>OX392500.1:6912857-7254857 GCA_947623375.1 Apotomis capreana | reverse complement strand
TACTATTATATTCCGTTAATACGCCCTCTGTACCTTTACTTTTTGTTAGTGGAATGCTAAGCGTATTTACTATACCTACTTCTAGGACGCGCGCTTACGTGATGATACAATACAATACAAAATGCTTTATTGCACACCAAAAAAGTTTACAAATTCAATACAGAACAATAATTTTAATAACGGTAGACAACAGGCGATAATGTATTTTACTTGTTTTTCATTAACGAATGTTACCATAAAGTCCGGAATCTCATCATTTCTCTACAAGACACGAGTATGGTTTGTTAGGTCGTATTAGGTGAAAGAATAGCAAACCAAAAAAAAAACAGTTGTTATTAAGATTATTGTTCTAAAGAACAATAACTAGCTAGTTTCTGTCGAATTTATAACTAGGTAACAATTTCTCCGGAGCTTAGTAGGTGTTGCATTCAAGGGAAAAACCAAATAAATAACTTGGCTTTTATTAACTACAGAAATAAGATATTAAATGAAAGACATTTCAACATTACAAGTGACGGCTGATAGTTGTCACTAGCATAGACAAAATATTGGTAACACGAAGGAGTGATTATATGTCATTCTCCCCCTCTGTGGTTTCTGCATCAATAAGATAGTCATTGAGATGTAGTGGTAATCTTTTTGGCCTTGTAGATCTTCTGACTTGTGGGGCGTCAACATTTTGAGGTGGAGTCCTAAAAACTTCTTCTTCAAGTATTTCCCCGTCATGAGCTCTATCCTCCAGTAAGGGCCTTTCAAAGTCTTCATTATCGAGCCGGTTTTCATCTTCCGCCATTGCTGGAAGTGGGGCTAAGTGTCTATTTGATACGGTTGTTTCTTGACCATTACGACGCCGCACGTAAGAGTAGCCAGGGTTTGTTTGAAGCAATTCAACTTCCTCAACGTAAGGGTCAGTTTTCGATCGAACAAACTTTTTTAAAAGTATTGGTCCAGGAACAAGCCACGACGGTAGCGATTCACCGACTGGTGTTCTCCGGGGAAAGTTGAATAACTTCTCGTGTGGAGTGGCGTTTATTGAAGTACATAGTAGAGAACGCACACAGTGAAGGGAGGGCTTTAAAACTTGCTCCCAATGTTCAATTGGCAAATTCTTAGACTTGAGACTCAGCTGTATCGTCCGCCAGAGCGTTCCATTAAGCCTCTCCACCTGTCCGTTCCCCTGCGGATTATAAGGTGTTGTGCGAGAAGTAGCAATATTACAGTTTTTGAGAAATGTCTGTATTTCTTCTGACATGAAAGAGGATCCTCTATCGCTGTGTATATACAAAGGCTGACTGTATTCGTAAAAAAGATCTCTTAGACACTTAATAACAGTAGCAGAAGTAGTATCAGGACATGCGTATGCGAATGGATATCTTGAAAATTCATCGATAATTGTTAGGATATATTTGTTTTTCGTATTCGAAGGCAAAGGACCTTTGAAGTCTATGTTTAATCTTTCGAACGGCGATACAGCTTTAATTAGTGTTCCTTTTGATTTGGCAAAGCGAGGTTTGACTTCTGCACATACACGACAAGAAGCGGTCATCTGTTTTATATCATCTAGGGAGTAAGGAAGATTCTTTAATTTAATCCAGTGATACATTCTTGTTATTCCAGGATGAGAGAGTGCATCATGCAATTCGTATAATTTAGAGCTACTCATGAGTGCGCAAACTCTTGACAGTGCATCCGCGGCAACATTTTCGATTCCTGGTCTGTAGACTATGTCGTATTTGTAACATGAAAGTTCTAGCCTCCATCTTTCGATTTTATCGTTTTTTATTTTACTGCTATGGTTTTAATTGAATATATAGCTGACAGATTTCTGATCCGTGATAAGTAAAAAGTGTCTGTTAATGAGATAGTGGAGCCATTTTCTGAGACTCTCGACAATAGCGCAAGCCTCTTTCTCAACTGAAGCATGTTTACGTTCGCTGTCCGACAACGTTCTAGAAAAGAAAGCGACAGGGCGTCCATTCTGGGCTAATGTTGCAGCTATGGCAAACTCTGATGCGTCAGTCTCAACAGTTAAAGTTTCTTTTTCGTCTATGGCGACTAATGCAGCCTTCATAATATCCAATTTTAATAGCTCAAAACTACGCCGTCCGTTTTCGCTTAATGGAAAGTTTACGTTGCTGACGAGAGGATGTACTTTTTCGGAGAATTTATGTACCCATTTGGCGTAGTGAGCAAAGAGACCAAGGGCTCTTTTGAGTTCAGCAGCGTTATGCGGTAGTGGCAGTTTAATAAGTGGATCAAGTCTGTCTTTATCTGGCTCTATTATATTGTTTTGAACAGTATAGCCCAAGAGACTAATAGACGTTTTGCTAAAATTACATTTTTGTTCGTTTAGTGTTAGTTTATACTTCTTTGCCGCAGACATGAACTGTCGTAAGTTTTCGTCATGTTCCTCCTTGTCTTTACCGCAAACCGTAACATCATCAAGGTACGCAAATGTTCCTCGTAAATTTTCTTGCCTTTTTTTTTTAATTTCCTTTCTAGTGTACGTTGAAATGCAGCGACCCCGTTAGTTACGCCGAATGGGATTCTTTTAAATTGATATAATTTGCCACATGCTTCAAACGCCGTATAAATTTTTTCCCGTTCCAAAATAGGCACTTGATGGTAAGCGCTTTTTAAATCAATTTGGCTAAAATAATTAAACTTAGCCACTTTCGTCACGATTGTTTCGATATTTGGAAGTGGGTAGGCATCTAAGTATGTAAATTTATTAATTGTTCTTGAATAGTCGACTACCATCCTCTTTCGATGAGTTCCACCTCCAGTGACAAGTACCTGAGCGCGCCATGGAGATGATGCGCCCGGTTCAATTATTCCGTCTTCTAAAAGCTTTGATATTTCGGCTTGGAAAATTCTTCTTCATCTTTATTATGACGTCTTGATTTAATGATAGTGATATCGGCAGATAAGTGCGTAAAGACAGATGCTGGTGGTACTGACGCTTCCATGACACACACTTGTAGAGGATCCCTGGTACCTCCGAATTGAAATTCTAGTTTGGCGTGATCTTTAAGAATGTCGTGTCCAATGATGACATCCGCACATAAGTTGTTAATTACAAGAAGAGGTCGTTGTTTGTATATGTGTTTGTTAATTTCAAGCGTTGCGAAACATATTCCGTCGACGTGTGATGTATGGTTTAGCGAAGCCAGATTTATTGTTTGTTCACAAGGTCGTTGTTTGAGATTCATCATTCGAGCTATGTTGCGATCAATGAAGCTGACGGAGCTGCCGGTATCAATCAAAGCATCGGCACGAGTGTCATTAACGGTGATGGAAATCGTAGCTTTTACCAAACTGGACGGAGATGCAGCTGAGTAAACGGTGCTTATCGTTTCAGAAGAACTTGGTGACTGCATATATTCGACGGGAACAGTAGTACTCGGACAAGAAATAGCATTGCTAGTTGAAGCGTTGTTGCGAGAACGGCAAACTGAAGCGAAGTGTCCCTTCTTAGAACTAAGTTGACAATAGGCGTGAAACGCTGGGCATTTAATCCTTTGGTGCACTTTTCCACCGCAAAAGAAGCAGCGTCTGGCCGTTGGCTGTGGTGAGGACGAGACAGCTGCATTGTTAGAACTCGGCATGATGCGCTGAATTTGTTCTTGTCGTGGGACAATCACTGGTAAAGCATTCAAAGCATTTGGCACACCAACGCCCATAATTGCGGAGTCTTTTTCAGCTGTTTCAAGGACGACGGCTTGGTCGAATGCTTCATCCATTGAAAGCGTTGAGTTTTCGAGTAACCGTTCTCTTATTTTCGCCGAATGAATTCCTGCGATGAAAGCGCTCCTTATTGCTTGGTTTCTATGTTCATCGGCGGAGACAGATTTAAAATTACAATTTTGCGCTAGAAGTTGTAGAGCGCGACAATATTCGGTAATTGTTTCGTCATGCTTTTGTTTTCGCGCGCCGAGGACATAGCGAGCTAAGATTTCGTTTTGGGGCTTCAGATATGTTTTGTTCAGAACAGAAATAGCTTCATCATAAGTTTGGCAATTTTTCATGTGTATATAAATGTTAGAAGTCAAGTGGTTTGCTAGTAATTTAAGTTTTATCGAATCCGTAACGTCCGCCGGTATTTCCTCAACCAAAAAGTTTGAAAAGGTGTGGTGCCAATGAGCCCACTGTTCTCCTGCTCCGGGAGCACCAGGTTCAACGTCAAACCGATCAGGTCGAAGATACCTGGGTAAAGAACATGAAGGTATTTTCTCCGGTTCTTTCTTCTTCTCAGACATTGTGTTGTAGTTAATAAATTTGTTGCATTCAAGGGAAAAACCAAATAAATAACTTGGCTTTTATTAACTACAGAAATAAGATATTAAATGAAAGACATTTCAACATTACAAGTGACGGCTGATTTGTCACTAGCATAGACAAAATATTGGTAACACGAAGGAGTGATTATATGTCAGTAGGAAACGTGTGAACGTGAAACTCGAGATTTTCAACATTCCTGTTGCGGAGAGCAACGAATAGATAAGATAACATCGCTAGCAATATTGATATATGATCTGAGCCGTCACAGTTTGCATGTTAGAAGGAAACATACCCTGGAGGATTCTGGGTCTCATAGTATGTTTCTCGGTAAAAATTAAACGTTAGATATTATGTTCAATGCTCTAGAAATATACACAACACTCTAGAGACACTCTTTACGCACATAAAACGGAACAACTTAAAAAATCCTCATGAATTTCAGTGTTTAGTTCAAATCTAAAACTGTAATGTATTATTACAATTTAAATACCGAAAAATTGGTTAAAATCTAAAAGGTAATTGGAATCACAAAATACCTTCCTTATCAATTAGTAAGGCGTGTTGTGAAATAGTAAACGAAATAATAGGTATAGAGCACTATATCTTAAGCCCTAAATTGGCTCAAGTCCTATGAATATAGAACAAGGCAAACGCCTGCATTAGCGTTAATGGACGTGCTGCAATCAAGAGATTGAATCTTACATCGAGTTGTGGTTTGCATTGCTAACCTAACTAGTCAAGCGTTGGAAATGGACTTAGAACAATGTAAGAGTGAATATAACCCCCTCAACTAAAGTACCTACGTACATTTATTTATAAATCCTAAATGACCTAAATATGTTGGCCATAGGTCTGAAGCAGTACTTTGGAACATAGCGTGAAAGTTACAGAATTTTTGAATGTTATCATAGAACAACATTGACTGAATAGTTCAATCTTGCAAAGCATAGGGAAATAAATCAAAGTTGTTCGGGGCAATGTTACAGAGGTGCCTCGTAGAATAATAGTTTTAGTACATTTTTATCATTTCAATCGTCTTTAAATATTTTCAATAATTTGAGATTAAATTTTTTATAACGTTTTCTGTAAAATTGTATTTTTGTTACTTAGACAATATTAATTCTTAAGCCTCGAAACGGTGATTGGTCAATCATGCCCTGACTATAAATGTCATATTACTTATTCCACGAGGCCTTCATGCTGTTGCAGTATTGAATGGCTGCGGCTGATGCAAATCGAACTAAAATAATTATTTATATCTTCAATAAGGAGAAAAATAATAAGCCATGAAGATATGTGATATAGCCCCGTTGCTACCTCCGCCTCCGCGATCATCTTCAGCAGCTGCGCTTGACAAACAGACAGCTCAGAAGTTGTATCAGCTACCGCACCTCATACAATACTCGTCTGGCAATCCATGACTTCGTGGCTTCTGTCACTATTATTCATCATCATCATATCAGCCGACAGACGTCCACTGCTGGACAAAGTTCTCCACAACGATCGGTCTTGCGCCGCCCTCGGCGTCCCTCGTCGTACAATTTCTGCCCGCGATCCTAACCAGATCGTCAGTCCACCTTGTTGGGCGTCTTCCCACGCTGTGTCTTCCGGGCCGCGGTCGCTACTCAAAAACTTTTTGCCCCAACGGCCATCGGTTCTACGAGCAATGTGCTCGCCCACTGCCACTTAAGTTCAAGCTATATTCTGCAACCTTGGTTCTCTAGCGTATCTCATCATTTCAGAATACACTCACTATTTTTATCAACAGCAAAAGTATTCTTACAACATCTGTTAGCTATGGAGATATCTTAATAACCCCGCCCCCCGCAGCCATCTTCAGCGACCCACACCACAGATTATATACAAGTGCCCACGCTAAACAGCGTTTCTAATTGTCACTGTTCGTCGCGCGAACTAGTGTCTATCAGATAAATTGTCTAGTGTGCCGGATAGATTAAATTCACACAGACAATGCACCAAGACGGTTTCCATTACAATGTCGCAGAATGAAAGACTACAGTATTATCTCATGATGTTCGCCAAACTGCCGGAGAACTGTGTTCATTGGTTGTTTGTGTAAATGACACGCAAACGGTAGTAGGGTGTGGTAACCACACGATAAGAATGCCTAAGAACAGTGCCAGAAAGGCGGAGTCGAAAACGCATACGTTTTCAGCGCGTAAGCCCTTTCTGTACAGTAAGCCCTTTTTGCTAATGTACTAATATTATCAGCTCTATAAGTGTCCCTCAGAGCAGAACGGCCATGAAGATATGTTAATAGCTCAGTTTGCTACCCGCCCCGCCCCCGCGGTCATCTTCAGCAGCCCTGCGCTTGACAGCTTCACTAATTAGCATTGTTCGGTGCGCAAGCTATTGTCCAAGAGATTATTGCCTAGTGTGCCCGAAAGATGGCACTAGACACAGCTGGCGGAAACCTAAATTCTCCAGTCGAATACGTTTTCTATTTGTTTGTAAGCAAATATTATACTCGCATGATTATTGTATATGATATTTTGTAATTGTAAATATAGTGTGTTTGATTAGATGTGGAATTACATTTTGGTAACATAATATATGTATGTTATTCCATAATATATATATACGTATAGAATCTTCTATACGATAAAAATCAGCTTATCTTTTTGCTTTTTAATTGGGTCACTAAATTCAATGGAGTAAAATTAAAAGTAGGTACTTAAAATTATTTGTGTAAGATTTTTTTCCAAACAAAAAATAAGGGATCAATCTTATGTCCACTACCAAAACAGCTCGTCTTTGCTGCTCTTGTAGAAAAAAAAGACCAAATCTCCACTTTACTCAAGCTCAGTTTGATAGCAGCGATTGCAGACAGCATACGTGTCTTAGATGCGTTTTAATTTTACCTTATTTTAGGTTGTTAATGTAATGTGATATAGGTCCAAGGTGATTGGTTGTTTATTTTGTATACCTAAATACTTAATTGAAATTATATTTTGACTTTTTATTACTATTTTCGTAACATTCAAACTCAAACCGAAAATGTATGTAAAAAATTGAATTCCTACTCTTATGCTTTGTATATGTTACGTAAAATTGTAAACCAATCGGCTGTGTTGACTGCATACCATGCATACGTTTCTTCAACATTATCGTATGGAGTAATTTTTTGGGGTAACTCCACAGACCGTGAATTAGTATTTCAAGCCCAGAAACGATGTTTGAGAGCGGTGTGTGGTCTGCGGTCTACGGAGTCTTGTAAAACACATTTTATAAATTTAAACATTCTCACCTTGCCTTCTTTGTATATTTATGAGATTGCTTTATTCGTGAAGATTAATCCAGACCAATTTAAAAAGTTTTCAAGTCAGAGACTTCAAAATAAGTTGTTTGCTGCGCCATCCAAAACGAGTCTTCTGTCCAAAAGTGTCATTGGAATGGCCTCAAAAGTTTATAATAAAATTCCATGTGCAATAAGACACTTGGGAAATGTCATAGATTTTAAAAAGACGTTAAAAAAATACTTAATCAAAAAATGTTATTACGAGTATTCTATTAATGAGTATTTCAATGACTATGATGTTTAGATTAATTTAGTTAGCTATAAACATGTATATAGCAACTACCTATTTTGTATGCCCTAACCTAGGGTTGAATAACATTGAACATAAACGAAACTTGTTACCTATTATTACCTATTGTTCACAAATAAATAACTTTGACTTTGACTTTGACATTAATGGAACACCCTATTGTAACCACGCACAACGTTAAATCATTCACACATGACAATAAAATATTCTATTCTACTCTACTCTACTCTATTTTACTCTACTATATTCTACTCCAATCGGGGGGCACGGCAGTGCCCCCGCCAAGTCGAGCGCGAAGCAAACACTGCCGTACCATCCTTTACTGGAACCATTTCGCCGCATTTTCAGGCCCCTATTTGAGCACCTCTGGATAAGACCAGAACGCAGAAGTTTTTGTCATCCAGTAAGCTATAATCACATACTTAAAATCCAAAATTTCAAGTCTGTAGGTCATTTAGTTCCGAAGTTGAGCGAAAGCAAAGTTTCGCATTTACGACACTCACTCACTCATGATCATCAGTAAAGAACTAGTACTTCCCATAAATTCAGAGAGCTGAAATTTGGTACAGAGTTAGGGTTTAATGGCCACATAAAGCGAAAACTATAAAAATTGGCCAAGTGCGAGTCCGACTCGCGCATGAAGGGTTCCGTACCATAAAACAAGTTTGTTGTATGGGAGCCCTTAAATATTTATTTTATTTTATTTTTAGTATTTGTTGTTATAGCGGCAATAGAAATAGATCATCTGTGAAAATTTCAACTGTCTAGCTATCACCGTTCGTGATATACAGCCTGGTGACAGACGGACGGACGGTCGGACGGACGGACGGACGGACGGACAGCGAAGTCTCAGTAATAGGGTCTCGTTTTTACCCTTTGGGTACGGAACCCTAAAAACTAGGATAATCGAAGATCTGGAGTACTCTGATTAGAAAACACAAGAGCCCAACCAAACTATTAGAGATCGACATACAACAAGATGAATATTTTTTGTAAAGGCGGTGTTCGGTTGGCCGCCGTCGCGAATGATCATCTCTCCTGATGATGGATCGCGTACCGATTGGAAACATGTCGAGCGTTATTCGACTTCTATGACGTGAGTAAACCCGTTTAAGTATTTTGATATTCAACTTAGTGGGCCGCTTCATTTGATGTCAAAAATCCAAGGTCTGAAGTATTTTGACGACGCGTTTGGCTCGGTTTGTAGACACCTCCCTACTGAGCCGGCGGTCCCGGGTTCGAGTCCCGGCCAGGGCAACTATTTGTGTGATGAACTCGAATATTTGTGCTTGGGTCAAGGTTGTTCTATGTATTTAAGTATATCTTTATCTATATAAGTATGTCTATCGTCGTCTAGTACCCATAACACAAGCCTTTTAGAGCTTAATTTGGGACTAGATCGATTCGTGTGAGGTTGTCCGATATTTATTTATTTATTATTTATTTGATGAAGAACCCTCAGCTGGTCTCAGCTGTATTAGAGATATGGTAATGCCCCCTTCTACTATTGGTACATTAAAAAATCAACTGTCATTGAAAAAATTCAGCGTAGTGGGTACACATCTTCTAATTTAATCTAGCCTATAGCGTCCCACAGCTGGGCGGGTTACGTTTTACAATCCCGAAAGTTCATAATACCTAGTAGTTGAAATACCGATGGTCAAAATACCGAAAGTTCAAAGGCGATATTCGATAAACCGAAGCTCAAATTACTATTTTCAGAAAATCGAAAGTTCAAAATCTCGAAATTTCATAATCCCGAAAGTCAATGAGCACTTTAAAAGTGTCAGGACACTAAACTAATCTGACTTTTCCGTGGAACCGATCTGCTCCGGCGCTGCGGGATGTTCAGCCCCTCCGCCCTAGCGTAAGAAAGTGCGACTGCGGCTCGCTTGATGCCCGCACTTTCTTATGGCGGCCGGGGGCTGCCCTCCCTCCGTGCCTTCGGCCTTTTATATACACTCTAGGGGTAGGGCAGACAAGACCACGTGGAATCGGGGTTGACAGCTTCGGTTCTGTGGCAAGTCGATTAAGAAAAGGAAAGAGTCCGGGAGAGTGGGAAATTATGACACTAAATAGTCGATATTATGATAAAATATTCTGTCATGGACTGCCAACCGAACCGAACTTGTCTGGAACCGAAGCTGTCAACGCTCGCCTCCGCAGCTTCGGCTTTTTGGTCACCTTCGGCGACCAGCCTCAGCTGCTGCGACTCGCTTGATGCCCGCACTTTCTAACGCTAGGGCGGAGGGGTTGCACATCCTGCAGCGCCGGAGCAGATCGGTTCCACAGAAGAGTTCACTTATAAATAGTAAGTATAGTAGTAGGCAAGTAGGTTACGTAATTTAGGTTAATATTCTTTGTATAAAATAAACATTAGAATCTGTAAGACTACAGAAATATAATTCTCGACAGTTTAAATAATATTCCGGATTACAACCTTCAGGCAGGATCATAGTCTTCGGGATTATAATCTTCGGAATTACAGTCTTCGGGATTTCATTCTTCGGGATTACAGTCTTCGGGATTATAATATTCGGTATTTCATCCTTTCGATCAAACGTTCATTCGGAATTTTAAACTTTCGGTCAAATAAACATTCGGAATTTTAATTTTCGGTCTTCCGTCCATAGGTCTTATGAAATTCGGTATTTTGAACTTCGGCATTGTAATACGTACCCGCTGGGCGAATGCCTCCCCTTCTGCTTTTAATACGCATATAAATAAAATTAAAGGAAAACTCTGGGTTAGACTAGACTGGCTTTTATACTTATACTTACAAGTTTACAAGAAGAAATAGTCGAACGATTAACTTTATTCTACTCGAACATTACACAAATTAAATAAACAAATTACACCAAAATATTAATTTCGCTCAAAATTTGGTCAAAATATAATGCATTGGACTAAGAGTGGCGGTGATACCCGCCGCACACGTCGCTAGATGGCGCTAACTGTATTTTAAAACGCGCCTACGTTTGTTTTTCCGATAATCTTATATGGCGAAGTGGCAACCGGCCGCGTTACAGTCGTTTACGACATTCTTCTATTGCGCTCGAAAACGTTTGCTAGGGATTAGGAGGGATTATTTGCATTTCGTTGATTTCGCTTATTATTTCGTGAGGTTTGCTAAAGTGAATTAGCAGGTTGTTATAAAACAATATGCCCACGTTTCTACAAAAAGAAGTGAAATCCCACCAAAAACATTCTGTAAAAAACTAGCCAAGTCTCGATGGAGCTGCTTGATTATCTCTAAAAAGTAATGAAATCTAGACAAAGTCGTACCAAGTCTAAGGTTCCTTACTGCGATTTCTTTATTATTATAGTTAATGTTGTGTGACTTGGCCGTTGAAGAGTACACAAGGGTACAACACCAGGTGCTCCATGACACCATTGCATCAATCTGTCGCCAGAACCGCTACCCATTGACGATGGAAAATTGCCACTTGGAAAACGTTGATTCAATAACCAGTCAATTGTAGGCTTGATAAAGCTGCGTATTTCAATAATATTTATGTATAGGCGAGCCTGAAACCAACAGTATAAAAAATATTTCTAGTACAGATGGACCTCTAATCATTGATAGAAGTCCGTCTGTACGTCTATTTTATGTTAGATCGGTGGTCGATTTGACGCTCCAAAAAGAAGAAAGCAGAAGTCAGCATTGTCAATGCTGAATGCATGTGCTGCACAATCAACAACAGCCTAAAATGAGACACTAGCGTCAAATTACCAATACCAGTATGGGCTATTATCTCGCTTAACAAACATAGGTAGTTACAACAGATACAACATTACGTGTAAACAAAATCCCACCAAAAACATTCTGTAAAAAATTAGCCAAGTCTCGATGGAGCTGCTTGTTTATCTCTAAAAAGTAATGAAATCTAGACAAAGTCATACCAAGTCTAAGGTTCCTTACTGCGATTTCTTTATTATTATAGTTAATGCTGTGTGACTAGGCCGTTGAAGGGTACACCAGTATGGGCTATTATCTCGCTTAACAAACATAGGTAGTTACAACAGATATAACATTACGTGTAAACAAAATTGACTTATAGCGGTTCTGACAGACACAGATTGGTGCAATGGTGTCATGGAGCACCTGGTTTTGTACCCTTGTGTACCCTTCAACGGCCAAGTCACACAACATTAACTATAATAATAAAGAAATCGCAGTAAGGAACCTTAGACTTGGTATGACTTTGTCTAGATTTCATTACTTTTTAGAGATAAACAAGCAGCTCCATCGAGACTTGGCTAATTTTTTACAGAATGTTTTTGGTGGGATCTATTCTATTGTAATCTGTCCTATTCTGTTCTCTTCCATTGGTACCACTAAATCTACTGAGCCTCGTTTAGCAACTAATTCTCAAGGAACATTTCCAACCAGTATTTAATTAAAAGCCAACTTGCTTGTCTACTGTTATCAAGTAATTGATATTTATTACGTTTCCAATATGAAACATTGCTAAGACGGATTGCCTTGAAGAAACTTAGAGTACTCAACTCAGGTGCTTCGGTATATAATTCACTGTACGAAGTTGGGAAAGTCATTAACGCGGTATTAGATACTACCGGGTGCTACCGGGAGCACACGTCTCCATGGCCACGGATCGGGGTAACAGCAAATATTGGTTAATAGCGTTTTGAAGTTATGTAAATGTATATTAATAAATGAGTGTTTGGTTACACTCGCGAACGGGTGATATTAATTTATAAACTTATTTACCGAAATAGGCGCAGTTGCATGTGACTCTAAAGTTATGTAAGTTTACTTTACTTTATTAATTAAAATTGACTTTGGAGTTATTAGAGTTTTGTTTGTATTATACGACTTTGAGTTTGCCAAAGATTTCCTTTCCACACACATAATCTAAACGAAGTCATTTGTACAAGTTTTCAGAATCGATGTATATGATAGTAGCCTGGGTAATGCTAATGTCATTTAAAAATGTTCATGGTTCAGTTTAGAATTTGCGTGGTATACATAAATTATATTTAGTTAAATACTTACATAAACACATCGGAGTCGCAATCTTTTTTTAATTTATTTGCAGAAGTAAAACACTTCCTTAAGAGTAAATAAGTTCTCATCAGTACCAACACATTGGCTTCATCGCTCTTAACCCACAATCGCACCTTTGATCTGAAGTACATCATATCATTGCACAATACGACACGAGTCTGACGTGCCACGTTATTGTAATATACCCAATAATAATAATTCATTAATTTCAGGCATCAAAGGCCCATAGATAAAGTTATTGTATAATACCGAGGCGATAAGTTATTGTTTGGTGTGCCAATTTGGTGCTAACTACTGGCGTAAGTACCTACTTCTTAAGGAGTTCAGTAGATTTTGCTTCTGTTGATTGAGCACATATTTGGAATTTGAAAGTCAAAGTGTAGTTAGTACAGGTACCTTTAACTCGCTTATTTATTTATGATTGCACTATACAAAAACAAAAAAAATGACGATTTCAAAAATATTGTTTTACAAATGTTGCTATACCTACTTATGTGGGTACTTATATAATGATATGAGTCCAAAGTTTATAACTCTGAATCCGAATCTGAATCTGAATCTGTCACAGAATGAAAGACTACAGTATTTAAGGATTTCAGACGTGTGGGCCGCGACATTTCTTCTACTTTACTGTGATTTTACACCTCTTCATTGTACTGCGTGTAGTGCATTCAAAGCGTCGTCTATAAAGGGTAATGAATGGCGCAGTATTAGCAGTTATGTTACCGACGGCCTCAATTTCGGAGGCACGTGTGCTTGTCAATCCGTATGATGTACCAATTAGTAACTAGGCTGGTGCTGACGTCATAGTCATCATGGAGACTCCTGTTGAAATATTGCCACGGATTTTAGGTCCGACTATTACAACTGTTCGTTCAGCTTTGTTACACATAAACTAATAATAATAATTTGATGATGGCGCATGTTGTTGGAAGAGGCTTTTGTTTTGTCCAGCAGTGGAAGTCTTTTGTTAGATATGAAAATAATCGGTATAGTGATTTATGAAATTGATTTATGGCTTCGTTCCTGGTTTATCTACGATCGACCCGATGTTTGCAATTAACATGATAGCACAGGAGTTTCAAACAAATAACAATCCTTTGTACATGGCGTTTTTAGATATGGAAAAGGCATTCGATCGAGTACCTCGTCCTACAATCTGGTGGAGTCTTCGCAAGAAAAATATCCCGGAAAGGTACGTCGACATCATAGCTGACATGTATTGTATAAGGACGTCAAGTCCACAATTAGAACCACAGTGGGGCAGACTGCACCAATAGCAGTGACTGAAGGGGTGCATCAAGGTTCGGTCTTAAGTCCATACCTCTTCTGTTTGGTGATAGATGCACTCACTGACAATGCTCAAACACTGGCTCCATGGTCCTTTATCTATGCAGACGATGTAGCTATCTGCTCAACATCTCGGAATGAGTTGGAACAGGCACTGAACGAGTGGAAGCGTCAGCTACAGATGGGTGGTCTAATGTTGAGTGTTTCTAAGACCCAGTACATGGTGTGTAATAAACCAGGCCCTTTGGAAGACCCTCTCGTAATCGACGGACAACAAGTCATGAGATGCGATGAGTATAAATACCTAGGTACCATGTTGCACACCACAGGAGATTTGGAAGCAAACATTCAGCATCGTATTGCGGCCGCCTGGCTGAAGTGGTGGGAGCTGACTGGCGTAACCTGCGACCGTAGAATGCCTGTTAAATTGAAAGGCCTCGTATATAAGAGCATGATCAGCCCTGTTCTAACGTATGGCAGTGAAACATGGACAGTTACCCAGCGCCAAGTTAATACCGTCCAAGTTGCCGAGATGAAGGTGCTTCGGTGGATGTGCGGAGTGACGAGACTCGACAAGATACGCAACGAGTACGTTCGCGGTAGTCTCGGAGTACGCGACATCGCCGACAAGCTGCAAGAGAGTAGGCTGCGATGGTTTCGACACGTGAAGAGAAGACCTCCAGAGTACATCGGAAACACAGTGGCCAATCTAAACATGCAGGGGGTCCGAAGGAGGGGAAGACCGAAGACCAGGTGGTTAGATGTGGTCCGAAAAGACCTTAGTTCCTGCGGAGTTACTGAGTCAGACACGTCAAATAGAGCGAAGTGGAAAGAGAAAACGAAGAAGGCAGACCCCACCATCAGATGGGAATAATAATTGCCAAGGAGATAGAGAGAGAGAGAGAGTGATTTATGAAATTCTTAGATTTGCCTATAGTTTCGCATATATGATAGGCATACGGATGGGTTATTTATATGTCCAATTGTTCTGCTAGAGAGCTTCAAAGTGTTTAAATTACTAAAATCGATCGGTAACTTTTTGAAATTTTCTTAAATATGTCAATTTTTTTTTTCCTGAGTTAGTACTAAAATTTCCCAATTACTTTTTTTGAGCTTCCTATTCAATAAACGGAAAAAAATTAACTCAGGATACCATTAGGTAAGCTACAGTTTCAGCATTCTTCGGAGGCGAGCAGACAAAATATGTAGGCGGTTGGTCTAAAAAGCGCGAGGTCAGAAAACAAAAAAAAAATTATAATAATAAGGTAAAATTTTATCATGTCTGAATTACATTTTCAATGCTTTTGATACTTGTGCGTTGTCTGAGATCTGTAGTTTTTTTAGCCGGACTAGAACTGAATGAGGGCTGTTTAGCCCTCACAGTCAATTCGTCTTATTACGCGATGGATGCGTTATGGATGCGCGTACGTTCGTAGATCGTTCGTCTTACAGGCTATCAGATGGTAGAGTTGCCACGTCCAAAGATCATTTGATCAAAAGGGAAAACCTGTAATGTACATTCTGTGACATTTTAGGGGGAATCCGCAATTTACGCTTTTCATTTTGGATGCCCCCTAGCTACTATAGAAGCCGTCTTTGCGGTAGTTGTCTATGTGAATTCCATCTTTCAGGCAATAATCTCGTGGACAATACGGTACGGTGCGGTGAACAATGACAATTAGTGAAACTGTCAAGCGCAGGGCTGCTGAAGATGACCACGGAGGCGGGGCTATTAGGGTGGGTCTCCACTGACGCGGAGTGGACCGGAGACATGCCGAATCGACCAATCACAAAGGTGAAGCAGAACAGAGATACAGACTTCAACTCAGCTAGGTGAGTGGTCTATTTCACACGTTTCTGCTCCCTCGGCATTAGTGGAGAACACCCTTAACATATCTTTATGGCTAACGGCGGTGAAGAGACTTATGGGGCTGATAATAGTGACAAGAAGAAGTGATGGATTGCCTGACGAGGTGTTGTAGTCGACGTAACCATAACCTATATGTGGTTTAGTTTAGGTTTATGGTAAGACAATTTTAATATTTGATATCCGATCAATATTTTAGGAATTAATAACACGATTTGGTAATATTTTACTAATACTAGTAGTTAGTAAGTACTACTTTTTATCGTTGGGATTGAGACGGTAACAAAATGCATCATCTTGTAATTTGTATTTATTTGTGATTCACATGGAGTGGCTTCACCGAGAGCGTTCTCCTCTGTAATTTAACAAAAAAATATGAAAATAACATGACATTATAAACGAATTATAGGCAAAAAGCTCTCAGTGAGTACCGTCCCATACAATCATAAATCATACAGATTTTGATTCATATCATAATCTAATTCACTGCAATCGTTTAAGCTCATCACCTATAGTATACCTCCTGCCCTCAGACGGTTACTGATTTTTAGATATTTCTACCACTGTTTAACTTTTTTATATTGCAAGTATTTAAATATACTATGTATCTTGAAAATATTAGATTGCTTTTAAATGGCTTAATAAATACATTGTGGGAAAATTTAGACATACATAATATTGTAAGGGGATTTTTGGTTTTATTATAGGTAAGTTACTGTGTACTACTTTTTATGTACGATTCCCACCCAGCGGGCCGGGCCGGGTCGGCTGCCGCCGCGTCGCAACGGGCGCTCTGGGAGCCGATGGCTTGCGGCGGTGACCTAACGGAGCCGATTACGCGCGACGACAGCTGAGCACCTACGTCCGCGTCCGCAAGCGCCCGATCGGCCGCCAGCGGCGCCAATAACATTCGAATATGGGACCTGACTGTTGTACAGAAGGTCTATATTCCTTGGGTAACTATTTAGATGCGCTTCAGCGCGCGCCGACTCCGCCCGCTCGATGCAGAATGTCCTAAGCTAGACGAAGGATTTTGGAAACTGAAATACCATCAATTGCGTTCTCCACTGAAGCGGAGCGGAGCGAAGACAAGCGGAGTCGACCAATCACCTGAGTTGAAATCTGTATCTCAGTTCCGCTTCACTTTTGTGATTGGTCGATTCCGCACGTCTCCGCTCCGCTCCGCTACAGTGGAGACGCACCCTAAAGAGGTGAGGTTCGCACATAGCCAATTCGTATACTACCTACCTACTTTGTAAGTTTGTATAAAGTCGGACATTTAACATAGTTTGGACTAATGGTGCGGTCCAAGCGAACAGGATAAGTAATAGAATTAGCCACTTGACACTAAGGACACAACAGGGATACACACGGAATACTTAATGCGTTTCAATTTGGTAAGTTCTTTAGCAAATCCCTGTTTAAAACACTATGTATAAAGTTGTAGGTACATGTGGCGTCGTTTGAACTAAAAGTGTGGTCCAAGCGAGCTCGCTTCCAGCTGGATAAGGAATAGGATTAGCCACTTGACACTAAGGACACAAGAGGGATACACACGGAATACTTTATACGATTTAATCTGGTAGTACTTTACCAAATACCAGCTTTTAATATTTTCAGGGTACTTTGTTTATTTTATCACTAAGTACACTATTAATAAAAAGTAATATTTTTATTTAGTAATGTAAGATCGCCTATTGTTTGCCTATATTGTAATGTTAGGTAAGTTATCTGTATTTGTATTTCTTTCTTCTTGAGGTGCGCAATAAAGAGTATTCTATTCTATTCTACTCTACTCTACTCTACTCTACTCTACTCTACTCTACTCTACTCTACTCTACTCTACTCTACTCTACTCTACTCTACTCTACTCTACTCTACTCTACTCTACTCTACTCTACTCTACTCTACTCTACTCTACTCTACTCTACTCTACTCTACTCTACTCTACTCTACTCTACTCTACTCTACTCTACTCTACTCTACTCTACTCTACTCTACTCTACTCTACTCTACTCTACTCTACTCTACTCAACTCTACTCTACTCTACTCTACCCGGCCCTGCCCTGCTCTGCTCTGCTCTGCTCTACTCTACTCTACTCTACTCTACTCTACTCTACTCTACTCTACTCTACTCTACTCTACTCTACTCTACTCTACTCTACTCTACTCTACTCTACTCTACTCTACTCTACTCTACTCTACTCTACTCTACTCTACTCTACTCTACTCTACTCTACTCTACTCTACTCTACTTTATTCTATTGTAAATAGTATGATCCCGTATAATCTACGCTGATTTATATTGTTAAATTACATTTCATGACGTATGTCTTTATGGTGGACTATCATATTAATAGTATATTGTGTCATAAGGGTAGTTAGTAGGGGATTACTAACGAATCGGTCTATTAGAAGCCCGACGCCGAAGGCGGAGGGCTTTTAACGTCCTGAGTTTGTAATCCCCTTACTACCCGCCTTACACACAATATTTTTCATCACATTTTGGAGTAAATAACAAATAAATAAGCCAAAAATAAACATTAAACGATAACGATTGACAACCAACTTTTTTCTGTATATATTTTTTTAATTTACTATAAGCACTGGCAAAACGGCCATCAGCTTAAAAAAGAAAACAAATATACACAGAATCTTACCATCAATTATTAAACAAATAAGATCTAACAATATTATGCAACAATAATTAACAGCGTAATATTATAAAACTTAAATATGAACAGTAAGTTTGTTACAAAACGAAATAGTTCCTAACCAATAATTTTATAATTATAACGTTTTTTCCTTTTTTTTGTGTCGTCTACCACAGATAATACTAAGAACTGCGTTTCGTTTAGAAACTTGACAGGCTATACTGCCAGATTGTAACGATAAATTCAAAATTTAATTTAATAAAATTATTGCAAAATACACATAAATAAATGTAAAACATAAATATTAAATGCAGTTACATATACCGTATGAATTCAATACACAATAAAGTTTACTGGTAGGCAAGTTTTGTTGATACAACAAAAAACCTTGGCTGGATTGAAACCTCCTTAGTCTGAAGTAATCTGCGAGTGCGTACTATATTTTTAAAACTAAAACCATAACTCCCGAGGGACTTATGTCAATTTATAACTCCGGCGGGAACTATATAGGCCTCAGTCCTTCAGTACACCCGCATGTAATAAGTACCATCTTTTACGAGCAAATGTGATGAAAAATTAATATTGTGTGATCTAGTCTTAAGTCTCAGTCCAGTAGAGATTAACTACGACATTGATGCCGTTTCAGGAATAATGCTTGCTCTAATGAACCAAGAAAATACTGAACAGCGAATGGTTGATGGTAATGATTTAATTTCAGACTGACTGACATACAAATTAAACGTAATTATCAATTATTTAAATATCACGCATACTTCAAAAGATGAAAAAATAGGTACGATAAAATATTTAAGATGATAAACAAATTTTCGAACAGTTGTAATTTCACATGTCTATCATAACTTGTATTTATTTTATACTAGCGACCCACCCTGGCTTCGCACGGGTGCAATGCTATATTATGCATGTATTATACATGTATAAACCTTCCTCTCGAATCACTATATCTATTTAAAAAAACATCAAATTCCGTTGCGTAGTTTTAAAGATCTGAGTAGGCATACATAGGGGAGACAAAAAGCAGGAAGCGACTTTGTTTTATAGTATGTGATAGGCTAAGCAAAATGTCTCCTCGAAATAGTTCACAAACATGAAGTTTTAGGTTTAAATAAATGGTCCACCCCAATTGAACGCATTTTTCTGGCTCCATATGTATAAATACGTAATGTGCATTAGCCAAACCTTCAAAGAAAATAGGTCAGCCAAAGATTAGCCTCTTTTAAGGCGACTTCGTCACATGTTCTCATCGATTACGCAAACGACCGAACGTCCAAAGGATATAGGTAGGACCTAAGAAATTAGTTTGGCCAGTCGGGTGTTAATTGCCAATTACGCCTAATGGCGGCTCTGCCTAAAATATCGTGGTGCAAGCCAGCATCGGGAGCGTGGGCTAAATAGATTATGCTAATACTGGTCCGGAATCGATAGGCACGGTTGTGTGATGTTCTATTCGCTAAGTTTAAGGGGAACATGAATAAATCACCCGGAATTTTAAACATTATTTTGACGATACATTTGAATAGGTAATAAGGGCTAGTTGTATCAACCCCGTTTGAGGCGACATATGAATATGACGCGAAACTAACGACACTTCTGATTTTTTTCAATATCTTCTTAATCAGATCAACTTTCAGTAAATGCAAAAGGTTACTCACGTTTAATATATATTAAATTACTGTAAACAATTTGTCGTTCTGTTAGTATCCCCAAAAATTTGCCCAAAACTAAAACAATCACTTTAATTTCGCATGATATGTCGCTTTAACGGACCGGTTAACGTTTTAAGTGACGCTGACAGCTATTATCATATATACATGTCAAATTGCCTGTACCAAAGTCACCGAAACAACCGATCTTATTTTTCCCGGGCTATCGCTCTTCACGTTTTTCAGTCTTCGCCTGAGTATTAGTTAAATAGACGTTTTGGGGTTCATTATTTCTTATTAAACCCGTGTAATAGTATCCCCATTCTCCCCTGTACCCTATTAGACGTATCTTATGATCAGGATTTTTGACGTGATCATGATAGTCTTATAAATCGATGAACGCCGGCTGCACGCACGAAAAAGCATGACTCATTGTCACGTTCCGCCTGAACCGAGCATGCAAAAGAGAGCGCGGAACAAGCGATGGAAAGGCACAACCGGCCTAAGCGTTCGGCTTGTGACGCATATCTCTCTCCCACTCCATCGGCCGGCATAGGTTATCACGTTAAATTATCACCCGTAAACCGACTTATAATGGACAACCATTTTTTTTACTAGATTATGTAATAGATGCAGCCTCTTAACCTCCTCCGCTAGCTGTTTGGGCCTCGTTTAAAAGCATCCCCAGTAAGTCACGTGTCCACGCGACGCGATGAGATCGATCACGTCCGCCTTATTAGCAGCATTTACTTACGGTCACGGTGCACCCTCCTATATACTGCATTACAAGCCAGGAAGCAACAATTGACAACATTCAATTTTTTTTACCAGGCTTTTTCCGATATTATAAAAAACTTGAATATATACAAAAAAAAATATAACCACATTTTTACATTTTACAAAATATATTATGATTAAAAAATTCTCTTGAAAAGTTCCTGATTCTAAAAGAGCGTAAGCGACAAGTCACAGCGCAGAAAATCTTACAGTCGGACTATTACTAAGACGGTTGTATGAAAATTGTACCACTGTTTTTTTGTAGTTAGCGACTTTCACTTTTCTCCAAGGTGACGTCATTGCTGATTCGTAGACGACGCTGCTTTCACCTTTTTTTTAATATTTTTTTAAAACTAGACCATATAACCAAATACAAACAATAGTTTTGGGTTCTGTGACAACAAAGTAATGAGATGGAAATAGGTATAGATTTTCAGTTCATCAGAATTAAGTACAGTACATCAGAAAAATTGTTTGAAAGGTTATTGTAACAACATTATGTCTTCAGTATGTTTATTGCTATTTGTGCCTGACGCACCTATGACTGGTTTGTTTACGTTGGATTGACTGGTACAAGCGTTGGATTGACGGACAACGCTGTACTGACGGGCAGGGGTTTCTTCTAGTAATGAAACACTTCTTGAGTCTTCAAAGCCGGGGAGAGAGTTGGGCAGGGATTTCTTCTTAGCACTTGTAGCTTGCTGGATCGAATAATGCCGGTACGGCGCAATGTATCGCCTTTTATTTCAATCCGTGCCTCCCCCTCTCCTGTCACAACACTTTATTATTATTAATTTTGTTTACATTACACAATCAGGACTTAAATACTAAAGAACACTAATAAATCTTATACAATAACAATTATACCTTATACCTAATACTATTCTAATGAGATTCCAATTGGTAAACACTAAATAAACACTGGATTAGATCCTAATTTCGACTAGGAAACGACCTGCGCAGGCGTCAGCGGGGCGCGGGTGGGAGCGGGGCGTGGCTTCCTCGCCTCCCAACCTTTTTGATATACCTTTCGCGCTACCTCCCCTCTGACGCCCGTCAGTCTGTGGGATGTCGTCGCGCTGTTAGGATCTAATCGTTATAACTTAGTACTTATCCAAGTACTAAGCTAAACTATGGGGAAATGAAATGCAATCAAGATAATTATTTAATTCCTTAGCCTATCCTACTTAACCTACAGTTTATTTATTCATAACAACTAGTAAAGTATCATATTTCTTACAAGCTAATCAACGAAAACAGAACGTAATATTTATTGAACATAAGATAACAAACAAAACATAACTTCTTAATTAAATTGCCGTCGTTGGGTTAGCCGGGCTGCACATCACTCCCGCCGCGCATCACTCTCCGGAGTGTTGCGTAGTATCTTCTAGGTGCAGGTCGGCTGAGCTCGTGGGCAGGATCACCAGCTTCTTCGTTGCTCGTCGCATCACCTTCCCTTTGGTCAGCACGTCGACTACTCTCGTGACGCCGTCGGGGCCCGGGTACGCAGCGGTGACTCGGCCGAGCGGCCAAGTGTTGCGGGGCAAGTTGCCGTCGGCCACCATAACGATGTCGCCAACCTCGATGGGCCGACCGTGTCCATAGGGCTCCCGCCGGTTTTGAAGGCCGGGCAGATACTCCCGGATCCATCTCGTCCAGAAGTGGTCGGCCAGGCGTTGGCTGGTGCGCCATGTGGCGCGCCCGGCGACGTCAGCGTCGTTGTAGGTCCCTGGTAGCGGCGTGCGCCCGGCGCCTCCGATGAGGAAGTGGTTTGGGGTCAGGGCTTCAGGTTCTTCTGGGTCGACTGATACGTGTGTCAGCGGCCTGTTGTTCACCGTGAACTCCACCTCGGCGAGCAGCGTGGTCAGCACTTCTTCACTGGGGGCCTTGTCCTTGAGCACGACGTAGAGGCTGTCCTTGGCGGCGCGCACCATGCGCTCCCACCCCCCGCCCATGAACGGGGCGCCCGGGGGAATGTAGCGCCAGCGTATCTGTCGTTGCGACGCCTCCTCTCGGCATGCTGCAGCTGCTTCGGCGGCGGCTCGTTGTATCTCGTTATCCGCGGCGTGAAAGTTCGTCCCGTGATCCGACCATATCTCCGTCGGGCAGCCTCGTCGCGCGATGAAACGTCGCAGGGCCATCACCGCAGAGTCCCCACTCAGGCTTGGTACGACTTCCAGGTGTATGGCGCGTACAGTCAGGCACGTGAACAGCGCCACGTATCTCTTCTGCGTGCCGCGTCCGACGGTGACGGTAAGCGGGCCGAACAAGTCGAGGCCGGTGTACTTGTATGGCCGCTCGTGGTGCGCGAGGCGTGTGCGTGGATGATTTCCCGTTGGCGGTACAGTCGGCCGCGCTTTTCTTCGTTGACAGGGCAGACATCGATGTAGTACTCCGCGTGCGACGGTGCGCAAACGAAGTATGCAGTATTGTTGCTTGCACTCGTTTACGACTGCATCTACGCCGCTGTGATGCAATTTTCTATGCACGTAGTCGATGTACAGCTTCGTCGCCGGGTGGTTGCCGTCGAGTACCGCCGGCTTCTTTGTTCGTTCCGTTATTCCCGCTGCTTCGTCGATGCGTGTCTTCACGATGATGACGTCATTGACGAGTTCAACGGCCAGTGTGCGGAGTCGGCTGTGCGGGAAGGGGGGCGGCCCCGTCGTAGGGCGATGACCTCCTCGGCGAATGCAGCG
The DNA here is from genome assembly GCA_947623375.1 of Apotomis capreana. Taxonomy (NCBI): domain Eukaryota; kingdom Metazoa; phylum Arthropoda; class Insecta; order Lepidoptera; family Tortricidae; genus Apotomis; species Apotomis capreana. Next base: position 7,231,026 of record OX392500.1, on the reverse strand, counting down.
CGTTGCACCTCTCGTACTATTAGATTTTCGGCTATGTCGGCTCCAACGGCAAAGGGATGTTGGCGGAAGCGCATCAGTACCCCGGGGAGAGCTTGCAGCAAATCGGGACTGGTGAGTAGGCAGTCGTTGAGGCATATGCCTATCGTCTTGGCGGCGGCGTCGTGGACGATGCGTACTTTATTCGGCTTCATGGGGTTAAGTACGGCGAAGTGAGGTAAGTACCATATCTTCTTATTTTTCGTAGGCGGCGCAGGCTCGGCGTAGCCTTTGTTGACGAATGCTTCCATTTCTTCATTATATCTTTTTTTGAAGGCTTCATTCTTGTCCAGCTTGTGTTCAATGTTGTGAAGACGCTTGAGTGTATTTTCATAGTTGTCTGGCATTTTCATGTCTTCTTTTTTCCACAGTAGCGGGACTTCGTAGTTGCCCATTGGAGTATGCCGCGTTGACTGGACTAACTGGGTAAGTGCTTGTTGTTCGAGATCGTTTTGCGGGCGTTTCGGCTCGATGAGTAGATTCTCTATGGCGAAGTACTCGGCGAGTTGTATGTCGATGTCGTCTTCGTGTTGCACGATGTGGTTCGACGTTTCGACGCGGCGGCAGGCGAGTCGCGAGTTAGTGCCGTGTAGTACCCAACCGAGCGGCGTGAGTGAGGCGACCGGTTGGCCGGGGTTGCCTCGGCGCATCTCCCTTGTTACAAGCAGGTCCCAGTTGTCTTGGCCGATGAGTACACGGGGTTCTTGGTCTTCATATTTCAGGTGCTCTCGTATGTCGTGTAGGTGCTCGCAGGCGTCGATGTCGTCGTCGGATATGGCTTGCGACGACAACTGCAGACTGTTCATGGTGCGTGCACGTATTTTCACCTCCTCTTCATGACCCCGTATGTGTAGTGACACTCGGCGTGACTTGGCGGCATTCACCTTTTGATTGGCGATAGCTTCGATGTGTAGGGGTTCGTTCGGCCCGTCTAGACCCACTCTTCGTGCGATGTCTTCGTCGATGAGTGTGACCGTCGATCCGTCGTCCAGCAGGGCGAGTGTGGGTTCAGCTCCCGCCGGTCCGCGCACTGTTATTGGTACTAACTTGAGGTAGGTGCGGGGGCTGCGGGGTGTCCACGTCGACGTGACGGCTTCAATGGCGGTCCCCTTCGGCTTGGTATAATGAAGTAGACGATGATGGAAGTATTCGCAGCCGTCTTGTTCGCACTTCTCGCGTTTGCAGAAATGCGTCTTGTTCTTGAAGCGTAGGCATCGGAAACATAGCCGCTGTTTTTTAGCTATTTTCCAACGTTCGTCGATCGACTCGGCGATGTACTTAGGACATTTTTCTATTCGGTGACTATCGGCGTTGCAACAGGAACATTTCGCAGGCGGCTTTTCTATGGCGGCGAACGTCTTGTGTACTCTTCTTGCTTGCTGCGGTTGCCCCGTGACGTCATAGTTGTCGGGCGGGGCGTACGGCGCGCAGTATTCGGCTTCGCGTTGAAGAAATGATGAAATCTTGATTAATTCGGGTTCATTGTTCGGATGAGAGGCGGCGTAGTCGTACCAGCGGTACCGTTGTGCAGGCGTGAGCTTGTCTGTGACCGCCTTCATCGTCTCGGGGCTGTAGAGGTACTGACTTCGGTCGAGGGCTCGCAGTGTGGCTATTGTGTTGGCCACGCGACAGGCGAATGAGCAGATGTCGCGCGGTCCGTCGGTCAGCCGCGGCAGTGCCCGTAGGCGTGCGAGCTCGTTGAGGGCGATGGAGTCAGGACGCCCGAATCTTGATTCTAGTGTCTTGATTATTTCTTCACAGTGGCCGTGGTAGATGAGTAGGTTCTCGACGGCTTCTTTGGCTTTCCCTTTCAGGCATCTTCGTAGTCTTGATACGTTTTCTGCCTCGGTGTACGTTGACTTCGTTTCTTCATAGGCGGCCTTGAACGACAGCCATTCTTCATGTGAACCGCTAAACGACGGCAGTTCGGCGTGGTAGCGAGATGTGTGGCCGGCACGCGCAGCGACGGCTATGGCGGACGCCAACTCGGATAGGTTGACTTGATTCGCTGCGACGATGGCCTTTTCTGTGTTGATGTTCTCGCTGTTGTAGCACGGCGGTGCATTTCTTGCTTCATAGTAGGGCTGCGCTGGCTGCGCGTAGGGCTGTGCTGGCTGCACGTAGGGCTGCGCTGGCTGCGCGTAGGGCTGCGCTGGCTGCGCGTAGGGCTGCGCTGGTTCGAACGGCGGAGCGGCGGCGGAGAGCGGCGCGTTTCCCCTCCCGGTCCACCCGGCGGCGGCAGCGGCGGGGGCGGGGGGGGGCGACGGCGGGCGGCAAGGGGTCCGCGGGGAGCGGGGGGCCCTGCCCGGCGTCGACTGTGGTGTTGCGCGGTGCGTCTCGATGAACCGTGGCTGGCTGTGGTTCTTGCTCTTCTTCGTTGTGTGGCACCTCTGTTAATGCCAGTATGTGCTGCTGACTGGAGTCGAGCCATTCATCCACCCGCCTGTTGGATTGGGCGGATAGAACTGTGGCTCCGTCATCGTTGTCGCTATTTTCTGCTTCGAGGACGGCGATGCGTGCTTGGGCGAGTTCCAGCTTGATGCGTAGGACCTCTTCTTTGGCTTGGGCGATGCGTAGCACGCGGCGGCTTGACGTCGTCTTCGTGGTCATCACCGACGGCGGAGCGGCGGGGCAAGCTTGCTTTGACGGCGTAGTAGTGGCGGCGGTGGTCGTGGTCGTGGTGGACGTGGCGGTTGTTTGGTCCGCCGTGTCTCCCGTGACCGACGTTCGTGTGTTCGCCGTCGCGGAGTCCCCCTGCCCAGAGCTCTCTCCCGGCGAGGTAGTTTCCGATCCTGCTAGTAGCGAGATCAGAGACCGACCCTTGCCTTGCGATCTTGTAACGGGCATGTTGAATTTTCTCTCTTCAATTTTCTTTCTTGAATATTCTTTCTTGAATTTTCTTTCTTGAATTTTCTTTCTTGAATATTCTTCTTAGTGGAATCTTCTTTCTTGATTCGGCTTCCGAAGGACCATGATGTGCCTGACGCACCTATGACTGGTTTGTTTACGTTGGATTGACTGGTACAAGCGTTGGATTGACGGACAACGCTGTACTGACGGGCAGGGGTTTCTTCTAGTAATGAAACACTTCTTGAGTCTTCAAAGCCGGGGAGAGAGTTGGGCAGGGATTTCTTCTTAGCACTTGTAGCTTGCTGGATCGAATAATGCCGGTACGGCGCAATGTATCGCCTTTTATTTCAATCCGTGCCTCCCCCTCTCCTGTCACAACACTTTATTATTATTAATTTTGTTATAAGCAAACCCACCCGTTTGAGTGCTTGTCTCGACCACATATTTATTAAAACAAAATTCCTGGCTACAGGAATAGTCTGTGGCTCTGAAATTACGGATCATAAAATTGCAATAATTGGACTTTCTACTAACATCACACCTAAGTCACAAAGCCGGATCAAAAGAACTATTGATTATAAAAGTATCGGAGATGAATTAAACTCTATAGATTGGAATATTGTTACCTCGAAAACTGACGTGGATGATGCAGTAGAAACGTTTATGACAATCCTAAATAAAGCCGTTACCAACAATTCAAAAGAAGTTAAAATCAGTAGATCGAAATACGCCATTCAACCATGGATAACACCTGGGCTTTTACGATGTTCCCGACACAAAGATAGACTCCACGCTAAATCGAAACAGTTCCCCTATGACAAAATTCTCCAAATTACGTACTCTCGCTACAGAAATTTTTATAATCAGATAGTTAGAAAACAAAAAATAGAATACGAATCACAAGAATTTCGAGCCAATAGCAAAGACCCAAAAAAGCTTTGGAAATCCATCAAAAATAAGTGTAACTTAAATAAAAACAAAGAAAAGGCGGCTGACCTTACGTCAATTAGTAGTAACCCTAAAAGTTCTCTTGAGAAATGTAATGATTTCTTTGCAAATATTGGTGATAACTTAGCTAACAATATACTTAGACAAATTAACGACACCGAAGAAGCTCTGGCCACAAAAGTTACTATTAAAAAATCTTCGCTAAATTTCTCTTCATGGAACCAACTGATCAACATGAGCTCTATAACATTATTGATAAACTTAAAGTAGAAAGCGCCCCTGGTATAGACTGCATAAGTGCAAATCTTATTAAATACTGTAGAGATCTTTTATGTACTCCTTTAATTCACATCTACAACCTCAGTTTAAGCTTAGGCATTTTTCCGAAATTATGGAAGGTAGCTTCGGTTACTCCGATTTACAAAGACGGACCGAAAGATTCACCCGGGAATTACAGACCAATTTCTCTTCTTAGTATACTTTCAAAAGTTTTGGAAAAAATTGTTAACAAGCGCCTAATAAATTTCATTGAATCCCAAGGACTGCTCTCAGATAGACAATTTGGATTCCGGCATCAGAAATCCACCGAAGATGCTGTAGTACTTCTAACCGACTTCATTGCTCAGTACTTGGATGAAGGTTACAGCTGTGTCGGAGTCTTTTTAGACTTGGCAAAGGCCTTCGACACTGTTTCACCCAAGATACTCCTAAAAAAGTTAGAGGGACTGGGTATTAGGGGGATAGCCTTAGAATGGTTCACAAGTTATCTATCTGAGAGACAGCAACTTGTCAAGCTAGGTTCTCACAAAAGTGACCTAAGATCTGTTAATTTCGGAGTCCCGCAAGGGAGTATACTAGGCCCCACACTATTTATCATCTACATGAACGACATTCATGACGTCTTCTTAAAAAACGCTGAAGTTTTGTGTTACGCTGATGACACTGTTGTCCTTTTTCACGGGAAAACTTGGGAGGAAACATATAAGACAACGGAAGAAGGGATGAAATCAATTAACAACTGGTTGATAAATAATCTACTCACTTTAAATAATAATAAAACTAAATATTTGTGTTTCCATAAAACTGCAGCTTCAAGCCCCAAAAGTATAAGCCACATCCAAATTCACACCTGTAACATGCCCTACACTCAATCATGTAATTGCAATAGAATTCAACGATCCACTAATATAAAATATCTTGGTATAATGATTGACGAAAACCTCAATTTTAAAGATCACATCGCATGTCTTTCTAAAAGAGCAAGAAAAACAATTATCATTGTTAAAAAACTAAGAGATTTAGTACCTAAGGATGTCATGAAAATGGTGTACCTGTCATTATGCCAGTCGATGTTATGTTACTGTATCACTGCTTGGGGAGGCGCAGCGAAATCAGTTCTAATAGATGCAGAACGAGCTCAAAGATCTGTAATTAAGGTCATGCTTAAAAAACCCTTCAGATACCCTACAACTCAATTATATCACGAAGCCCAGGTGTTATCAATCAGAAAGCTTTTCATTCTTAAAACAGGACTAGTCACCCACAATGCTGTATACTCGTCTGACAATAATATCAACTTAATAAACAAACGTAGAATTAAATTACCCCTACCTTCAATCAAAACCTCCTTTGCGAGACGTTTCGGGAAATTCTTGAGACCTTATGTGTACAATTTTATATCCAATTTTTGTAATCTTAAAGAAGCTTCCAAATATAATGCTAAAATTAAAATCACTGACTGGCTGCTCACCTTAGATTATCTGGCAACAGAAAACCTGCTTACTCAAATGTATTCTAACTGTAGGTATCCAAATATCTTAAATTCCGTTTAGAGATCTCATAAATACTGGTGCAATCTAGTGTTAAGTGAAAATGTTACATGCTGATACACAAATAGATTTATGGTTAATTGTATAAGTACAAATTTCTATATGATAAATACGAAGTTATATATTTTAATAAGTTTGATGCAAAGTATTACACACAATGGCACCCCAAGATACAGGCATAGCCTAGTTTGGGGGCCTCTGTTATTTCGTCCTACAATACACTCTTTTGAAGCAATTGAGAAATGTACTGTACTACTGCAGTACATTTCTCAATTGTCATAAATTTGTAAAGCTAGCCTCCAGCAGCGTAGTGGTTTCTCTCTTATATCACAAGACAAAATTTGTCCAGCGTTTATGCTGGCGGCAAGCTAAATCTTGTCCTATTTTTGGTTGTATTACGTGTTTTGTGTAACTATGAAAATAATAAAGAATTATTATTATTATTATTATCTCCTTTATTCATTTAAAATCTTAAGTTAGGTTTTTTACAATAAAGTTATATCAAAAGTAAAATACAATAAAGAAATTACAAAATATATAAACACATTATAAAAAACCTAACCTAGGGTGCCGCCGGCAGCGGGGCAGGGCCCAGGCTACCGGTGGTTAGGGCTGCAGAGAGAGGAACCTCCTGACAATGCGCGCCGTGTCCAGGAGTACCGCCTTCTGTATCTGGCCCTTGATCCAGCCATCTAGCGAGAGTCTCTTAAGATGTTTGTCGAGACTCTTCGCTATAAGACCGTTCGCCGAAACGACTATCGGGACAATGATCGTCGAGTCAACATCCCACATGACGGTCACCTCGTGAGCCAAGTCAAGGTACTTGCTGTGTTTGTCCTTCTCGGCCTTCACGAGGTTCTCGTCATGCGGGATGGTGATGTCGACGAGCACTGCCTGGCGCTTAGATCGATCTACCAACACGATATCAGGCTTATTGGCTACAATAGTCCTGTCCGTGATGATAGATCGATCCCAATAGAGCGTGGCACGACCATTTTCGAGAACTGGCATCGGTGCGTACTTATAGTACGGCACCTCAGACCCCACAAGACCGTATCGAAGAGCAAGTTGCTGGTGAATGATCCTGGCTACTTGGTTATGTCTGTGCAAGTACTCGCCGTTAGCAAGATGAGAACAACCGGAGATTATATGCCTGAGTGACTCACCGGGACGGCGGCATGCCCGACAAATGTCGACCGTACCGTCCCTCAGGATATATCTCCGGTAATTGTTCGTCATCATTACTTCGTCCGCAATTGCACAGACAAAACCTTCGGTTTCCCCGAAGAGATCCCCGAAGCGTAGCCAGTTCACCGACGCGAGCAGATCTACATCGGGCCCCGTAAGGTCCTTGTAGAACCGCCCGTGTAGCTCCTTGCTCTTCCATACAGCCCTGCGGTCATCGGTGCTAAGCACCTTTGGTCTGCGCCAGTTCTCGTTCGCTAAGGAGAGAGAGGTGAGGCCTTTGTCAACTGCTACTACATCGCGATGAATCCCACACTAGTTGTTTAGGAAATACTCCCTAAGACTGCACACCTCGCGGTTATGGAGGTCCTTGGCGTTTAAAAAGCCACGGCCCCCACACTTACGCGGGATGTACATTCTCATAACTGACGAGCGTGGGTGCCTCATGCGATGTGTAGTGAGCAGCTGACGGACCCTCGTATCCAGGGCGTCCAGCTCAGTCTGAGTCCACCTTAGTATGCCAAAGGAGTAAGTGAGTAGAGGCATCACCCAAGCGTTGAAGGCGCGCGCCTTATTGCCACCGGACAAAAGACTGTTAAGTGCTTTTGTCAAACGACACAAGAAACGCTCCTTCAACGCCTGTCTAATGTCTCCGTCCGCAATACCCAATGACTGTGACATACCAAGGTACTTGTAGGTTTCAACTTCGGAGATAGACCTGAGGGACATTGTCTCAGAAAGCTGTAAGTTCGCAGAATTTACGACTTTCCCCCGCTGTACATGCATGACCGCACACTTGTCTACACCAAACTCCATTTTGATGGCACTACTGAAGGTTTCTGTTACTTCCAGTAGTTCCACCAGATCCTGGCGTTTTGGTGCATACAGCTTAAGATCATCCATGTACAGCAGATGAGAAATGACCTCACCTCCTCTTCGAAGCCGACAACCTAGTCCTGAATCCTTCAGCAGCGTGCTGAGCGGATTCAGAGCTAGGCAGAACCACAGAGGACTCAAACTGTCACCCTGGAAAATACCTCTCTCAATCCTTATCAAGTCCTGCGGGCCAGGGGGGCCATCCCCGCCACCTGGTTGACGAAGGACTGTGGTCCACTGCCTCATACACGCGCTTAAGAGGGATCTTAGAGCTGTATCGATTTTATACAGCTCTAAGATCCTCTCCAGCCATGAATGAGGCACCGAATCATAGGCCTTCTTATAGTCAATCCAGGCGGCTGAGAAAGACCCCCCTGTTCCGCCGGACTTGTTGGCAAATGGTCGTGTCAATGAGGAGGAGCTCCTTAGTACCACGGGACCCAACCCTACATCCATTCTGAGAAAAGGCCAAAACGTTATTCGCAACAATGTGCGTGTTAATTTTTGTTCTCAGAATGGACGTAAGGAGCTTGTATAAAGTGGGCAAGCACGTGATGGGTCTATAGTTTTTCGCTTCCGTGGTACTACCGGACTTATAGAGCAGGAAGGTAGCACCAGTAGTCATGAAAGATGGCAGGGAACCAAGCTCGAGGGCGTCTTGAAATTGTGTTGCCAGGCGTGCGTGTGAGGATCGAAACCACTTGATCCAAAAGTTGTGCAATCCGTCCGGCCCGGGACTTTTCCAGTTCTGGGCCGTACGGACCGCACAACTCACATCATCGGGGCTGATGATCACAGCCCCCATGTCTTCGATCGGCTCACACTCACGTCTGACAACATTCATCCATTCGCCCTCGGTGTGCTCGACTGGAACCGACCAGATACTACGCCAGAAATTAATCATGGCAGTAGGATCCGGCAGTTGCCCGTCGGTCACACATTGATCGGTTCCCTCCCACTTTCGGTATACCTTCCTTTGGTCACTTTGGAAGAGGCGATTTTGCTGGAATCGATCCACACGCTCTCTGTAGCGACGAATACGGCTTGCCCATGCATAAACTTTCTGCTTTAGGTAGTCGATGCGCTCCGTGACACATGCCATGTAATCGCAGGGCCTGGTGCCAGTCCCCGCGAAGGCTTGTGTCACGTAGCGCATCACACGGGGGCGGTTGTTGCCCCCCCTAAAACAGATTAGCTTGGCAATGAGAGTCCTAAACGAGCTGATACGCCGCTCGATCCGTACTTGCCAGGCAGGAACACCCCCGGCGGTCCGCGGTGCTCGGTCAGTGTCCGGGAATCTGACACGAGCAACGCGGCACGCCGCGATGGCCCCACAGTACATGATCGAGTGGGTATCAGCTAAATCTTCGCTAGCCCGAAGGTACGGGTCTAGCAAAGCGTCCAGGGCTCCCATCAGCGCTAGGTTATTATTATTATTATAATTATTACACAATCAGGACTTAAATACTAAAGAACACTAATAAATCTTATACAATAACAATTATACCTTATACCTAATACTATTCTAATGAGATTCCAATTGGTAAACACTAAATAAACACTGGATTAGATCCTAATTTCGACTAGGAAACGACCTGCGTAGGCGTCAGCGGGGCGCGGGTGGGAGCGGGGCGTGGCTTCCTCGCCTCCCAACCTTTTTGATATACCTTTCGCGCTACCTCCCCTCTGACGCCCGTCAGTCTGTGGGATGTCGTCGCGCTGTTAGGATCTAATCGTTATAACTTAGTACTTATCCAAGTACTAAGCTAAACTATGGGGAAATGAAATGCAATCAAGATAATTATTTAATTCCTTAGCCTATCCTACTTAACCTACAGTTTATTTATTCATAACAACTAGTAAAGTATCATATTTCTTACAAGCTAATCAACGAAAACAGAACGTAATATTTATTGAACATAAGATAACAAACAAAACATAACTTCTTAATTAAATTGCCGTCGTTGGGTTAGCCGGGCTGCACACTATTTCATGGCATATTTAAGAAAAGCATCGCACCTATCCGTCCATACGTTTCCTAGCCTTCGTAATAATAATAATATGGACATACTATGACACCCACAGAACCTCATGATATCCATGCGTTAAATTGTATTGTCAATAGATTATTAGTTCGTAACAAAGTCGAGTGACCCATTTTTGTCCAAACCCGCATTTGATGTATGACTCTCTACCGCATATTGACGTCGCAAACGACTGCGGTTCGTTGCTGCCGTGGACAGTTCCAAGCTCAATTTAAACTTCGGCAATATTCGATTTTGACTGGACTATCCAGACCTTGTATCTTTCATAAATTAGAGAACACAATAACAACCATGTTCGATGCAAGATGGAGTTCAAATTCGAATTGCGATATAAATGAGAAAAGAGTTTGTGAAAGTAGGTGTCTGTTTTTTAATTAATCCGCAGCCTACAATTTGTATCTACTTTGAGAACAATGGCTTTTTTTGAATACAGTAATTTGACACTCTTTTTTAATTGGATATGCTGAGACTGACTAGCAATTAAAAGTCATTCATTTAAAATTGTGACACCCGTAATAACGGGTGATTACGTACAAATTTGGGACAAAAATATTGACTAAAACTTCGGTTCAATTTTCAGGATTTCAAGTAATTTACTTTGAATTTTTAATAGTGTGAGCACGTGTGAGTCAAATGCGATGTAAAAATTTAAATGACAACTTGATGTCGCGGTTGGCGTAATGGTTGTGCAGCTGTCCTACTGAGCCGGCGGTCCTGGGTTCGAATCCCAGCAAGGGCAAATATTTGAGTGATGAACTCGAATATCTGTTCCTGGGTCATCTAAGTATTTAACTATAATATTTTTAACCCCTGACGAAAAAAGAGGGGTGTTATAAGTTTAACATGTGTATCTGTGTATCTGTGTGTCTGTCTGTGGCATCTTAGCGCCCAAGCGGATGGACCAATTTTAGTGCGGTTTTTTTAATCGAAACACTTTTCCGTCGAGATGGTTCTTAGCTATGTTTGGTGGAAATAGGACCAGTAGTTTCCAAGATATTCAGCTTTAATTGGAACAAGTGACGAGGTCTCAACCAATAATGAAGTAAATAATTCTAAATATTGGCTAAATGTTAAGTTTTATTAGCATTTTCTATGTGACTCGCTAATTGAGGGTCTCATGATGACCAGGTAGTTGTTAATGGATCTCAGCCAATATTGAAGCTAAGGATTCCAAATTTTGGTTAAGTGTTAAGTTGTATTAGCAATTTCGATATCAAGAATTCAATTTTTTGGATAAATGATAAGGTTTACTAGCATTTTCTATATCACTCAATAAATGAAGGTCACATGATGACCAGGTCGTTGTTAATGGATTTCAGCTAATATTGAAGCCAAGGACTCCAAATTTTGGTTAAATAAATAAATAAATATTAAGGGACAATCATTATTAGGGACAATCAGTATTATTAGCATTTTCTATATGACTTACTAAATGAAGGTCTCATGATGACCAGGTAGTTGTTAACGGATCTCAGCCCATATTGAAACTAAGGATTACAGATTTTGGTTAAATGTTAAGTATTATTAGCATTTCCTATATCACTCAATTAATGAAGGTCTCATGATGACCAGCTAGTTGTTAATGGATTTAAGCCAATATTGAAGCCAAGGATTCCAAAGTTTTGGTTAAATGTTAAGTATTATTAGCATTTTCTATATCACTCAATAAATGAAGGTCTCATGATGACCAGCTAGTTGTGAAAGGATCTAAGCCAAGAATTTCTAATGTTGGTTAAATGTTAAGTTTTATTAGCGTAATCAACAGATTAATAAATTTTTGACAGTACAATAATTTGGTACCTTGGAGCTGAAGATGGCCGTAGGAACTCCTAAACAGCACAATATAAACCCATGGTGTTTGGGCTCGTTTGATTGTTCTTGATGAGCAATTAACATTTGTGTAAGAAAGTACAGCCAAGTCAGCCAATAATAAAACCGAGTCTCAAAAAAACTTTTTTGACAAAAAAAACTCATTATAATTACTGAATTGTTATTAGGACTATTGAACATGAACAGGTTCCTTTGATTGAGGTCACAAACAGCAACACCCTGCAAGATTTCAACGCGACTAAATGACACGTAAGCTTTAGCATAAGTACTCTTGCCTAAGTGAGTGCTCTTGTCTTTTTAGGATTTTGTAGTTTGTGTCAGTCTGTCCACAGCTTAGCTAAGAGACATACCTAGTGGTTGTAGATCTTTAAAAACATTATTTGTGTACCTTCCCTACACGTAACAAAAGTGGGGATGTTTATCCCATGGTGTGGGGTATCGATGAGCGGTCCCCCGAACGCAACGAAGCTTGGATTCTTTTTCTACTGTTCATTGTATAGGCACATTTCGTAGATTTTATTTCTTTCTTTTTATTGATTGTCATGTCGGGGGTTTTTTAAATTTTTAATTTTATTTTTTATAATGATGTAGGTATTTTGTCGCCTAGTGCCCATAACACAAGCCTAGTAGAAGATTTTTTCTGTTATTTATTATTTAAAAACAAGTTAAGTAGTTTATCATCATTTGCTAAACAACTTTTTACAAATAATCACTTAACAAACAACGATTTACAAACTATTCATTTCACAAACCTATCATTCCTTAAAATGCTTATTTTACAAATGATTACTCGACAAATATACATTTAGTAACAAAGTCGCTTTATAAAAATATTGAATGACAAAGTTTCATTTAAAAAAGGTTTACTTCACGAATAAATCGTTTTAAAAATCAGTTATTTTGCAAAACGTTAATTGATAAACTATTGTTTCATAAAAATATTAAAAATCAATCTCTATGTAACGAAAAGTGTTTAATACTCGAAACACTTGGGCCAAATATTAAACAGGCAAGTACTTATTTCGGTCAGATTGTACCAAAGAGGGGCCGTTCCTGGGACTTAAATTTTTTTTACACTTTTTTTTGCTGTTTTTGGACTTAAATTAGATTGAATCTTGTACAATAAAATAAGCATGCTTTGTTCTTTAAACTTTTTCTCTCAGAGCGATATTTACCGAGATATTGGGGTAAAAAAACTTTTTTTTTTTCTATATTTGCCATTTTTTGGCTATATTGATTGAGTGATGTTCCATTTTTTAAGCAAGCATTTTGACGCTACGCTCGCTTCGCTCGCTCCGCTATATATACGGTCATAAAACAAACCTAACCTAACCTTTCGGTTTTTTTTGCCATGTTACCTAAAAAACCTCAATAACCTGAACACTAAGACGTCTGTAATAGAACAGATTAGCTAGAACAATTATACTTTGTTAAAAATTAAGTATGTTAATATTTGTACTCGTAGAAAACTACACATATGAATGGCGTTCACACCATGATGATTTATTAAACGAAATGTTTACCAAACAATGCATTTCATTAACGTTGTTTTATCATTCGTTATTTTGTTAATTGACTAGAATAATAAATGTATAATTTGCGAAATAATGTTTTGTGCTATGATGTTTTGTCCAATAAATAATTTGTATCATGATTTATTTGTAAAACTATATTTTATGCAACGTCTAATTTGGGAATCGTTCATTTGTCTAACGTTGTTTGTAAAATGAATATTTATGAAACGTTGTTTAGCAAGTGATTGGCTACCAAGTTAAGTACCTAATAGTATATGCATGCATTGAATATCTCGTCACGGTTGAATTACCCGATCTGTTGATTCTTGCATACTTCTTATAAGTTCACGTACGTAATCACTCATCTTAAACTCACCCGGCTGTAGCTAACCAAGATTTGCCAATTTTACCAGAACGACGAACTTCAATCTAATTACGAACAAACTTTTAAGGCTTCAGACTCGGAACTCGTGAAATAAGGTTATTGAAATAAGAATCCATACCTTACTTTACTTCCTGGCTACACTGCAGCTGAAAAAAACGAGACTGAACACGTTTACTTATTCCACCAACTAATTAGTGAAACTAAAGCCATAAATGAGATGAATAGCTGGCTTTTTGAGCCGGTTCCTAACTACTTCACAACATTGGGGGCTTTTCAGAAAAGGTTTACGAGCGTACCTTTCATCGTCGCCTTGTCCATACAAAGGCGTTGGAAGAAATATTTCCTTCAAATTGTATGCACCTGCAAAATCATCTGCATTCATTAGGCGACAATTTAGTGAATTCATAAAATACAGCTGCAGAATTCTGAACAAACAGCGAAACAGGCTTTTATTAGATGAGCTGTTGAAATAAAATATGGTGCATTTGATTTTTTTTTGTCATCATGTTATAATTTCATACGTGGGTCGATTTCAGACGTAACGTCAAAAGTTGGTTTGTGAAATAATTTCTATAATATTGCAAAAACCGTAATAATTTGTACAAGAAATAATGATAATGATACTTCTTTATCTGTAACAACAATAAAGATTACGCGATTATGTTAACATTGTTGAGTATTTGCAAAAATAGTGTCTGTTTTTCATTCGTGGTAATGGTCACATTCCTGACTATTCATAAATAAACGTGAATAAAAAAAAAACACTTGAAGAAACTGTAATCTTTTGTCTTTCGGTTACGCGAGAATAACAATAAAACCAACCGGCATCTATAGGGTTTAAATCTCAAAACGAATAATACGATTTCTTTAGGTTTCATTTCATAGACAAAAATGGACCATCATTAGTGTCGAGTATACAAAATACACACAAATAAGTATTAACCTTTAAGTTAGTGAAATCCTTTTCCCCGCGCGTCACAGAGGGGCCCCGGTAGCCCACGAACGTTTGGTGATGGCCGATGTGCGAGCTCGGATTATGGTGAGAAATTGATATTTACTTCAATTTCTGTGCATTCGCCAAAAAACCAATCATTCGTGTTCCAAGTGGTATATCAATAAATATTTTAACTAGAGATTTAATGAAATATGCAATAATAAGGAAGTATGTGCACGCATTATTATGTGTCCTTGGGCAGTTTCTGGAAAATTCCGTTACTATTTAAATTTAACATTTTGATCAAAACTTCATTCGTGTCGCTTCATTCGTGTCAATTTTCGAGTAACACTAATGAAAAACAATTGTACACGAATTTAACATTTTGACCTGTAAGTATCTTTGTCCGCGATTTTCTCGCGTTTGGCTGAACCGATTTTGATGCAGTTTTCAGAATAGTATTTGTTACACTTAGGAGAAGGTTTTGGTATTTTAATCGACTTCAAAAAAGTGGTTCTCACAGTTTGACTCGCATACAGTACGTGTGTTTGTCGGCGATTATGAATTTGTTCACGAACAGCTTTATAATCTTGGACAACCTAATCTTGAATGAACAAAGTTTTAATTTGTGGCTGATAGTCATCATCTTCCTATGTTGAGCTGATGATGGACGGTATATAACTCCTTGACGGTTAGGAGATAGGCGAGAACTCAAACGAGGTGCATGCGTTGAAGACCTTCCCGATCACCCCGCCATAAATATTTTATATGAATCACTAAAAATAAAAAATAAATTATATTTTTTAACAAAAAAAGAACCGACTTAAAGAAACTAAAAAGCGAAAAATAACCCAACAAGAACAGATTGCTTTTGAATCACCTTTTGAAGTCAGTGCCAAATCTCACGTAAACTATAATATATTAAATGCCTATAATAACAGATTTTTTTTAATTCGGTTTTTTTTATATATTTTTTTAACGTAATTGTTTTAGGAAGGTGTATAAGTATATTTCATAAAATAAACAATCTAACTCGCATCTCCCGAATTCTGTATATTAATAGGTATAATTGTATTGTTAATTAAGGGTTATTATCTACTATATACTAATTAATTACGAGAGAGAGGGAGAGAATATGTATGTTCTCAAACTTGTGATCATTAAAAAAAAATGTATTTATTTATTTAAACTTTATTGCACAAAACAAAAGTCAGTACAAATGGCGAACTTTATGCCTAATGGCATTCTGTACCAGTCAACCATAGGGCTAAACAGAGGGTGCAGAGAAGAAAATTAATCATTTGGAAAGCATCTAAGATACAAGTGAATGTATTAATCAAAATATTGTTTCTATTTTTATTCATACTGTAGGATCTGCCTGTAGAAGGCATATGTTCGTAACACTGGCTCACTCGCCGCACGCACACACAGCGATGTCTAGCATTCACTCTCGCCAACGGCTCGCGTGTCACTAACGCAGCATCCCATGTGACGTGCGCCCGAGACAGCGTATATATTAATAGCAAAATTAACAGCGTGTATATTATGTATAGATACTACCACAAACACTACATCCCTTCCATGTTAAAAAGCTTTTAATTATTTGAACTCAAATTCACAGAATTCACTTTATGCCTAACTGCATATCAATAATGTGTTTGAATTACAGGAAATCTATAGAATCCCAGTTATGTGTGAGTAGGTAAGTATTGTAATTATGTTTAAGTTAGTCTACAATTCCTCTGCCTTGCCCTAAAGTTGACAGACAGTGTACCCGTAATACAAGCTTTGTCGTAATACAACCTTGGTGCAACAAATAAGGAATATATACATATAAATGTGTACTCAGTCTCATTTTCTACGATTGCTTTCTATTCTTCTACCTTCTTCAGATGTAGCCTTAGTGTTTGTCCTAACTGTTCATTCCTAACCGTGACATCCCCACCGGTGCGTGTCACTAGACCCTGTGGATTATACAATTTAAACTTACGTTGGTTTGTCTCCATTTCCTTAATATAAGATATATCTACTTCTCTAAATCATCCTTCTTTGTTTGCTATCTCTTATAAGTATATTCCTTTCCCTTCTCCTTTTTCTCCTTGTTACTGCTTTAACTCTAAGTCTAAGATAAATATTCTGATAGAGGTCCTGTTGTTCTTGAAATGATAGTTTTCTAGCCTTTTCATCCATATTCTATAGTCTTTAAATTTGGGAAATATGTTATATCACCAATAACCCAATAAATCAACTCGCAAAATAGTCATGACACGTTAAGACTATATGACCGAGAAATAGTCGTAAGTACGAGTCGAGTATAAATAAATGGAATGGAATGCATACAAATCAGTATTCTCGAAGTTTGAACTTATGCACTTTTTTGACCATGCTCCTTTAAAATCACTGATGGTCTATAAACATCACCCATGTGAGTAAGTAGCATCTTTAAAACACGGAATATAGAATAAAATTTGTTGATATGTTGAAGTTTACATTTCCCAAAGCTCTCGATTCAGCAGTTACAGAACTTATACCATTAAAAATGCTCTTTTAAAACCACAAAACGTTAAATAAACGACCTTTGAACTCCGTCATAACGCCACAACGTAACATTTCAATATTTTATACCAGACAAATACAATTCGAAGTCACGTATCGACGATTTCGTCACATAAATCAATTGAGATCTCTATTTCTATGACTACCACAGAATACCTATGTATATTTACCAAATTTTACATAAGCAAGAAATCGCACCTCATCTAAATGGCGTAGACCTAGTGTCACTGACTGAGAAATATCTACACTAAATATATTATATACTAATTAATTATCAAAATAATTATCAGATGTAATAAACAAAATTAACACTCTTCGCGTAATATTAAATATTTCCTTTCCTTTGTTTCTACTATTATAACATTGCTGTTACTTATCATTGTTATAAGGTAACAATAAGAATTGGTTGTAAGATGTTTTATTTAGATTTTCTCTTGTTGTTTACAAAACAAAAGGTAAGTAGTAAGTTTATTTGATTACATATGACTCAAACTTATGAAATATAAGAAACCGCAATTTAGATTCAGTATCCATTTTTCAAGTCGAATAAATGTTATCAAATCACTCAAAAATTGATAGCATGCTGTAAAAATGCAACCATAATTTTAGAATTAGGTAAGTAAAAGTATCAAAATATGGTTTATGTAGCTTTCGACAATATAAAATCACATTCGTTGAAACAAGGAAACAGTATGTTTAGTTTTCTTGACTCCCATCACACGCATTAATAATTAATAAGGTACCTATGGTTACTTCGTTGCCACTAATATATGACAGCTGAATAAATGCTGTTGGTTACCAATCAAAGTGGAATATAAGCGATTTCGAGCACTTTAAAACGACTAATCTGTTGAGATATTACATCGAAACTGACCTGTTGCGGAGGCTCAGGAGTGATGCCAAATCACTAATAAAACAGTAGATCTATTTCTAACATTTCAATTATCTACTAGGTACTTTGTCTATTAACGTTTTATATTATTTGTCAGCGTTATTATATAAAGGCCAGCACCCAATCAGATTTTATTATTATTGCTGATCTGGTCAGGTCAGGTATCATTTCTTTACCATAGTCGACCACCGATCAAATCAGAGGTTCTTCGGGCGGCCACATCATTGATAAAGTGGTTGATATTTAAGACTAAATTTTATCGACTGAGGGAATTATTAATGCGAGTGTAGGATTGTACGAATATCATCTATCACTTTCAAAATTTACTTGAACCGATATACTTTATAAATACAAATGTATATGCATTGCTTACTCATATCAGGTTTGTATCTTATTAAGGTATGGTTTCTGTTCCTAACTATTTCATGAAGTTAGTTATGTAAGTAACTATGATTAAGATTGATAATTAGGAGTATATTTTTTTTCAAATACAGCTTTTTTCTACTACTCCTTTCATATCTCTTTCTTCTCGCAATACGGGTTAGGTACATCAACATTTGCTACCAGGCTTTACTATCTTAACAAATATATCTATTGAATAAATGGTATTTGAAGAAACATGAAGCTAAAACCACAGATTACATAACTGAAGGGAGATCTTGAAACTATTTGGCAAACAAGGGTTTCAATGTAATGGAAGTTAATTATCCAATATAATGGAGTCTTTTGTTATCTAATTTAATGAAGTCTAGTGTTCCAATTTAATGCAGTCGGGTGTTCTAATGTAATGTAGTTTGTCATTCCAATTGAATGGAGTCCGTCATTCCAATTGAATGGAGTCCGTCATGCCAACTTAATGGCGTCTGTTATTCCAATTGAATGGAGCCTGTCATTCCAATTTAATGGAGCCTTGCATTTCCAATTTAATAGAGCCTGTCATTCCAATTTAATGGAGCCTGTCATTCCAATTTAATGGAGCCCGTCATTCCAATTTAATGGAGCCTGTTATTCCAATCTAATGGAGCCTTGCATTTCCAATTTAATGGAGCCTTGCATTTCCAATTTAATGGAGCCTGTCATTCCAATTTAATGGAGCCTGTCATTCCAATTTAATGGAGCCTGTCATTCCAATTTAATGGAGCCTTGCATTTCCAATTTAATGGAGCCTTGCATTTCCAATTTAATGGAGCCTGTCATTCCAATTTAATGGAGCCTATCATTCCAATTTAATGGAGCCCTAAATTCCAATTGAATGGAGCCATCTATTTCAATTTAATGGAGCTTCTATTCCAATTTAATGGAGCCATCTATTCCAATTTAATGGAGTCTCGAAAACCAATTGAATGGTGACTTGTATTCCAATTTAATGGAGTATCGTAAACCAATTTAATGGTGGCCTTTATTCCAATTTAATGGGACACGATACACGATAATCTTATAAAAATGTCCTCAACGCCTACTTGCCACAAAAAGGAAAACAAATTTGACTATATATTTGTTATATAACATTTACTTTTATCTAACTAATCAATATTCTTATATGGAGATCTCTTCACGTACTTAACTTTGGACTCTATTTACCATAAACGTATCTAATATTTACGTCGGCTAATAAGTCTCACGTTACTATAGGCTATTCGTCTCTCACATAGCAAAATATCATCAATCATCAATAGTAAGATTAACATATTTATTATAAAGCCTGCATGCAATGCATAACATGCAAGATGTATTATATATTATGTAATATTAAATGAAAACTGTAATATGATTACAGTATCCTATCCTAGGCATATCATCTATAAATCGGTAAGATGGATAGCATTATAATGAAAAAATATTAAATTTCGTACCATAACAATTATCATTAGAAACTTGTAGTAATGTATTATACTAAACAATCTTGCTGTATGTAATTATATACCTAGTCAGACATTCTACTTTATAATATTAATCAGGCTGTAATTGCTACGTTGGATTATTTATTCTTTAATGATCTTGACTTAAATAGATTCCAAATGTGCATTACAAATTGGAATCAAAATCCAATCCTTTATTTCGTTCAAAATAAATTAAATTATACAATGGCATCGTGATACTACAATTTACACTTTTAAGACTTATTTGCTACAATTTCCGACGCATATTTTTGTTTTGTCAAAATTGTACAAACTACAAACACAACCTCAAAATTAGCCGTATTAAAACATGTAAGTATACTTATGTAAAATATCAAACTAATTTCAACTTGCAAACACAAAGCAGCATTGATTATATTTTTTTTATAATAGCACCGTGATTATAAAATGTAAATATCAACAATTTCCGACGCGTTTTTGCTTTGTCGAAATTGTACGAACATAAGTAACCCTTATAGGATCACTTTGTTGTCCGTCTGTCCGTCCGTCCGTCCGTCTGTCAAGACCCTTTTTCTCAGGAACGCGTGGAGGTATGAAGCTGAAATTTATATCAATTACTCAGGTCTACTGTCCCTTGAAGCTGTGAAAAAATCAAACTTCTAAGCCAACGCAATCAAAAGATACAGCCGTTTATGCCGCAAATTTTCGACACTTGCAAGGGAATCAAAACCTACAGGGTGCTTCCCGTGAACTCAGAATCTTGAAATTTGGTACGAAGCAACGTCTTATAGCATAGATAAAGGAAAAATTACGAAAACCATAATTTTTTTTTTTAATACCTAACTTTGCACCTAATTTATATGGGGCGCTATACATACCAGGTGCAAACTTAACTTAACCACTTAGGGATGGAAAGTGTTTGTACGGAACCCTCGGTGCGCGAGTCCGACTCGCACTTGGCTGGTTTTTTTTAAGTTCCCACGTTAAGCAACATGCATAATATTGATATTGAAATCTTAACACGTCGCGGGTTGAAAGTTATCTACTTAAACAAAAGTGTTATTGGCTGATGCATCATTTTAAATTTTCTGTTACTATAAGGTTGAGTGGATGCATGACGTCCCTTATTTCTGCCTTCCTATCTTTATGACATTAGTCTTGAGTATGACTTACTCAAGTACGTAGTTTTAATTATCCGTAATTTGTAGTTCGAGATGGATAGGAAATAATTATTGTATTAAGCGGTTTACACTCACGTGAAATTGTCAGGAACGGCCCGACATGTTTCGAACTCGTATCGTGGCGGTGTACGGGCAGCCGTCCCTGATGAAGGGCTCCATACGAGTTCGAAACATGTCGGGCCGTTCCTGACAATTTCACGTGAGTGTAAACCGCTTAATACAATAATTAAATATGTCTCACGAAAGTTTTAATAGGATAAGAAATAATGTCAATTTATAAAAAAAAAATACAAAGTTCATTTATTTTGGTGTACAATTCACCAACTTTCCACCATCAAATAGTCTTATAAACTGGATAGCAGAACAATCAATCGACAACAAAGTAAATCTATTTCCTCACAAAATCATATCCTGATAAAAGAACCTATACAAACATAATATACATAACTAATTCCATGATTTTACGGACAATAGCCGAGAAGATCCACAAGTCAAAACACGGTCAGTATTAGCATATATTAATTCAGCTGGATATTTATATTGCGCCTATTCTTCATGTGACAGGGGTCCATGACGTTTATTGTCGTCGTTTTATTGTTCTTTTGCATGGGTTTTAAGGGTGGTTGGGTGAGGGCTGCCTCTAAAAGCCTGTCAGGGTTGCTTTAGTATCGGAACTTCTGAGGACACATGTGTTACGCACCTCGTACCAACTCACAACACAATGCTTCATCTAATAACTTTAGTCTACAATAAACTGTGTTTCATTGTAAGTTTTAAATACATCGCTCCTTGGTTGAGGATCGCGCCGTTTTCATCACTACCAAAAAGAGGGATGTATATTAAACGTTGCAAAACGTCGTATTCTGAGTTCCTGTGATACTGGTCGTTGGGATTTCTTCACATGAATATTATTTTCTGTATGGTGACCCGAAACATTTTATCGTGCCCATATGTCGCTGATGACGGGGAACTGGATTGCTTGAGACAGTTTCTATGTCGTTTTTTGCGTGATTTCATATGGAGTTTTATGGCCGTTTTCTTTGGATTTAGCTTTGGATTAAAGGTTTCTTAATTTGAACAGACACTTTGAAGCAAAATATTGTACAGCCTCTTAATATTACAGAAATTAACATACAATTATAAAATAAGAACTTAAATAACTAAAAAAAATTGGGCAAGTGCGAGTCCGACTCGCGCATGAAGGGTTCCGTACCATAATCTATAACAAGTTTGTTGTATGCGAGCCCCCTTAAATGTTTAATTTATTAAATTTTTAGTATTTGTTGTTATAGCTGCAATAGAAATACATCATCTGTGAAAATTTTAACTGTCTAGCTATCACCGTTCTTGAGAAACAGCCTGGTGACAGACGGACGGACGGATAGCGAAGTCTCAGTAATAGGGTCCTGTTTTTACCCTTTGGGTACGGAACCCTAATAGTATTAATGTACATATTAAAGTTTAAAAAAGACCATAAAAATCGGACCCCTTGGTCATGGTCTCAAAGACGCTGGCAGCATTTCCTCGCTGAATAGAAAGGCTATTACGCCTCTTAACTAAAACGATTAGTTCTGAAATTTTAACTGTTAATTTAAGTCATTGTATTGATCAAAATTCCAGACTTGATATTTGTAAGTAAATAAACTATCAGTGTATAGTTGAATTCAAATTAAATATCTAACTTTTTTAAATCTGCCATACTCTCTGATACGAGTATTAAAATATGTACTATTGGAGCAAACCATAGTTGATTTGAAGTTAGTAGCCGAAAACAGTTGTAGTAAGGCAACGAGATTCAGCCAAGCAATTTTAAAAACACACTTTTCTGCCTAGACACCCACCTTCGACTTGCAAAAACTTGCCGTCTGAATTCTAGCGCTTACATAATAAGTAGGCAAACAGTCGTAAATTTTATGTGCCTTAGTTCAGCATTTCACTGTGTACTGATGACTCAGAAAGGTCAGAACCACGTGTAAGCATCTTTACGTGTTGATTTTATGTATTCTCTGCTCCTTCGAAAGGTAAGAAGGGTGCATTGAAAATGTTCTTGACCGTAGGTAAACTAGAGATGCACAGTTCCTTAGAAGGAGTTTGTCTTATAAATATTCTAAGTTTCTATTAAGAGTTTGGTTGTTTGTGTAAAATGCGACGCAATGGGTAAAAAAATAGGCAAGTGCGAGTTAGACTCTCGCATGAAAGGTTCCGTAGGTACCATAATCTATAACAAGTTTGTTGTATGGGAGCCCTCCTTAGATATTTATTTTATTTAATTTTTAGTATATGTTGTTATAGCGGCAATAAATAAATAAATAATAATAAATAAATATCAGACAACCTCACACAAATCAACCTAGTCCCAAATTAAGCTCAAGAAGGCTTGTGTTATGGGTACAAGGCGACGATAGACATACTTATATAGATAAATAAATACTTAAATACATATGATAGAACATCCATGACCCGCACAAATATTTGCCCTTGCCGGGATTCGAACCCGGGACCGTCGGCTCAGTAGGCAGTTGCTTAACCACTGCGCCAACCGCGTCGTCAAATGCATCATCGGCAATAGAAATACATCATCTGTGAAAATTTCAACTGTCTAGCTATCACCGTTCTTGAGATACAGCCTGCTGACAGACGGACGGACGGACGGACGGACGGACGGACGGACATCGAAGTCTCAGTAATAGGGTCCCGTTTTACCCTTTGGGTACGGAACCCTAAAAAAGATGTGAAGCGAAGCTAAAAGGTGTGCGACGAACCAACGACTGGCTGTTATCGCACGCAAGCCGAACGTAGATGCCACGACTTTGCGCGACCAGCGGCGTGACGAGCGGTTGAGCGAGAGATCCGAGTATAGTGGCCTACGAGTGAGCGAGATACACGTACGGCGTACCGCTGCCATTTTCGCGCATAGTCGTAGCATCTCTAGAAAGCAGATTCGAGCACTTTAGAACAACAATAAAGCGTTAAATATTCGGCAGCTGACGGCGCTTATGGCTTAGTTTCATTGGCCCGCTGGCGGGGTGCTGGGTATCTCCATAACGTATGGTATGTTATTATAGGCCCCTAATTTGAGTTTCACTAGTCGTTATACCTCCTATGAGAAAGCATGCTGTATATCGACCGAGTTATCGACCAATTATTACGAGTGTGTACCAGTTATTTACATTGTGTTTGAAATTATACTTATATTTAACCTAATTTACACATTAAAATACACTAATATAACGAAACAAATAAATATAAAAATATATTAATCAATATTTTAAAATATAAAATGAAACTGAGTTATTTGAAAAATATTTCCCCCGAAGACGGTTTAACAATCACCCCATAAAGTCGTGCCTTTGAAATTTACTGTTTCGGAAAAAATAATGTCGATAAAACCAGATAGCAGTACCATAAAACTTTGAACATAGATTTTCTGCAGATGGATTTAGCTCAAAGAGAAAATATTTTTCTTATAAAAACCTAGCAATGTATATCTATCTGCCATCAAAACCATTCGTAGGATTTGTTTAAAAACTGAAGCAAAAGGATTAACCTTAAAGAAAACTAAACTTGTTTAGCCTCACTGTAATTGCGCCGAGGGCTCGCCAAGATAAGCTTGTTTCTTTTTAATTTTCCTTCTGGAAATTACTTTAGGTCTTCCCGCGTTGAATAAATGAGCGTTGCACTAGCTAGTAGCTTTTTTTAATTTATTTCATTACCGCGGAAGATCTCGGACTGTAGAAAATGCTCGGGTTAAAGTGGATGCTTCATTTTAAAGGGGCCAGTTGCAATTAAAATATCATTTTGTGTTCAAAATGTACCCAATTTCGTTTGTTTCTCTTTTTCGTTCCATTTTCTGTTAAAATGGATAATTAGGTTCAGTGAGATGTGAATCTAAATATTTTTATAAAGCGGTTGATGCTTCGGGAAAACGTGTCCTTAACAGCTCTCCGAGCCTACATGGGCGCGTTTTACTAGTCTATCAAACCATTGCTAAAATTAAATTGAACCATTTTTTTTACAGAGAACCAGAAGTCAGAAAATTACTTTTCGGGGGAGGTATTTGTTCAGCATTCTTGTGGCTGATGTCGACTTACCTGTTTTAATCCCAATTCCACGATGGTGGCGTCTCACATTTTCGGCCTAGTCGATTTGTATTAACTAGGGTTCCCACGTTAAAGAGATGGGAGCCGATAAGAGTACCAATTTGACTGAGTTTTGCGATATCATCATCATCATCATAATTTCAGCCATAGGACGTTTACTGCTGGACACAGGCCTCCTCAATAGACTTCAACGACGACAATAGCGATAGTTTTGCGATATGGGTCATTTTAATATATGGGTTTCATCACATGCTTACCTACACTGGAAATAGAACCATTTTCTACTTTGAACTACACAAAAATAATGTGAGAAACATCGTTCACTGACACGCCATTTTGGATTTTACATCTATCTCAATAGATAATAATATTATTTTTCATTTCAATGAGAAAATTCGTGGAAAATTTCATTAGTGTAAATATTGCAAAGCACATATTGCTGAAGTAGAAATATAAATCTTGGATGTATTTTAGTCCCAAAAGTTAATTCATTAATTAACCGAACTTTATCTGCGTCGGAAAAAAGTCATCATCCCCCCATCCATTCCTCCACCCAACAACCATCATGCATTATCGCATCACCCTCTTTTTTGCTTCTCTGTAGTCGGATAAAAAGTATCATAATTATAACCATCTAGGGATGCCTAGCCAAACATTTTTGATATAGATCCAGCTGTTAGGTGTGAGTAGGGCCATACATTTATTCATGCCTACCGTACAAACATAAAAAACCAAAAAATCCAAATAAACATTTTCTGACCCCCAAAACTACCAATATACTTTTTTTTTAAATTACCTTCAATGTACAAATATTTTATTTTTGCAATTGTACAGTAGTAGTAAAATTCACAATTTATGAAGTATCTAACTTGACCTGCTATTTATTCCCTTTTGACATTGATTGATTGATTCCTGACGATGCGAACCTTTGTGCAATCAAAATGAAATGCGAATCAATAATCCACTTTAGAGCCATTTATCCATTTGCCAACGCTTTCCCTTCTGGAGTTGAATGAATAAGAATATACTGTCGAATTTATACGTACAGTCAATCAATTTGATTTCTGAATCACTCCGAAATCTTATCATCCAATTTTTTATTGGTTTGGATATTAAATGAACGCCTTTTTACAAAAAAACTACCGACTTCAAGGGGATAAATCGTATTTCCGAGAAGAACAGTACCTAGCACATCTAGCTGTGACTTCACAATTCACTTGTCGCGCAACACTTCATCGCCTGGCTTTTTCGCACGGTTTTGAAAGGAAAGTGACAGATATGTGTCACGTGACAAAGACTCGCGACAGCGAAATGTATCAGATATATCACACTTATGCTAGAGGACGACTTACTATAAAAACCACCAAAATCGCTATAGATGTGCCTATAATATTTGAGGAGTTCAGCACCTCTGCCTCTGGTGTAATTGTCAAACGCGACTCTTCTCGACCGACACAAATAGTCTGTCTCCTTTCATTCAAAACGGAGTGAAGAAAACGGATGACGCTGTCTCGTCCGACAAGTGAAGTCGGCTAGTTGTGCTAGACGTGCAGCAAAGGCTATTTTTCGCAGAACCGTTCTCAAAAACGACACAATTATTACCAAGGATATGCAAAAATCCGCATTTCTATAAATGAGTATAATTTAATTATAAATCATATACCAACGTGGCTGGAAATTTTCCGTAACTTCGTTAACGTAGATATACAACCATTTCATAATATACATAATTTATATATATATATATATATATATATATATTTTTTTTTATGTCATAGGGGGCAAACGAGCAAACGTATCGCCTGATGGAAAGCGATTACCGTCGCCCATAAACACCTGCAACACCTAGGAGTCACAAGTGCTTGCCTACCCGGAGGACGAAGATAGAATGCCTCTATGCTAGTAATTTCACCGGCTATCTTACCCCCACACCGGAACACAACAATGCGAACATTGCTGCTACCAATATGCGAATATTGCTGAATATACTATATTGTTTCGAGTCAGTGACATGTGATACTTGTGTTCCAACAACGTTTAACATCAACATGACTTACTAATGAAAGCGTGACAACGCATTTTCGTATTCCACCAGCATATTATTCAATTACATATAGGACAGTCCTAGTCATGTCGTATGAGTAATGAGTTTTCCCATACACGTGGTAACAATAAATATTAATTTGATAGTTCCCATTCCCATTGTTTTGGTAGAGCCTTGCAATATTCTTGACATTGTGCTTGTCCACAAAATATCTGCCTTTGAGCGATGTTTATTTGAGCGTAGTTTATTAATTACTCATTTTATTTTATCGACATATTTCATCAATATCATTTTACTCCGAATCTACTTTTTGGGAATGGCGAAACGTTTTTCCGAAATGGCGACCCCTTTATTATCTTCGATGTCTAGATAATCAGCTAAAGGAAGACTAAAGGAGTAAAAAAGAAACACTTGTGTAAAAAATTTAAACCATTTATTTATTTCTAACCACTGTTACTGGCTCCAGTACCAGTACCTACGAACATTTTACTTCAGAGATAAGTATTTCTTCACAAACCTGTCTTTTATAATTACTTGTCTTAAAATAAGCTTTAATTATGATGAAAGCTTTGTAAGAAAGGAGTGAATTCACTGTTAGGTTGATAGCTTTGATGACTTGTACTAGGGAATAATGGACCATTTAAGTTAGGAGTTGCTTCATAATGTTTATGCCTGTTTATCCATTCATCATGTTTACGACTGTTTTTAACGGGCCAATCTGTTTTGTCGTCATATTTTCCATCATCTACAACTTTGCGAATATTTTCGGTATTAGGTTGACGTATTTCTTTTTTATCATCTAATGCTAAAAAATCATACTTATGTTGGCTTTTCAAAGGGCCATAGACAGCGCCTTCGTGCTTGTCGTATTTGTGTATAGACCATCCAGTATGGGGATTATTTACATGAAGAAACATTTCTCCATTGTGTTTATCGGCTTCGTCTTCTTTATGTGTACCATTTTCTTTTTTGTCATCAGTTTCAAAATTCATAGACCAATGTATTAAATGTGCATTTTTATCATTCTTTCCGTATTTTCCATCAGCCGCCCGAGCATATCCATCCTTCGCTTTAATTTCCGTTGGCATCGGCCAACGTATTTCCTCTTCGTGGTTGCCTAGATTATCAATAGACCAATGCAGTTTGTATGCGTCTTTGTTTCTTGATGTATGTATTTCATTATTATTGTCTTTTAGATTACCACTATTAAAAGCTCGGTTGTTTTCAAATTCTTCACGACTATCATGTTTGTAATGGCGATTGTGTTTGTCATTATAACAACTGTTGTCTTTCCATTTAGTGATGTCTAAACCGGGGATGTGGGTGCACGGCACAAGTTGGTTACTGAAAAGTTACACCAATTTAGAATTAAAGCATGATTTAATATCACCTGGCGCCTACACAATGATACAAATGGAGAGATTTTGACTGCAAATCGAATTCGAATAAGTAGTTATGATATTCGAGATGGGTATTCATACAATAATTACAAAAATTGGGCAAGTGCGAGCCCGACTCGCGCATGAAGGGTTCCGTACCTATACATATATATAATCTATAACAAGTTTGTTGTATGGGAGCCCCCCTTAAATATTTATATTATTTTATTTTTAGTATTTGTTGTTATAGCGGCAATAGAAATACATCATCTGTTAAAATTTCAGCTGTCTAGCTATCACCGTTGTTGAGATAGCCTGGTAACAGACGGACGGACGGACGGACGGACGGACGGACAGCGAAGTCTCAGTAATAGGGTCCCGTTTTTACCCTTTGGGTACGGAACCCTAAAAAACTAATTAATCGTTTATATTAAAGTCAAATCCAGTCAGTGTTAATACAGTCAATTGTTGAAATTTTTTATTAAGTCAAAAATTGTACTCTCCTACCAAAATAAATTTATCTTAAATTAATTAAGTGCTTAATTCTATGTTTTTTTTCTGATACAGACAATGTATCAAACGATATTTTGAAATAATATAAGCATTAGAAACAAATGATGCGTGAATGTGTGATTGATTGAATGATTAAATAGTTAATACTCACTGAGTTCCGACATTCTCAAACGCTCGCGGTTGAATGAATTTGATCGCGTCCGCGTTGTCACACGCGAAACGAGCAATGTTAGTCTTCCTGACCTCGTGCAATTGAGCTGTGAATAAATTTCAACGTTTTTTATTCGATTTTCGATGTAAACAATGCACCTGTGAAATAGTGCACGGATAGAATTGGTGTCAGTCACGAATTGGTTTTAAACGGTAATCAAGCCGGTATCGGGCAAATGTGTAGGTATTTTTTAACGATTTTGTTTTTACGTAAACGATTATAAATGGAATACTGAGACATGAATAAACGCTTGTCAGTTTAGGCGTATTATCTTCATTTCCCATTATTACATACAAAGGTTTGATCAATTAAGATTAAATATAGAGCGATCGATATTACGTATATTATAGTCCATTCATATGATGTAATTTGTACAATACAGTATGTATTACTTATTCAGATCGACATTTACCTCTGATCACTAATATATGAGCGCAATAAAAATTTAATAGGTATTTAATAATCAGTTATTATACTTCAAAGCTATGGGATATTTAGCACCAAAAGATCAAATTATATAAACATCTAAAGGTGACACTTGATCATTATTGTCAGAATCTAAATCTTACTTATTGTCAGATTTAGGACCTGGTCGCCTTTTGCAAACGAAAAGCAATCAGCAAATCTAATCAAGCTGCTTCGTCATGAATCATGATGCAGAACAGCATAGGGCCGGCGAACGTGCCCGGGACGGATTTCTCGCTCATTATCAGCGAGTAAGTCAATGTTCTCAATGTGTATTGTAACTTACCAAGTGTCAGACTGTGAAACTGATCGCCTCTCTCAAACCAGAAGCGGTCAGCAAATCTAAACAACTGCAGCTGCTTTGCCATGATGCAGAAGAGCGTGGGCCCGGCGAACGTGCCCGGGACGAAGTTCTCGCTCATTATACCTGCGAGTAAGTCAATGTCCTCGATTTGCACGTATAGACGCTTTAAAGCCTCGATTTTCTGGAAAGAAACGATGTACTGAATAAAATATTAGCTCACATGGTGATATGCTGTTGTCAAAAAAATACATTTTTTGAGGAGGTATTTGAGCTATCCCGGATTATGGTAAAAAATGTTTCAATGAAATCTGGTTGCAGTAAAATAAATAATCTCAAAATGATAATTTTCACGCAACTTCTAAAATGTTTTCCATAAAATTCATGTATTTATAAAATACATGATGAAACAGAATCTAAACAAACTTTTATATAAAACATACAAAGAGATATAAAGTTTTACACTCGTCCACCATTATTAATGCAGTTTTGCGACGTTCTTAACCTCTGTCAATACACAAAATACACGCCAACCGCAGACAGTCTGAGTTGCTTTTAGCTGACCTCAGAATCTCTGAATTAGTCATAATCATAACATGCTTGAACGTTTTACATTTGACTTTTAATAAGTGAGAATTCTAAAATTACTTAAAATGGGGTTAAATATTATTTGATAAAGCGCTTTCTGACCTATGTTGATTAATCTATTTCATTTATTTTCCAAATAAACATCGTACCTAAAGGCATTTTCTATAGGTACTAGCCAACCTTACATAAATTTAATTAAATTTAAGCCCGCTGATGTTAAATGTTTCATCATATTATATCAAGAAGCGAAATAAAAATCTGAATGTAGAATAAGCTGAAAATTACTCCACCGACATTGGCCTAGCTCTTAAACATATGATGATAATGTTAAATGAGAAATTCGTTAGATCACTTTTCTTATGGCATTGCAAAAAAAATATTTAAAGAGCCAAAGCCACTGCCACATACGGAAACACAGATAGTGTTCCTGTCAAACGTTAGGTTTCTAATTTATACTCCTTTGCCAAATCATAATGCCAAAATGTTTCTCCTTTGAAGCTGGTTAGGAACATGTACGTGGTTCAAATTGTATCCACCTCAATGTATTAAAATGTATCTTGTCTGTCAATCGTTATGTCAGTCACAGAACTATTATATCATGCATCTTATTCTCCTTGTTTTTTTTACCTCACCGTGAAACGAATTTTCACTGCTTCCAATATACAGCGACGTTAATTATCTCATGGCTTCTAGTACCGCTGCACTCCCCCTATGAAACATTATAATTAAAGATAGTCACCTCATGGTCCATAACGTCTGCAAAATCCTCAAATCTCTTCGCCGGTTTCAAACCACAGATATGCCTGTAATCATTGTACCCTCGGACACCTAAATCTCTGCCCCGCTGTATATCCAAAGATGGCAAGTCAGCGGCCCTCTGTAGATCTCCGTAGTATTTCTCAGAAATCTGAAAGAACATAAATCTTGAGCAGAACTTTGAATTACTGAGATTTCTCTAAAGTAGTTTGGAAAGTTTTAAACACTGAACATTAAGTTTAAGTTAGTAAGTTGGACGGTGGGTCGGTTTTTTGTCAAGACCGCAGTACGAAGCATATTTTAAGCTATTAATACTACTGTTTAAGTATTGAATTAAGCTTGAAAGCTTATAAAAATATGATACTCGTACCAAGGTAGTTGAAGGTAAAATTATTATAAAATTAATAAGGTTATAGCGCTTATCTCGTCGTTGCAAATTTAGTTCAGTTGGTATTTAACTATTTGGGACTTTTACTTATTTATGAGGTTAGCGTAATGCTATTATTATTATTTATTTATTTATTTCTTTATTAATTTTACAACAAAGATTACATATAATCTAAAGCCCTGCGAAACTGCTAGTACAGCTGCCTACTATAACGGTGGCCCTGGGTGTCGGCATAGAATAGATAATAGTGCAGTCAATTCCAATCCCAATAAGGGCAAATTCGTGTGAAGTTACCTGATATTTATTTCTGTTTAACTTGTTTAAGATATATATTCGCGTGGTTATCTCCCACGACACGAGTCAAAAATACGCTATCTCAATGTTTTACTCAGCTTCTAGACAACCATCATCATTCGCTTATACAAAAATATAGACATGTTGGTTTCTCACCTCGGGATCTTGAATATCATCGATTTTGGCTGCTTGCTGATAAAATGTACCTCTATTTATTTTTTCAAAATTTTTATCCTGCTCAAGGAGGCTTTGTCTGTATGTCGTATTACTGACAGAAAATTCTCTTTCATAATGGTATTTCTCATCATACAACCTGAAAAATAAAATATAAAGTTTCATTGTAGTTTTCAACACAGACGGGTATCCTCGATTTGATAAAAAAATAAATATCTTCTACCTACTTGAAAAAGCCGCGCAAAAAATAAAAGGAAAGTAATATCAGGAAAATAGTACGTTATTAAATTCCTTACTGGTGAGTCTTGTAGTTGAAATTTTAGTTTTTCTCTAAATTTCAGGTGAAGTGTTTGTGTAACAGTTTGTGATCCCGGCAGTCCTGGGTTGGAATCCTGGCATGAGGAAGTGTTTCATTATGTCTACTAACGGACTATGAGTTTGTTGTTGTGTTCTATGTACGTAAGTATTCATGAAATATATTTAACTGCTAAATTAGGTATGCCAGCTATTAATAGACTTTACTTGTTAGTAGGTCGATCTGTATATAATTGTTTGACTTTTATTTATTTAACCCAAGAACGATACTATCTTCCATAACGATAAAAACGAAATTCCAATAGACGAACTGTAAGAACTTTGCCCACAGTGAATAGCGCGTTGAATTTGTCAACGTCGTAAATTGGGCCCATGGATTGAACACATGACGAACAATTAATGGACGTGCCTATCTTGTAGTTTTTTTTTAATAAATGTAAGTCTCTCGGCAGTTATTTATTTAAAAACCCATACTTTGTTTTATAGAGTGATAGTTTCCTACAATTGTCGTAGACACGACTAAAATGGGTTATCGGGATTGCGAGTGTTTCTTTAGGTGAGGGCATTGACACTCAGTTAAGGACTCTAGGGAAGTTGGCGCATACCACATTGTCCCAGGATGAGTAGAGTAGGTATATTACGGGCATGGCGTGAGGACTTTGTCGTTATGATTAATGTGTTAAATAACAGTTCTTTGGTGAAGCAGTAAGGGTCGTTTGTTGACTACGGAGTCCAAAAATTTGTTATTTTGTTACTTACTTGATCCTGCCATCGAGCATGGTGTGGTAGTATCTGACTGCGATCTCGAACTCTGCGTACACCAACGGTACGGCATCTTCGTCGTATGCTGTGACGTGCTGCACGTGGCTCGATATCAGTCCATACTTCAACATGTTCTTATAACCTACACGGAAATAAAACGTATGGTACTTATGTAAATATTAAAAGTTAAAAGGTACAACGTCGTCTGTCATGGAAAACCGAAGTACGGTTTTATGCCAGTGTACTGCATCCATAGCATAGCTAAAGGCTCACTACCCCGCGTAGCGACGCACTACCACAACTTGATGTCCCGTCGGTCTCGTCTGTCGCACTTTACACAAATAACCAATAAAAGACAGGTTCTAGGCGGTTACGGAAAACAAAAGGGAAAACCTTCTAAATACGTTGGTGCCATTTGCCGCCTATGTCATGGCCGGACCGTATGAAAAAGTTTGCAGCTAATACTATGACCGACAAGACTTACCCAATATCATTGGTAGCAGTTCATACATAAGAATATTCGATGCAGTGGCAATGTTAATCTGCCTTGCGACCTTGAAGAGACGGTCGTCCTTCCAGCAGGGGTTAAGCCGGTGCAAGGCTTTTGCTAACCGGTTGTGCTCCCTCATAAAGAATATAGCGAATGACGTCGTTCGCAGGTCGAAATTACCTGCTTCTGGAAATCCTGCAAAAATATCGAGTTTTTTTTGTAAGGTTTTTACACTAAAACAATGTATTTTTGCACAAACTTTAATAGATCGCCACGATATAGACTCGGGACAATCGAACCTAAAAGAAATAAATAAAAAATAATAATTTTGGTTATTATTCACTGCTTTTTACATATCTAATTATTCCAATTTGTAGTAGATTACTACAAAACGCGTTTTTTTAAAGATAATTGAGACACAGCTGATGGTTTCGTTAGTTCATATATTATTTGCTTTAACTTATTATTAACTGATTTCAAAAAACGAGGAAGTTCGCATTTTATTTTTTATTCTACATTAGTACACACATTGATACTCACCAAACACGTAGCATCTTGTTTCGTTGCTCATATTTTGTAGACATATAGATCTATTATAGTTCGTCATATTGATAAAACTCATCAAGGTTGGAGTTACGTCATCCGTTTCTTCCATTACTGAACTTAGAATAGCATCATTGAGTCCTCCTGTCGTCGGTAGACTTACAGGGACATTTACTTGTCGGCGACGACGATTATCAGAAGTCACATTAGCCAGATTAGACAAAATTCCTAGTAACTGTGGGTTCAGCTGTATCAGGTTTGCAAGCGCCTGCGGACTTAGCTGGGAAAGATTCCAAATCATCTGCTGATTTTGCGTTGTCAAGTTGCCTAACATTGTGGGATTTAGCACTGTAAGGTTATTTAACGTTTGGGAATTTAGCATTTTCAAATTTTGCAGTATTGATATAACTTCTGTCATATTTTGTGAATTTAAAGTTTGACTATTGTTTTGCATGGTAACGTTTTGCCACATTGAATCGTTGAACATTGTCATGTTTCCCCACATCGATGAATTTGACATTGTCAGATTAAGCATTTGTTGGCTTAATGTGGTAAGATTAGCTAAAACCGCTGGATCTAGCAGCGAAAATGAAGGACGGGCGTTGTTTGTGTTATTCGCCAGATTCACTAAAGGCACATGGCGGAAATCCCTGTACTCAAGCTTCAACAAGCCGTGCTTGTATAGTCTAACTGCATTTTGTCCTTTTTCGTCGACACCATATATTGTGGATAGGTCGATGACTGGTGTTTGAAAATTTATCTGGAACAAAAGTCGTTTCTAACGGATATAGTTGAAATTGAATTCACGTCGAAAAATAAAGTTGTGAATGCGTCGGTCATGTGGACATATTTCCACAAATTACTTGCTGGAACTATAGATTTGATTTGTAGATATCAACCTTGCAAAGAAGATCCCGGTGATCTCTCAAATGATCTCCCGGCCCATAAGATCCTGGTGCTCGCAATACTAAAAAATTACGTTAACTGGTAGGTATAGTAAAATTTTAATTGATCCCACAACATTAACCGTGGTCCCAAAAGAGCAGGTACAGATAAAACATTATTTTAATACCAACCTGTTCAGGCGAATATGTTTCGTTGAGGCAACCATCATCTTGGAACGTCTCTGCTCTTGAGAAGTTTAAGCAGCGTATATCAGTCACCCTGAGGTAAGGGTCATCATCAGGAACTGGTATGGGCTTGCATCGTGGGTCTAACTGTCCCTCAGGCTGGCAGCAGTATTGCCGGTTAACTAAATAGTCGACTATAAAACAATCCAAATCATGAAATTGATCGTGCTCGACCTATCACCTCATTGATTCATTCATGGATAAAGCGATTGCATACAAATAGCATTTTGAAAATGTTAATAAAACGCTTGATACGTGTGAAAAAAACAAATTTATAGAGACCGATTATTCTAGGCACTATCAATTCAACCGCCTTAAAAAGAAAGGGGGTTCCCGACGATAAAAAAAGTTACCTCTTAAAGTTGTCGGAGTAGAATAAATTCAATTAGGTATATCTTTAACGAACACTCTAGAATTTCTCTTTTATTTATATGTTACATACAAGGTCCATTCAGTAAGCTGACGTCTAGATGTATGAACTCGAGGTAATGGTACGCCGCCACATTGAACTCATGCTTGTCGACCACGCGTCCATATGTCTGCAGAGTAGTACGGACTCTTCGAGCCGATGGCAACTCGTAGCCGTCCCTGTCTTTTCGGATGTCGCGTTTATCTGTAGAAATATTATTTAGATAAACATTTAAGTACCACTTCGGCCGGAGTCTAAACAAAAGCAAAAAGTTGAAAAATGTTAAGCTTCGATTCAATCCGATCACAGGTCTCCTTGGGGTTTTACATTGGTAGACAGTCTGTGTTGATTCGGTGAGTAAGGTATAGCTTTAATAGAAAATTACAACATAGGTAACCTTTGTCCATAATAATTATACTAGACTGGTAGTTCAAATAAAAAATTTCAAGTCTAACGGTATTTTGTGAGCCATTTTGGCAACATGACTTTTCCGACGTAAAAAATCCAGCTGAATTCGATTCTGGATGTTGCCAAGCCGAATTTTGCCCCCCTCCCCCCATTTTCCCCCTTTTTACCTCAAAATATGTCCCTGATCACGGTTTTTACGGTTTTATACAAAAAGTATTACAGCTAGAAAAAAAGTGTCAAAGACAAGACTGATCTCTATAAAATTTGCTATAACATGTTGTATAATTTTTTTTAGTAGGCCTTATGGTTTGAGAACAATATCTTCCCGAACTTCATAGAATGGTAGAAAATTCTAAATATCGGCTTCCTTTACCGTCCTAACGGCATTTTGGGATCCAATTTGGCAACATGACTTTTCCGATGTAAAAAAGCCTGCTGAATTCGGTTCTGGATGTTGCCAAGCCGAATTTTGCCCCCCTCCCGCCATATCCCCCCCTTTTGACCTCAAAATATGTCCTTAATCACGATTTTTACGGTTTTATACAAAAAGTATTAAAGCTAGAAAAAAAGTGTCGAAGACAAAAATGATTTCTATAAAATTTCCTATAACATGCTGTATAAACTTTTTAAGTAAACTTTATGGTTTGTGACCAATATCTTCTCGAACTTCATAATTTTTTTTTAAATTGATAATTATGGTCGAGGCAGTGAAATACACTTATTTTAGGATAATTGGCATCGCACAGGATCCAGCCGCTCTGCTGCTCTTGACGCTGACATCCAGTTGGCGTGCTGCTTATTATATGTCAAGACTTAAGAGGCTTTCAGTCATAGGCAGTCGTCGGATTTACACGCAGAACTGTATCCAAGTCGGGCTAAAAGCGACGTAGAAAATAAAAATGCTTCACCATGAAGTCATTCAAAATGCTCACGCCAGCTTCTCCAGAAACGGGCCTCAGAAATGCGGATCTCGCAGCAGAAAAAAATAAAGTGTCACTTCTCACTGGCAAACAGCTTGGCTCACTCCAAGTAACGAAGTTTGCTTCCGAAAGGCTCACCAATAGCAGGTAAGCAACTGCGCTAAGGTCAAAATTAACAAAGGCCCGACCTTCAAATACCCCTGCCTTGGCAGGTCGTCCAAAATCTGCCATTGCTAAAACTACAAATTAGAAAAACCGTAGCGTCCAACAACGCTTGACAGCTGTTGACAAGGCTGGGAGAACTTTAAGTCTGCGAGAGATCTTGAATCATGCGCTACATGCTGTCTCCATGGCTATTTACATCCCGGATGGATCCCTGAGGGGCGGGAAAAGTCTAATGTTTTCAGGCTAATCACCGAAACAGTAGAATATCCGCAAGTTCTTTAATCACTTGTGGATGCTCACCTCATTAACATTACGGCTGCAACGAAACAGAAACGGTAATTATTAGCTCGCCAGATCCGGAAGAAGATTGATTCAAGGACCATGCCATTTTTTTCTGCTGGAAGATCCTGGGTAACTGCATTTCTGAGGCCCGTTTCTGGAGAATCTGGGGTGAGCATTTTGAATGACTTCATGGTCAGAAGTAAAGCATTTTTATTTTCTACGTCGCTTTTAGCTCGACTTGGATACAGTTCTGCGTGTAAATCCGACGACTGCCTATGACTGAAAGCCTCTTAAGTCTTGACATATAATAAGCAGCATGCCAACTGGATGTCAGCGTCAAGAGCAGCAGAGCGGCTGGATCCTGTGCGATGCCAATTATCCTAAAATAAGTGTATTTCACTGCCTCGACCATAATTATCAATTTAAAAAAAAATTATGAAGTTCGAGAAGATATTGGTCACAAACCATAAAGTTTACTTAAAAAGTTTATACAGCATGTTATAGAGATCATTTTTGTCTTCGACACTTTTTTTCTAGCTTTAAATACTTTTTGTATAAAACCGTAAAAATCGTGATTAAGGACATATTTTGAGGTCAAAAGGGGGGGATATGGGGGGAGGGGGGCAAAATTCGGCTTGGCAACATCCGGAACCGAATTCAGCAGGCTTTTTTACATCGGAAAAGTCATGTTGCCAAATTGGATCCCAAAATGCCGTTAGGACGGTAAAGGAAGCCGATATTTAGAATTTTCTACCATTCTATGAAGTTCGGGAAGATATTGTTCTTAAACCATAAAGCCTACTAAAAAAATTTATACACCATGTTATAGCAAATTTTATAGAGATCAGTCTTGTCTTTGACACTTTTTTTCTAGCTGTAATACTTTTTGTATAAAACCGTAAAAAAAGTGATCAGGGACATATTTTGAGGTAAAAAGGGGGAAAATGGGGGGAGGGGGGCAAAATTCGGCTTGGCAACATCCAGAATCGAATTCAGCAGGATTTTGTACGTCGGAAAAGTCATGTTGCCAAAATGGCTCACAAAATGCCGTTAGGACGGTAAAGGAAGCCGATATTTGGATTTTTCTACCAGTCTATACTGATATTTGTATACTCATGAATATTAATCGAGTTCTTGTTACAAAAGTTAATTTGTTATTTCGTGTAAAGATTAAAAAAGGACGCAACGACGAATGACAGAAAGGTGCTTCTATACATTACGATTAATTATGTATTTTCCCGCAAGCATAATACGTAAGTTTAATTATTAACTCTGTTGTAGGTTCAGTGCACAGTCAACTCCCAAATCTACCAACTAAATTAGATGAATAAGTTGTTATTTATTGTAAAGCCCTTCACATACGAATCCTTTATTAAAATGTAAACGAAGAATAATGGCAACATCTCGATCACTCGTATTAACGATTCCTAAACAAGGAGAAAGGTAACGACTTTAATAAAACTCACCATTAGAATAATCAGGGTTCAGCAGTCTCAAGTAAGGTCCTCTGGCAGAACCTCTCGTAGGATGGTTATAGTTGTTGCAGGTTCCGTCGAGCCGGCTGCCTTCA
This sequence comes from Apotomis capreana, assembly GCA_947623375.1. Lineage (NCBI taxonomy): Eukaryota > Metazoa > Arthropoda > Insecta > Lepidoptera > Tortricidae > Apotomis > Apotomis capreana. The sequence goes on along the minus strand of OX392500.1, from coordinate 7,191,899 downwards.
TGCGGTGTGCAATGCTTTACAACTATCGTGCAATTTCTGTTTATAAAAAAATATTTTAGCCACATAATCATGTTAGGGGCTTATTACAGCACTAGCTTTTGCCCGCGGACTCGCTCGCGTTGAAATCGCAAACACTATCTCCACGGGAACTAAGTATGTTTATTTTTCGGAATAAAAAGTAGCCCGAATGATAAATTAGATTATAAACCAAGTATTGTTCCTAATTTTATGCGAAGCGTTAAGAAAATTAACAAACCTGCACACTTCCGCTTTTACAATATTAGTGGGACTCTAGCTTCCGCATTCCGCAACCATTTTAAACCGATTGTATAAAAGTTATTACAACTCAAAATTGAATGTTATTCGGAATTTATTCAGGCTAAAGATCGAGAACGTTTTGTACCCGTAAATATATTATTTTCATTCAGAAAAGTTGACGATACAAATTACAAATACGTTGACTACAAATTATTCTTTGTCAAGAATTAAATCACTAAATCAGTGTTAACAGCCTAGATTAAGAATTACAAAGTAGGGATATGTACACATATATTCTAACCACCAGATAGGTTTAATTGAAGGAGAAATCAATATAAAATCCTTACGTGTCATTAGTTCTTCCTCTGCTATAAGTCTCCGGAATCGTCGCGTTCCCATTATACCTATCATAACGATAGTCAGATGAATAAGAAAACTTCACGAATACGACTAATATGATGAAACATAAAAACAAATTCATTTTACGACTAATATGACCACTTTTCCAACCCGCCGCGACCTGTTGACTAACTGCAGCCAAACATCGAGGTTTGTTCGACATGCAATTGACCACATTACGACAGATATTAGTAACATCCTTACACACTAAACAGTGGAAATAGCTTTAATGTAACCAATCAATTTAACCCATTACAATAGGATCAATTTGAGTTTATGAGCTCTATAGTAAGAGTGTGTTTTGCAGCAATTAACTTCATTAAATAACTGCACGGTAGGATGGCATAGTATTTACGCTAGACAACAATGCTTTTTGACATGTAGGAATGTACAATGAGCTGCAGAATTGCATGGCCCGTTTATAAATGAATTCATTTATATATTCAAATGGAACTCACAATAAAATGAATCCAATTAAGAAAAGCCTTAACTAAGTTATTAATAAAATATTTACATACTTACCTAAAATAAAAAGATGTGGAAAACAGTACCCCCGCGGCATGGTCCCGAAGACGCTGGCAGCATTTCCTCGCTGAATCGCAATGCTAAAGCTACCAGCTAAGATATTTATAAGGTTCGTGGGCGCTGGGACCCCATGGACCTAAGATCTCGACTCCGAAAGGAATAAAATGTATGTAGGTATGTACATTGTACATAGTTGTGACATTATAATTATAACTAGTTGAAAGGATAAGTCATGTAAAAGGTAAATCAATACTTTGCATCACTATGCAAAGACCAAAAACACAACTGTAAAACAGTAAAAGCGAAGGAATTATCAGGTTTCATCCGAATATAAATTCCGTGTTTCGTTTGTCTAGTTGGCGTTGTCATCCTTTGAACAAAACTCCCGTAACTCAAACCTCGTTACGCGACAAAAAAGGTAAACTTCAACGAAAACCATAAAAACGGACATATAATCAGGTTGGAGAATACAGCATTTCGGTTGTATAAAAATACAGTTATTTCTACCTTAAAATGGATAAAGTTTTATTTACATTACGAAAGCGTCACGGATTCAACCGCAGTGTGTCTCATTTTGAGAAAAAAGTTTTAATGAGTTTCTTCTGGTTCCAGCAGAGTTGCTCTCAGAGGTAATGAGACAGTACGTGGACATTGAAATGTAAATATTCGTCCGGGATTGTACGTTTGAGAGGCGGTTGTAATTTTGGAAAGCGCTACTTATTTCTTCGTCTGTTGTTTCAAAGTAGGATAAAGTGGGGATTTCTAGGACCTTACAAATTCATGTAATTCTTTCGGGAACAGTATGAAGCTTCTGTTGACATGCGCAAGGAAGACGCAACGGAGGTTTCTGGGACTTCTGAAGCCATTATTTCCATGTCATTTTATAGAAAAATCACCCACACTTATCGAGCTATTAAAACAGTCGGACTTAGATGTTTCTGAACAGTCTCAACGCCTCACCTAAAACGGTGTCAAAGGTTAACTGAAAGCGTTCAGGTGGAGGAGAAGACGTTCACAACTAAAATTACACTTGCTCATTTTCACCTAAAAATGCTATGAATCACGAATCTCTTCGTATCTCCTCGATATCCATACCTTTCCACCGAAAATTAGGGAGTGTTAGGAGATAATTGTCAATTTACGAAATGGATAATATTGTTGTGTTTGGCGACACTCGGCTCGTGGGGCGCGGGGGCACGAGGCCCGGTCAAATGTCTCAGCAAGCGTTTGCGGTAAGCGACTGGCGATCCATCGCGGGCAGCTTTCTCGCGAAAAGGTCAGACATTGCTATCCAGCGCGGGAATGCTGCCTGCGTTTTGGGTACCCTACCACGGGGTATACCGATCTTTTAAAATGAAATGAAATGAAATGAAATAATTTATTCAGTAAGTAGGCCACAGGGGCACTTTTACAAGTCAGATTGTGAATCTACCGGCATTTCGCAAGAGGAGACCGCTGTTGAGAAGAAAGCCGAAAGAAACTCAACTGTAAGTAATTTTTTCGTAAATAATACTTAAAACAATTACATAATACATTTGTGCTATAACTAATTACACTGGTAAACGTAAAGGAGATGTATAGATATACTCCAAATCAATGTTAATTAGGAACATTAAAATGAAAATTTAACGATAAATTAAAAATATTAAATATACCCAGAGATGTATAAAGTTTCTGGGTGTCACAACATGCACTAAAATATAATTACTTAATTAATTGAATTCCATAGAGATGTATAAGGTCTCTAGGCGTCAACGTGAATAATTTATAATAGAAAATAATAATTAAACCTAAATTTCTTTGAGATGTATATGGTCTCTAGGCGTCATAACATGCAATAAAATATTTTAAAATTATTTAATTTCCGCATTCAAAAATTTACGCATGGTTTTAGTTACTAGTTTAATGTTTTTTTTAATACAGTTGCTCAAAAAGTGGTACTTTTCGTAGCTGCAAATCGTGCGAAAAGTTGGATATTTCGAACTAGTGCTTTTTACTTTTCAAATTTTTTTAAGTTTCTGTTGTACTAACACGTCATGTCTCATACATCCAAACAAAGGTCAATCACTTTCCGACTTTATTTATTACGTCATACAGCATTGCAAGTGTATATTTTATAATTATGCTTAAAATATTTAAATTGCATATTGGATCAAGCTAAGGGTTATCTATTAAAAATATTCAAAAACGATTTTAATAATTAGTCTGAGTGACTTTTATTTAATGAGCAAATGAGTATTATGCGTGACCTATAAAAATTAAAAAGAAAAGTATTGTCACAGATTAGAAAATACAGTATTAAGCGTGACCCACGCGCTGCTTTATAAATTCATAATAATTATGAATAATCGCTATTTTTGTGTATTAAATAATACATATTTATTTACAATTATATGAAATGCAAAGAACTAAAAACCAATCATCAAGAGCCAATCAAAAGAATCAATTAAATTACTGTGTAAAATTATCATATCTCTTCTGAAATATTAAAACTATTTCTCTTGATTTGGCTGAATGATGACAGCCGACGCCATCTTGAAAAAAGATATTACAATTAAAAGTAAAACTTTCTTTTTCATTCAAGATTGTTTTAATTTTAGAGATTGTTTTAAGTTTTTGATAGGAAATGATGGATTCTGATGTTACAGGAATAGATTTAACACCGCTCTATATACGAGCCAAAGACAAAAATTGCAAGTGAGAGTATTTTATCCGCAAAATCGAAAGAAAAATTACATTGCCGTCTATGAACATTTTATTGGCTGGTAACGAGAAAACGATAATTATTAACAACTTGAATAAAACTTTAAACTTACCAGCAAAGGCCTGAAATGCGACCCTTCACAATTGTTCTAAAAATTGTAGGTACTCTTAATTTTTATCAGACAGAAATAAATATAATTGCCCCTTTCAATTACTGTTTTTTTGTATTATTGCAATTTTTCGCAAATGTATTAAAAAACGTTGTTTGGTACACGTGTGGAAGCGTCATTTTAACTCGAGTCTTGACCCTCGCCTTGCGGCTCAGGCCAAGACTCCTCGGGACTCGTTCAAAATGACATACTTTCCACACTTGTATCAAAAACTACTATTATATCATTTAATTTATATGAAACATGTAATATCTCATTATTTTTAATGTGGATACACACAATTTTCTTTAACATTGTTTATAATGAAATATATCTATTGCTCATTTGCGAATTGTATCTATATATGTCCCTAAGTAATCGAAAAGAAAACTCATGTGGTTTTCTAATGTGGAACATACAACTTCATATACGGACATGTTGCTAATATGACAATATGTGCATACAACTTGTGTATTGGGGGTGTAATGTGGGGTTAGGCAGTGTTGACTGTACTGGTTAGTTGTTGATCGTCTCATTGCGGGGAATGCAACTACCGGTGACGCTTCTAGCCACTCATAAACTCTCCATTAGTGGCTCCTCGTAGCTGCAGTGTACGCAGCGGCCACACCCCGGTAACCACGTCGATCCGTGGGCTAAACCTAATGGAGGGGGTTGAATTTAATTTTTCAACTAACTCGGGTGATCCCCCGAAAGTACACAAAGACTGCTTCGGCGTAGTAGGCGGGCACCGTCGATAGGCAAATGCTACCGGTTGCTACGGCGATGCAGCAAGGTGATGTGATGCACCTCAAAGGGCGTCGGTCTGGATCTTGTATGACTTAGGCGGCCAATTCACTGCATCCTTTCTACCGCCGGTCGTACCAGATCTCTGGTCCATCGGATCCCGGTAGTTTTGGGACGAGGGAGTGAGTCTGCACCAGCGCAACCGCTTACTCACTATAAACTTCTCACGCGCCGATGAACCCTGGCATGTCATTGGATCACGAGCTTTAGAAGTCCTATGGCGATGGGGTGGCGGCGGTGGGAATTTCGGACTACGGTGTGTTCGTGTCTTAGTCGTCTCCCTGCACATAGGCGGTCAGATGAGAGTGGTCGCTCCTGGACTCGATTGGGGCGGGAGGACGGGTTCGGCAGCACATCTGATGACTAAGCAGCCCTATTTAGGATCGCTCTGCTTACCCCTGCACAGGGGAGGGGCCTAGAAAAGGTGGCCTAAAAATAGTTCGCCTCACCCTTTCACCCGATGGCAAACCGCGGTCGTCGGGCACCGATCCAATCGCGGTCGAAAAACAAATAGAACGAAAAAAATCTTAAAATCTACATCCCCATCTTTTAACCTTGCACGTTGGAATGTTCGCACACTACTAGACAATCCAACAAGTCTATGTCCCGAGCGCAAAACCGCTCTAGTTGCCAGGGAACTACGCAAATATAACATTGATATAGCTGCCTTAAGTGAAACCCACCTATCGGACAGCGGGGAATTGCGTGAAGACCGCGGTGGGTACACTTACTACTGGATAGGCAAACCAGCAAATGAACGTGCGGGTTGTGGCGTAGGCTTTGCTATCAAAAACAAAATTGTAAAAACACTCGCTGAAACACCGAAAGGCATAAATGACAGAGTCATGACACTCCGACTGCATCTCAAGAACACCAAGTATCTCCATTTAATAAGTGTCTATGCTCCCACCATGATGTACAGCGATGATGACAAATATAAATTCTATGAAGATCTAAGAAATGTTTTAAAAGGTATTCCTTGTAGCGATAAAATCGTCTTACTGGGCGACTTTAATGCTCGTGTTGGCTCTGATTTTCACGTCTGGAAGCAGGTTCTTGGTCGGCACGGAACCGGAAAATGTAACTCCAATGGAGAACTGCTCTTAGCTTTGTGTGCAGAATTTAACCTGTGTGTTACAAACAGTTTCTTCCGCATGGCCAATAAGTATAAGACATCTTGGATGCACCCACGCTCTAAGCACTGGCATCTAATAGATTATGTCATTGTGCGCAGAGCTGACTTGAAGGACGTTTTGATTACTAGAGCTATGCGAGGCGCTGAGGGCTGGACCGATCACCGGCTGATCAGGTCGAAAGTTTGCCTCAGCTATAAACCGCCTCGCCGAGCAAAACACAAAATTCCAACGCGTCTGGCCTTTGACAAACTAAGGAGGTCCTCAAAAATGCAGGACCATTTCAACGACATGTTCGGAACAGCTTCTCCCAACACAGAAGGCTCTGTCGATGAACATTGGCGTTCTCTAGCGCAATCACTTCACGAGGTAGCCCAAAAGGTTGTTGGTAAGCCGGAGAAGAAAAACCAGGATTGGTTTGACGATTCAGATGCTGAAATCATGGCACTCGTCAGTGAATCTAGGCGTTTTTTGCGAACTTCCTCTAAGGACTCTCTGCAAAAAACCGTCCAGCGTCAACTGAAGTCCAAAATTCGCGATCTGAAGGATCGATGGTGGACAATGAAAGCGTCTGAGCTGCAACATCTTGCTAATATTAAGCAGACGGGTCTCTTTTTTCAAAGCCTTCGTACAGTTTTTGGTCCACGCTATAAAAAGCTCTCACCTATATTTTCCCGCGACAAATCAAAACGCCTTACTGACCGTAATGACGTCATTAACCGTTGGGCGGAACATTTTGACGATGTTCTTAATCCACCTGGCCATGGAGCGGATATCACACACATTAACTCTCTTCCGACTCTAAGTCTGTCACCTGAGCTTGATAACCCTCCATCTTTTGCCGAATTTCGAGTTGCGGTCAGTCGACTCAAAAATGGAAAAGCTGCAGGTTTAGATAGTCTGCCAGCTGAACTGTATAAATACGGAGGCTCCTGTGTCCAAAATAGAGTTTTTGAGCTCATTTTGCGAGTTTGGGATGGTGGTATAATTCCTCAAGCTTGGAAGGATGCCACTATTTGCAAGCTCTACAAAGGAAAGGGTGACACCTCTGACTGCGGGTCATATAGAGGTATTTCCCTTCTCAGTGCAGCTGGTAAAATCCTGGCCCATATTATAAATCGCCGTCTGTCGGAGCTCGCAGAGCGTATACTACCTGAAAGCCAATGCGGGTTCCGCCCAAACAGAGGTACGGTCGATGCTATCTTCATTGTCAAACAATTACAGGAAAAGTCGCTCAAACAACACAGACCGTTGAATATGTGTTTTGTAGACTTGGAGAAAGCATTCGACCGTGTGCCAAGATCTGCTCTGTGGATCGTTCTTGCCAAAGCCGGATGTCCTGAGAAGTTCGTCAACTTAGTGCGCCAATTTCACGATGGCATGATGGCCAGAGTACAGCACGAAAACGATTTCACGGAGCAATTTACTGTTACAAGCGGCGTCAAGCAGGGCTGTGTGATGGCTCCGACTCTCTTTGCTCTCTACTTCGCCTCCGTAATGGCGTATGGCGATGGCACCGAGCAGATCCGCCTAAGTGTCAGAACGGACAAGGGCGTCTTCGATCTCACTCGTTTTAGAGCGAAAAGATCAGTACATGAGCTCTCGATCGTGGATGCCCTTTATGCCGATGATGTCTGTTTGATGGCGAAGGATGTCGACAGCTTGCAGCTATTTCTTAACCGCCTTGGTGAGTCGTGTCGGAGATTTGGTTTAGTTATTAGTGTAGCGAAAACACAAGTGCTTAAGCAACCCGCGCGTGATTCCACGCCAGACTTGACACCGATACTTTTGGGCGGTAAAGCACTCGAAGAAGTAACTTCTTTCCGGTATCTCGGCAGCTTCATTCGTGCCGACAATCGCCTTGATACCGAAATATCTTCGCGAATCGCAAAAGCTGCGGCATCTTTTGGTATGCTCCGCAAAAAAGTTTGGGACTCGCCCGATCTTAAATTACACACTAAGATTGCTGTGTACAGAGCAGTTATATTGCCGATTCTATTGTACGCGACTGAGACTTGGTGTCTCTACAGAGGCGACATTAAGCGTCTTGATTCTTTTCACATGAGGTGCTTACGTTCGATACTTCGCCTTAAGTGGCAGGACCGAGTATCGAACACCGAAGTATTGAGACGTACTTATCTTAGTGGTATAGAGTCCCTGCTCATAAAGGGTCAGCTTCGATGGTGCGGACACCTCGTACTCATGGATGACACCAGACTACCAAAGGCTGTCTTCTATTCGCAGTTGCGAGATGGAAAGCGCAAGCCAGGAGGTCAGTTTCTGCGGTTTAGAGACGTCATCAAGCGTCATTTTACCGCGTGCAACATCCCATGCGAGGGTTGGGAAGAGCTTGCACAACAGAGAGGAGTATGGCGCAGTTCTGTTCATGAGGCCGTCACTGATTTTGAGGAGCGTCGCTTGCAAGACCTCGACGCAAAACGCCTAAACAGAAAGACCCGTCCAAAGCCTTCCTATACCTACACGTATAATGATAAAGGTGAGTTGTACTGTGCGCCTTGTAACAGAACCTTCAAAACCAAATTCGGTTTTGCAAGCCACATTCGTGCACATGACCGATGCTCGTGAAGGTCATGTCTCCAGGTTTCGCCATTGACGGATACGTCAAGGAGGACGATAAAAATACAACTTGTGACTCTGTGAGTCCACGCGAGTTTATTTCGAAATGGCTGAAATTTGTAATTTTTTACATTTGAACCCCCATACTCTATATACTTTTCCGTCATTTTGAAAAATTTAGAATAATTGAATCGACAAAAAATCTACCTACCTACCTACTTATCAAACCTAGTCACAAAATTTCCCGAAAATTGGTCTAGAAATACGACCTCTAGGCGAGAATAGCCGGAAATAGTGTGGCATCCGAACATCTATAGGTACTAATATAAAATTCTAGATTTGTATTGAAAATCACTTTTTTATGGAGAGGGATCATGATTTCAGGAAAAATGGTAATAGCGTGATGCAGGATCGTCATTTGTTTCGTATGGGCGCGCGGCGTCACGCCAGCCTAACGCCATCTGTTGGTCATAATTTCCATTGTCCTCTCATCACGCCGAAACGGGTGGACAAACTTAAACCAATTTCGGTACAGGGATAGCTGGACATCCATTGATGGTTATAAGATACTTTTTATTCGTCTACGGTTAAGCAAAGCAACGGTTAAAAAAAATACGCCAACAATTTAGCGGGCACCTCTTAGTATGAAATAATTTTAGGCTAATCTGAATAGAAACGGGAACGCTGCGCTCGCTCAGTCAAATCATTGTTGAGTTTTTCATGTTCATAACAAAAAATTTATATCTACATATACAAAATACACTTTTTTGCAATGATATCCCTGTTGGGAACTCCAACATTAATATTAGTTTAGTTTCATAAGTTGGTACTACTTATTTTATACCATTTCTATGTTTTGTTGTCTATGACTATATAGACGCACCTTCACTCTCTTTGTGCTAACCAAAATGGTCGCAATACACGTTTCCAAAAGTAAAAAGTGATTTATTGCTATGCTACCGCGCTGCCGTCCATCACATACAAAACGAGAATTAGTGCATTGCCTAACAGCCTTCACAACATATGGTCCTTCGAGAAGACGAGAGTGTTGAACGCTTACCGGCGCGGCGAGATCGGAAACCGACCAGCAACGTGAGTCTACATTTATTACTCACAACTCACTAAGAGCGAAAACTTGCATCAAATACCAGCGACGCAAAATCTTCGTCGCAGCGATCTACAATTTTACTCACAATATTTAAAATCACCGTGCTCGACTACGATCATCTAAGTTATCTTGGACGTCGAGTATAATTAACGATCAACGTGAGTCGATAATTTTTAATCTTCAATTCATGCAAGCAAGAAAAACATCGAAGCGGCGCGACATAACATATTCGCCAGTATCGCAATAAATTACGAGTAGATTACATTATATTACTAGTAATCAAGTCATCAGTCATCACAATCGTGCTAACAGAACTATTCAAGAATCCACGATTTGTGCAAAACTGCGATATTTGTACAACGTCTTGTGTTCGTCAAGGAGCAACGCATTTCATTTCATCAAGATATCTGGCTGCGAGTAATAATTTTGCGCCTCAATAATACCTACCTTCAAAGAAAATTTAAGTTCATCGATTCATCAATTCAACAAAACGACCTTCGAACGGCAGACTAGGACGGAAGATCGACTATCTGCGTCTCGCTTTCACTTGGGAGCTTGCGCCGGCGATGCGGCGTTAGTGCGGTGTGCGGCAAAAAGCGGAACTACAACTTCGGATGAAGAAGCGGTGCAACACTAATATTTTGCATCTGTATTTCTCTCTTCTCTGATCTATGGTTGATAGACGCTTAGAAGTAACGGGTTTTAATATTCAAAAGATTCTTTCTAATACTGTGAGAATATTGTTGATTTCTAAGAAGTGTAGTGATATAAGTGCGTAAACATGTCTGTAGATTTAAAACAATTGAAAGCCTCACGAGGCTATACCAAAGCTTCGATTACGCGATTATATACATTCGTGTCGAACCCCCAAGATGTTGAACTAAGCTTGGTTTCTACTTTACAAAGCAAACGAAGCCGACTCGTAGAATTGTATAGTGAATACGAGTCTTATAACAAGCAAATTCTAGCAAACGACGAAGCCGACACTGAGGATGTAGATGACATTGAGGCAAAGTACTTCCATATACTTAGGCTCAATTCACACGTACCACAACCACACCACGTCGCAGCGTTAAAATGTGGTGTGGTTGTGGTTACGTGTGAATTGTACAATTCATTAACCATACAAAATATGCGCCCGACCACGTCGTGTGGTTGTGGTGTGGTTGTGGTTGTCGTGTGGTTGTGGTACGTGTGAAACAACCCTTACAATCCTCAATGAATCAATTAAAACAAACTCGACGCCATCCTCAGACACGTGTGCGGGTGCCACATTTAAAACTAAGTTGCCTACCATTCAAATTGGTACTTTCACTGGAAAATACTGTGAGTATACACCGTTCATGAATTTATTTCGTGCGATTATCCATAACGACCACTCAATTGATAAGGTTCAAAAGTTGTACTATTTAAGGTCCTTTTTAGACAAAGAGCCACTCGATATTATAAAAAACCTCCCTTTAACTGCGAATAGTTATGAAGAAGCGTTAAAGTTGTTAAACGATAGGTACAATCACACTTCAAAGATAGTAAATGAACACATAAATTCATTACTTGACATGAATACTCTTTTCAAGTCCAATCCAGCGAACCTTAGAAGCTTCGTTTCTAATGTTAAACAGTGTTTAGCTTCACTCAAAAACCTCAATGTAAATATTGAGTCCTGGGACCCAATTATATTAGCCATTTTGTATCGTAAATTAGATAGCTTCACTTCGCGGGCCTACCAACTGGAGCGGAATGATGCCTCGGCACCTACAGTGGCAGACTTTCTCATGTTTCTGGAGAGGAGGGCATTGGCGTTGGAGAATGCTGAGTTGGTGGCTCCAGGCAGGTTTCAAAAGGCGGTGGTGAATGTAACTACCTCAGGATCAGGACTCAACTGTACATACTGTAAGTCTACCAATCATAAATTATTTGAGTGTAACAAATTTAAAATATTAGCACCATGTGACAGGATAAAATTTTGTAAAGATAATAGTTTGTGTAACATCTGTCTGAACCCTCACAATGGCAAGTGTCGCTTTCATTTCCGGTGCAATATATGTAAGCAATCACATAATACCTTACTTCACCAGGAACCGGCACAACAAAACAATACACCAGCCAAGCAAACGGTGTCTTTAATTTCTACATTTAAAGGAGATAAGGTACTGTTGCCCACGGTAAAAGTGAAACTTCTCACAAGGACTGGTAGTATTGTCCATGTGAAGGCAATTCTAGATTCAGCTTCACAGGTGTCCCTAGTCACTAGCAAGGTCATAGATACCCTCGGATTAACACCGAACAGAGACATCACAAATATAGTTGGTGTCAGCAATAGCAGTAATGCAGCGAATTATTCAATACCATTGGAGATTTTCTCTCTTGCAACCCCATACAAAGTAACAACAAACTTTCATGTATTGGACAAAATTACATGCAAAATCCCTTAATATAAAATTGACACAACAATTCTGAATATTCCATCAGATGTCAATTTAGCCGATGCAGATTTTTACAAACCATCAGAAATCAACATGCTTCTTGGTGCGGATGTGTTTTTCCAGGCCCTGATTCCGGAGCCACAAGCTGCTCTCCAGCAACCGGCTTCGCAGCCTGCTAATCACTCAACAACACAGCCACACTTCATAACTACAAGGTTCGGGCATGTCATCGCTGGGGCTCTGCCTCGCCTTGCATGCCCTGATACAAGTAAGGTCTCATTATTATCTCTCGAATGTGACTCAGGTCTCAATGAAAATTTGAAACAATTTTGGAAAACTGAAAGTATACCTGAAACTTATTCAGAAAAAATGTCAGAGCATGATTTGTGTGAAACAGTTTTTCAAAGCACGACTGTACATGAAAACAATAAGTTTCAGGTTGACTTGCCTTTAAAGTTACCTTTAGATGAGATAAATAATGCACTTGGAAATTCATTTGAATATCCATATTATAGGTTTCTTAACCTGGAAAAGAAATTGCACAAAAACATAAACTTGCTCGCAGATTATGATAAGTTCATCAATGAATACTTGAACTTAGGGCATGGACATTACATAGATTTTAATTCATTGGACTTTGAGACACAGCCGATATATTTTATGCCGCACCATGCTGTCATTAATGAGAACAGCAAAAGTTCTCGTACCAGAGTTGTTTTTGATGCTTCTCAGTGTACCGACAAACGTTTGTCGCTAAATGATATTTTGCTAAATGGGCCAATGGTGCAAAAAGAGCTGTTTGATATAATGCTTTTATTCCGCTTAGGACAATATACGTTCTCTACTGATATACGTCACATGTTTCGCTGTGTTAACATTAACCCAAAACATGCTTGCTTGCAAAACATTTTATGGAGAAATAATCCTGAGGAACCCAATAAATGCATCCAATTAGATACCGTCACGTACGGTCAAAAAAGCAGTAGCTTCCTAGCTACACGATGTCTCTTCGAACTTGCGAATAAATATGAAACCGACTTCCCTCTAGCTTCTTATATTATAAGAAACTGTACTTATGTTGACGATGCCTGCTACTCGCACTCAGATTTAAATGTAATATTGGAGGCGAAGCAGCAATTATGCGATTTATTAAGCAAAGGTTCTTTTTATACACATAAATGGGCCTCGAACAATCAGCTCATCTTAGATGGAATTCCATCAGAAAAACAGCATTTTGATGATCTTGAATTACAAAAGAATAATTTATACCTAAAAACTCTTGGCTTGACACTTAATGTAAGAGAGGATTGCTTTGTCTTTTCTTGCCCTGAACCGTTTAACAAGGAGTATCCCACCAAAAGAGATATACTGAGTTATATTTCCAAATTTTTTGATCCCGTAGGATATTTAAATCCGATTATTGTGAGAGCTAAGGCTTTCATGCAAAAAATCTGGTCTGAAAAAATTGGTTGGTCTGAGGTTCCCTCAGAGCCATTACGTTTAGAGTGGTTATCATTTGCAAAACAAATATCTCAAATGAAACCTTTTACTATAAATAGAAACATACCTATCCCACCTGATGATATTGCACTTCAACTGATTGGTTTTGCTAATGCTTCAAGCTCCACTGCTTATGGGTGCTGTGTTTATCTTCGAGTGGTCAACAAGTCTGGTAATGCTACGCTTTCCTTACTTTGCTCTAAGTCTCGAATCAACCCCCTCGACAAAGATGCACTTAGCACACCGCGATTGGAACTGAATGCCATGCTTTTACTAGCCAAGCTGATGAACCGTGTTTATGAAACTCTAAAGTTAAAGATAGACATTCAAGATGTCATTTTATTTTCCGATTCACAAATTGCATTGGCATGGGCTAACACTGAACCGATGAAGCTGCAAGCTTATGTCGCAAATAGGGTAAAGTTGATTCGAGATCTAACCTCTAGATGGCGGTGGCTTTATGTGAGCAGCGAGGATAATCCGTCCGATTGTATAAGCAGAGGCGCAGATCCTGAAGAGCTACGTCACATGACTTTGTACTGGCAGGGCCCTGAATTTCTGCAAAATGGTAACTATCAATTTGTTAATAATTCCGCCTCACCGTCATTTGATGACCTGCCTGAAACGAAGAAGCAGCTTCCTAATACCAAGGTATCTCTCGTAACGCAAAAAGAAAATTATTTTATGAGTTTTGCGACAGATTTTCAGACCTCAATAAAATGATACGTGTAATGGCTTATATAAACAGGTTTTGTTATAACATAAAAAATAAAAATTCGAGAAAAATAGATTTCTTGTCGTCAAACGAATTGCAAAAGGCTTTATTTCAAATTCTACGACATGAACAGAGTATTCATTTCAAAAATGAAATAAATGATTTAAACTCTAATAAAGAAAACGTTAAAGGTACACTTAACCCTTTACATCCCTTTCTTGATGGTCAAGGTATTCTGAGAGTTGGTGGCAGGATAAAAACTCAAATGTGTCATTCTCACAAAAGCACCCCATAATATTACCCAGAGAATCTCGTATAACCAATCTTATTGTAAAGCATGAACATCTTAGATTGCTCCATGTTCCACCTAAACTGTTATTGTCAGGTTTGAATGAAAAATACTGGATTGTTAATGGCCTCAGCTATGTGAAAAATATTGTTAATAAATGTTTGCCTTGTTTCAGACAGAAAGCTGAATGTGCCAAACAATTGATGGGTAATTTGCCACCTGAAAGGGTCAACGCTTGTAGAGTGTTTCAAAAGATAGGGATCGATTTTGCTGGCCCTATAGCTGTTAAAACTCGCGTGTGAGAAGAGCTCTACAAACAAAAGGCTATATATGTGTATTTGTATGCTTTGTAACCAAGGCCATACATCTAGAGCTCTCCTCTGACTTAACCACTGATGCATTTCTTGCTTGTTTTAAACGCTTCATAGCGCGAAGAGGCTTGCCAACTGACGTATTCACCGATAACGGCGGATCCTTTAAGGGGGCAAATAACAAATTAATTGAGCTGTACAAATTAAATACTTCGCAAGAACATCAAAAACTGGTGCAAGGTTATGCAGCACAGCAAAACATTGCCTTTCATTTTGTGCCGAGTTACTCACCAGTATTTGCTGGACTTGCTGAAGCTGCTGTAAAAAGCACAAAGTATCACTTGAAGCGTATCATACAAAATTATGTTCTGACTTATGAACAGCTGAATACTGTATTGTGTCAAATCGAAGCTGTATTAAATTCCAGACCGCTGTTACCTGTGACAGCGAATGATATCAATGATTTCAGCTACCTAACACCTGGTCATTTTTTGATTGGTACTTCAATGACATCCTTTCCAGAAGCAGACTTGGCTGACACACCAACGAATAAAGTAAATTTTTGGGAAATGTGTAACAAGATAAAAAGTCACTTTTGGAAGGTATGGCATAAGTATTACTTGAATGTTTTACAATGTCGTCCTAAATGGCGCAATAGTAAGTCTAACGTTGAAGTGGGCGCTCTGGTGATTATGAAGGAGCCTAACGCCCCACCCATGTCATGGCCTATGGCCAGGATAGTCAAAGTATACCCTGGTAATGATAACAAGGTCAGGGTTGTTGACCTTATGACCCCCAATAAAAAGGTGTATAAGAGGTCATTAAGTGGGTTTGCTGTGCTACCTATTGAATAAACTGTTGTTATAGAATATAAGTTATAGATAGTAAGTTATAATAAAACGTGTCTCAGTTGTCATACAGCATTATCATATATAGATAAGTAAAAAAAAAAACAATATGTTAATGTATATTGCTTAGTAATATGACAAATATCATGTAATAAATAGGCTAATAGCTGCCACACTTTTACCACTAACATGATGTTGCCTTTTGTTTGATTATTAGATTATTCAACGAAATATTTTCTGTATTCTGGTTTTCCTTAACTAAAGTAGATCTTAAGTATCCTTTTAAAGGCTTGAGGGTTCAATTAAAACTAATCTTTGTTAAGAATATATCATTTATTCAAAATTTAATGCTATTTAATGTAATGACGTTTTGATAATTTGCTTACCTTGTAATGTACCATTGTGCTGAAAAACAAGGCTTGTCCTTTTCAATTCGTTTCTAGTTTATTTAATTGTTTAACAGAGAATGAGTATAAATACCTACGTTTAAATTACATACGTTCAATTATTGCATTTGTAATGTTATTCAAAAATAATAATAATAAGATTTGTACAAACTCAATACTACATACAATATTCACTAACTAATTAGTTCGAAATAGCTGTAAAAAAAAAAATTGAGTGAGTCTTTTTTAATCTTAACTTCATTGTTGGACATTATGTTGCCATTATGCTGGCTGCTACTGAAGCATTTAAGTTTTCGATCCTGTAGACAGTAAGTTTATGATGGCATCCTCTGCTGTGGCCCCAGCATGTTGGGAACTCCAACATTAATATTAGTTTAGTTTCATAAGTTGGTACTACTTATTTCATACCATTTCTATGTTTTGTTGTCTATGACTATATAGACGCACCTTCACTCTCTTTGTGCTAACCAAAATGGTCGCAATACACGTTTCCAAAAGTAAAAAGTGATTTTATTGCTATGCTACCGCGCTGCCGTCCATCACATACAAAACGAGAATTAGTGCATTGCCTAACAGCCTACACAACAATCCCTAATGTTTGTTTAGCATGCTGTGCGTGTACGGTGCACATGCAGTTTGTCAATAAGGGATGTGGAGTAAGAACAAAATGCATTCAATGAATGTTAATAATTAATGAAGCGGCAAGCGATACACAATCAATTATGGTAATTATTTAATTTAACGCATTGCTTCTTCTGTGGCAGTCTTATATTTGAGTCCCATTGGACGAATCTTGATAGGCATAATAAAGACGACGCGGTTGGCTCAGTTTGCAAGCACCTGCCTACTGAGCGGCGGTCCCGAGTTCGCATCCCGGCCAGGGCAAATATTTGTGTGATGAACTCGAATATTTGTGCTTGGGTCATGATTGTTCCTATGTATTTAAGTGGTTTACTAATGTTTCGCCGAAAATTATTTAGCAAATTCTTAACTCGCCGAACTACGTATCCCATATTTTTATTTGGTCAAATTTTCATTTCCCAACTCAACGTTTCGCACTGATATCTTTTCCCAATTAATGATTTGATAAACTATTGTTAGACCATTTATTATCTGGGATTTTTATAAGATGTCAAAAATTATGTTTTCGTCAAATGTATTGATTGGCATACCTTGATTTAGCAACATATTGAATGGCAGCAAATCGCAGTATAATTTTTTTTTTTTTTTTTTTTTTTTTATTGTGGCTTTGACCTTCTTGCTGAGCAAGTGGTATTTCGCCAATGACTCGTTTCGAATCGCACACGGCGACAAGATTGAGGATTTATATCACGTTGTACGGTGAGGTGCCTTTTTGTAAATTAATAGCGATTTACAAAAAAACCACGCGGTCTACCGGGCCTTGACCCAAGAAGGGCTATGTACGCTTCAAGTTGAATTCTTCATTAACCATTCACTCATACGTTGCATTAAGCGGGTAGGGTGATGCACCATGCACCTAAATTTAGAGGGTACTTTTGTTTACATACTTTGTGGCTCAAAATAGCATTTCATTCTTGAGTTATCATCGCTGATAGTTAATGTGCGTGTGTGCATAAAAAAAAATAACCCTAACCTACCTATCTCTGGGAGCGTTTCGTCCCGAAGACTGTAATCCCGACGGCTAGAATTCCTACAGTTCATATACATACGTGTTACAAGTACAACAAAAGGAGCGTTTTTTAGGGATATAAAAAAAAAAACTAACCTAACCTAACCCAGCCGAGTCGGATCTGCTCTCATACATACCTATCACAAGTACAACAAAAGGAGCGTTTTTAGAGATATAAAAAAAAACTAACCTAACCTAACCCGGCCGAGTCGGATCTGCTCACATACATACGTATCACAAGTACAACAAATTGATTTTGATTTTGATGAATCGTTATTTTGACTAAGCAAATCATTTGCTACACAATTATTTAAGTACCACATAAAATTTGACGATATGTTATTTGCCTTAGCAAATCATTTCCTACACAATTATTTACCACATAAAATTTGACATAATAAAATTTTGGCATTAAAATTGTCATAAAAAAATTACGAAGTAAAATTATGCCAAGGATTGGTTTGCGTAATAAAACTTCGGCGAAAAGTTGGTTGCAAATGAAATTTGACGAAACATAATTCGGCGAAAAGGCAGTACACCATTTAAGTATATTATATTTATCTATTATATGAGTATGTATATCGTCCTCTAGTACCCATGACACAAGCCTTCTTGAGCTTAATTTGGGACTAGATCAATTTGTGTGAGGTTGTCTGATATTTATTAAAAAAAAATCATTTATTTGACGGCGCATCGAGAGAATTAGCTCGATGGCGCTAGTATCGCCTCTTGATTTTTGAATGACCAAACTCTTTACTACGTAATACCGAACTCTGAGGATGTGGCCATATAGGATTGACAGCTGTCGTTTGGCGGCTGTTCTTCCATGTCAAGCTAGCGCCTCACGTGTTGCGGTAGAA
Source organism: Apotomis capreana (assembly GCA_947623375.1). Taxonomy (NCBI): domain Eukaryota; kingdom Metazoa; phylum Arthropoda; class Insecta; order Lepidoptera; family Tortricidae; genus Apotomis; species Apotomis capreana. The sequence continues at coordinate 7,173,236 of OX392500.1, read as the reverse complement.
CGTTATAAAAGTTGGGAATCCAAGATTATTCGTCATAGATACCTACTCTAGATTTATGTTACAGGTGCGTTTGGTTCAATCAAAGGAAGTGAAGTATACGGATCGGCTGATACTTCTACCAACCCTTGTCTCCTCGCCCGAATACTCACGCGGGTGAACCAACCTAATGAAAACCAAGTGTAACCGGACCCTAACTGTGAGTCGTTATCAGAAGTGGGATCTGAGGGCTTGATCATGAGGGGACAAGTAGAAACACCATCGGCATCATGAGGACGGATAGCGGCAATGCGATATTTTTTTGGTAATATGAGAGCATGGCTCTCTCAGTTGATTGTGGCAACACATAATACACCTACGAGTCATGCATACACAAATCTTATCAAGTGTGATCAAGGTGAAGCTGGTTCAGATGTAGTGTTTGTGCAAGATAACTGATTTTGCATGTAGTTTTGACGAGATTTTAGAGCATTATGACTGAAGACGCTTCAACGACAACTACAAGATAACAAGACCAACGAAAATGGAACCTAGGCACATCAGTACCAGTTGCATCGATGATGTGATGAAGCTAGCCAGTGAACCGGTCACGTGCAAGGATGTCCAAATCTACAAGAATCGTAAAACGAGAGGTCGACATTATCTGGTGAGGTCATTACGTTCATTTTTGGTAGCAGCTTGTGATTATTTTTAAGGAGAGGTGGTACCTACTCCTCACCACTCCAATTTGGTATAGAATACCTACTACTATCGGTTATCATTTCTGTGGACAGGCAGCCTATAAATGTAGTATTTTAAAAGTGAGAGTGAATAAGCACTATCTGGGTAAGCATGTTCCATTGTCGTCTTCAACGTCACTAACCAACTTGTGAGATTGAAGCTATAAGGTGAAGGTATAGGACCTATACCTAGGTATAACATAAAAAAAAAAATAACGTAATTATTCAGTGGCCTAAGTGGGAGTAACATTAGGTGGTAGCAACTAGGACAAAAAGGTGCCCGAGCGGTGACCATGTGCTAGAGGATGACACGTGGAAAAGTTTTCCTGCAGGTTGGACTGACGATATTGTAAAGGGTACAGGCACTCGTTGTATGCGAATATCGCAGGGCCGTATCGGGAAAGAATGTGCCTAGCAGTGGCTGAAATGATGATAATGATAAAGATGATGCTAAACACCAGGTGGACAGATCACCTCTTCATCACTGTTGTTGCGATTTTAGATTCCGCATTTTACCGTTTCACTGACTGCAAGTCATTATAGCTTTCGAAGCTGAAGTTGATTTACCTCCGCGAGTACATCGGTGTTGGGTTTACCCTAAGTTGAATGAGTAGTATAACCCTAGAATGTAGCACGCTAAGTTATTTATCGTGAACCTCACTTTAATTTGAAAGCAACTGTTCCCTACATGCGTAAAACTGACAGCACGCCGAACACCCGGTACAAAGCTGTTTATTTATTAGAGCTTCATGGTAGTCGGTATAATTTAGAATCTAATCAGCAATAAATCATAAATATAAATCAGCAAACAGACAAAGTCACTAACTACCCGAAAGTACCTATTGCTCATGTTTAGTTTGATTTAGGTAGTGAAATTCTATTGAGAAATGTAAAATTTAATTAGACAAATTGCCCATTGCTCCACTTCGTTTCGATTCCTAATTAGGACTATTTAAGACTCTAATGTATCATGTAGCTTTGGGTTATGATAAGACCCTGGGCACCATCTATTTTGAACAATTGTGGTTTCCATTACGCGGAAAACTAACATAACTTTGTCGGTAACTGTATGATCAAAAATATAAATGATATGCATCGTGCACAGCTTTGAACGGTGGAGTGGAGCCTATCAATTGAGATGATAATTTTATCCCTTAACCCTTCGGACGCCAACGACAGATATATCAATTAAGGCGTGTAGAGCGATATCAACCTATATGCCTCATAGAGTCCAATATCGCGATTCGCATTGCAATGTGATGACGTATGAATGACAGATTTTGTATTTGACAGTGTGAAAAGGTTAAAGCAGGTTAAATGGTGTTGAGGTTTTGCTCGAGTTACTACTTACTTAACAGATAAACAGGAGGCCGAGATGGCGGTTAATGATAAAATAGCGACAATGATGAACCACCCTGAGTGAGTACTTCTGAATAGTTTCTGGTTCCAAAAATAAAGAGCGATAAGTTTGGCAATCTAACAAAAACTACACTTTTAAAATCATTGTTTTAGAGAATCCTTGTTAGCCTTCTAATGAGCAGTTATTGAAGTAAGTAGGAAGGATCCTTTGAAGGACTTGTGATGTCAGAAAAGACAGAGAGTGCTTTTACATGGTCTGTTTGTGATGGTGAATGATGACTGGTCGACGTGAGTTTATCGGCCAGGTCTGCGAGCTTGTACTGAAAGCTGGTCAGTAGGGGCTCCAGGTCTATGGTCCATGCTTTATGGAAGTGTAAGTGGGAGGTGGCTAGTCGGATGGGCTACAGGCGTCCGGTCTACGCCACACCGTGTATGTGGGAGGTGGCTAGTCGGTGGGCTACAGGCGCCCGGTCTACGCCGCACCACAGGCAAGAGCAGGCTGATCGAAAGGGCCTAGCGATTTGAGGATACGCTGGTCGAAAGGGCTTTAGGCGCCCGGTCCACGCCATTTCTGAGACTTATACTGCAGTGTGAGCCTGATAAGTTGATTATAGCGAATGCTGCGAATGTTACATTTTAGTAAATGCGAAAAACGCTTGAAATGGGATGTTAAACTATCGGATACAATACTAATCGACAGATGTCACTGCAGAAGGGGAGCTATTCTGAACTGTGAAGTTCGGAGTTCCTGTGCTGCCGTTTAGCTTAGGTACTCAAACATGGGATGGCATGGAGGCAAGGCCTGCTTTGGGTCTGCACTTTGAATAGGTATTGAATGGGTGCAGGTGCGGATTGTAGGTACGTGGTATCGAGCCATCTGCTAGATGCGTTAGTGAATAGTATGCGCTTCAAGAAAATTAAATTATGAAATTCGCCTAGAAGCGAAAGATTGCTTACATGTTGCGAGACATAGAAAATGCGACAGGCAACTATTTGGCAACGCTGGACGCAGACAACATATTGGTCAGGAAGGGTCGAGCTTGCTTAGTTTGAAATCATGTCGTTCTTTTTAGATACTCTTTGTAAAGGTCTAATCACACGAGGGCGTGTGACTGTCAGGGTTGGCCGTGACGGCGCATCGAGAGAATTAGCTCGATGGCGCTAGTATCGCCTCTTGATTTTTGAATGACCAAACTCTTTACTACGTAATACCGAACTCTGAGGATGTGGCCATATAGGATTGACAGCTGTCGTTTGGCGGCTGTTCTTCCATGTCAAGCTAGCGCCTCACGTGTTGCGGTAGAACGTTATAAAAGTTGGGAATCCAAGATTATTCGTCATAGATACCTACTCTAGATTTATGTTACAGGTGCGTTTGGTTCAATCAAAGGAAGTGAAGTATACGGATCGGCTGATACTTCTACCAACCCTTGTCTCCTCGCCCGAATACTCACGCGGGTGAACCAACCTAATGAAAACCAAGTGTAACCGGACCCTAACTGTGAGTCGTTATATTTATTATTTATAAAAAAAAAAGTATTGTTTTTCATGAAATCGTTAGTCATTATTTTAGTTTTACTCACAACCAGACATTGCCATTTCATGATTATTATGAAACAAACCTAACCTAATCTTTTTGCTTTTAAAACTCTTTTAAATATAATAAATAAAAAATTGAGGCAATTCTTTTTGTTCTATATTATTATACCAAAAGGATAATTAATTGCGTTCATAATTTTTTTTATTTAGTTCGACGCTTCGGACGTGATGTCACGTCCACGATACCGAAAGGATTCACAGAAGTAGGAAGGGATTCCCTTCGAAATCATTGACCAAACATCAAGTCCGAAACGTCGAGGTAATTAAATAAACACCTATTTTTTTTCATTATTTAAATCAATTGATGGCTCACAATTTTATGACAAACAAAACGTTATGAAGTTATGACTTTCAATGTGTATGCGAGTAGAAAGAGTTCTCTTATATTCTGTGGCGAAGGGGCCCCTCTCAGTTAATTTTATTATAAGCGAAGACATTTATTATTAAATTTAACAGTTTCCCGTATCAAAAGTCGAAGAATACCCAAGGCGGCGAATTTTACATAAGATCCGTTGAGAACGCGATACGACGTGCCGTGCACCCTCAGGGAAGGCTCACTTACTTCTATGACAGGCGCGAATAGAACACAGCGCTACTTTAACCTTCAGAAGAAAATAAAACACGTTTATCTCTTTTCAGGGAAAACCCTGAAAAATGTATTTTGTTGTTTTTTTTTTGACGTGACAACGTCTTAATTTAAGTTGCGCTCGGAGTCACACATGAAAAAATGTAACGCCCGCTCACGTCTGATGAGTGAGAGAGACAAAATATATTTCTATAGTTAAAATTTGTGCAATTCTTATTTTCATTCATCGAGCATTACTGTAACAAGAGGGAAGAGGGCGGAAGAGGGAAGAGGGAAGAGGGAAGAGGGAAGAGGGAAGAGGGAAGAGGGAAGAGGGAAGAGGGAAGAGGGAAGAGGGAAGAGGGAAGAGGGAAGAGGGAAGAGGGAAGAGGGAAGAGGGAAGAGGGAAGAGGGAAGAGGGAAGAGGGAAGAGGGAAGAGGGAAGAGGGAAGAGGGAAGAGGGAAGAGGGAAGAGGGAAGAGGGAAGAGGGAAGAGGGAAGAGGGAAGAGGGAAGAGGGAAGAGGGAAGAGGGAAGAGGGAAGAGGGAAGAGGGAAGAGGGAAGAGGGAAGAGGGAAGAGGGAAGAGGGAAGAGGGAAGAGGGAAGAGGGAAGAGGGAAGAGGGAAGAGGGAAGAGGGAAGAGGGAAGAGGGAAGAGGGAAGAGGGAAGAGGGAAGAGGGAAGAGGGAAGAGGGAAGAGGGAAGAGGGAAGAGGGAAGAGGGAAGAGGGAAGAGGGAAGAGGGAAGAGGGAAGAGGGAAGAGGGAAGAGGGAAGAGGGAAGAGGGAAGAGGGAAGAGGGAAGAGGGAAGAGGGAAGAGGGAAGAGGGAAGAGGGAAGAGGGAAGAGGGAAGAGGGAAGAGGGAAGAGGGAAGAGGGAAGAGGGAAGAGGGAAGAGGGAAGAGGGAAGAGGGAAGAGGGAAGAGGGAAGAGGGAAGAGGGAAGAGGGAAGAGGGAAGCGGGAAGCGGGAAGCGGGAAGCGGGAAGCGAGAAGAGGGAAGAGGGAAGAGGGAAGATGGCGGACATAATTTTTTCTTAAAAATCGATATGGGTGTCATCTCCAAGGTTCCTCGGGGTTCCGATTACGAAAATGACATCCATTTTGAAATCCAAGATGGCGGACATTATTTTTTCTTAAAAATCGATATGGGTGTCATCTCCGAGGTTCCTCGGGGTTCCGATTACGAAAATGACATCCATTTTGAAATCCAAGATGGCGGACATTATTTTTTCTTAAAAATCGATATGGGTGTCATCTCCAAGGTTCCTCGGGGTTCCGATTACGAAAATGACATCCATTTTGAAATCCAAGATGGCGCACATTATTTTTTCTTAAAAATCGATATGGGTGTCATCTCCAAGTTTCCTCGGGGTTCCGATTACGAAAATGACTTCGATTTTGAAATCCAAGATGGCGGACATAATTTTTTCTTATAAATCGATATGGGTGTCATCTCCGAGGTTCCTCGTGGTTCCGGATACGAAAATGACGTCCATTTTGTGATTTTGAAATCCAAGATGGCGGACTTAAATTTTGACGTGATAACGTCTTAAATTAGGTTGCGGCTCGGAGTCACTCATGAAAAAATGTAACGCCCGCTCACGTCTGATGAGAGAGAGAGACAAAATATATTTCTATAGTTAAAATTTGTGCAATTCTTATTTTCATTCATCGAGCATTACTGTAACAAGAGGGAAGAGGGCGGAAGAGGGAAGAGGGAAGAGGGAAGAGGGAAGAGGGAAGAGGGAAGAGGGAAGAGGGAAGAGGGAAGAGGAACAAAATATATTTCTATAGTTAAAATTTGTGCAATTCTTATTTTCATTCATTGTTCCTATTGTGCAATTTAATAATATTCATATCAATAAATATTCTACCGAGAATAAGACGTTGTCACGTAAAATCTTCCTTCGCCCGTAAAACCGACTTTACAGGCAACCATTTTTTTTATGTAAAATGCGATATCGCAGGGCATGGTGACGTGAACGACCGATGCTTACGCGTTTTTATAGATGCAAATGGTCCTAAAACGGTGCTACGCAACTGACGCGTATGCACTTCTATGCCTGGCCATGAACGCGCACTGGACAAAACTAGAAGGCGGAGCTGATGCATTCATTGCGTGCGTGGTTTGAAGGCCAAGTAGATTAGTTAAGGTTTAATTTCATATTCTAAATTTATTATCTAGTATATACAATATCGCATAAGTATCGCAAAACGAGTTAAATTACTCGAACAGAAAAAATTGAATTAAAACATCGCTCCAGTTACGTGAAACCAATAGGCTGCGTTTGTCCCTGTTGATTAGTTGTTGCACGCCAAAGACGAATACCTATCAGTGAACTTTGCTGGTTCCTTGCACACCCGCTTACCTACGTCATGGACCGAGGATTCAAGATGACTGCACAAAATACTATCTCCCTCATATGCTTTCGCATGCCTGAGATCTGTATTTTTTTTTCTTGGTTGTTTATGTTAAATGCGATGCAATTAGTCGTGCAGCGTGGCGACACGACCGACCGTCGAGCGACGAACAATGAATACGCGCGAACAAAAGTGGAACCAAGCATCATGGTACGCGCCGTTGCATAAGCTATTAGCGTGGCTTGTGATGCGTACAGAGCCCGTCTTCTTATACGAGTACATCGCCATATGACACGAGTTAATTAGTTATAGTTACTAGATCTCAATATGCTCCGCTTGTCCCTGTCAATTAGTTGTTGCACGCTAAGGCCGAATAATATCTATTAGTGAACTTCGTCAATTCGATGCGGACGCGCTTACCTACGCCATGGACCGATGATTCAAGAAGACTGCCAATGCTAATACATAAAACCTACAGGAGGTGTCTATCGATTTTAGTGAAAGTTGCCTGTTGTCAGTTAGTTGGTCATGGGTCGTGGCAACACGACCAACCGACGCGTGTGCACCTGGTGATTTAAGACGGAGCTGGTGCGCTGGTGTGAGTACAATTATTGCCGCTTGCGACACGTATTCGGCCCATCTTGGCGATTGGAATTGCCGAGGGTAATTTAGGCGGCCCTATAGTACGATACGTGAAGTCTAAGCGCCATACAATATTAATGGCACAGAGACCTAGCTATATAGTAGCGACAATGTACAGTAAAGGAAATTGAGACGCATACTTTAGATCCTTATCGCCATTGTGACAAGAGCGAAAAGGTACGTATTTCAGTTTCCTTGACTGTACAAGAGGTCGATGGAATTCGACTTTATTAGACTTCGTGCTAAGGTCTACTTGCGAAATATGCAGAACATGGACCTTGCCAAGGCGGCACGGCATCACCGGATTGGCAGTATTTTTGTTTAATTGGTCTATGTCTGTATTAACGCACTAGCTGAACCTGTTGCGAATAGTAGTACTGTCGCTAGCTAGAACAAAAAGGTAGAATCGGCCTCGAAGTTTCATGATACTTATTACATTTCACTGTTCGAATATACATACGTTACCGAACTAGTTATCGAGGCATGAATGAGTGTCTTTATTACGTTTGTTATCCCTAGAAATATATGAGTACTTATCACAACTTCAATTGATTATCCCATGAGTTTTCTCACACATAAACAATAAATTGTCACACGTATTCTTTGTTTGATTCAACACTTTAAACTTACTTACTTATTAGGCTTTTTAAGTTTACGTATTTTGTAATTTCCACTAACGCTAACTTACACTAAAACTGTGTGAGACCATAGCTTCACATTTTGTCACCGTTTTTCGTTAGTAATCTTTATTCATTACTTTTTTTTTGTGTTTGAACCGATCAAGTTATATACATTCTTTCAAGGAATATATCGACCTGTCAGAAATAAAATAGGTTACTCGTATACATAGAACAACAAAATAATTAAAAAAAAATATGAAGATATGCAACTTCTATTTTTAACGGAATCGGGCAAAAAGTATCCTGTTGCCGTTTGTGGAAGTTCAACAAGTCCTGTAGGCCGCATTGTAATCAATGCTCATTTGAAACAAAAGGCAATGTGCATCGCGCTGTTAACATTTTTTCTGCTATCATCAACCATGGAAAATCCGTCTTCCATGACAACACTCAATTCCCAAATTTAATTACCTACCGACTGCGTCATTCGCTTAAGTATAATGAATGAAAAATTCATCTCCAAGTTGCGGGCAGAGGCTGCGGCGCGCCGCATCCCAACTGTTCATATCAATCGTGCCTAATTGTTAATAGTGCCTATTGTTTGGCAAGTATAGGACCCGCATCCACTTACTACAAGCGTGATAGCTTCTTAGCTATGCAACACCAATTTTCCCCCAGGTATTTTTTTTATACGGAGGAGAGAGCCTGACGATCATCATCAACACGTTACGACTTTTACTCTTAGTATTAAACACTCTCTTCTTCTGTACTCTTCAAGGTCCTTGGCCGTGATCGAGCCTGATCACAAACTACAACTTTACTTTCCTGTAGGTATCCTTACCTTCATGTTAATCGCGACCAATTAAATATAATAATTAATTCAGTCAGGCAGCGCATCGAATCGAAAACTTGCATCGCGCTGTTAAGATTATTCCTGAAATAACCCTCTCCATTAACGTAGCAAAATACCTCAATGCCCCGCTCCATAGAAAACTGATTTTCAATACAAGTTTAGAATTCATAAATAGTCTCTATGCGTATATACATAATGTCGATACAAAATAACTAAGTATAGCATCAAATAGACTATAATCACAAGTACTAGTGGATAGTCACCCTTAGCTGAAGTTTCACTCAGACCATAACCACTAATCAATCAATCCTTATCAAACATTTCAATATAAATTCTGGAGCTAAACAATTTAGAGCCGTATTAATCTAAGCAACTAGCCAGACGAGCAGACAGCAGTAGCAAATAGTCACCCAAGGAATTTAGAACACAAACCAATGATCAAATATGGCGATAAATCAACGGAGGTTTACGATATCTTTATCTTTTACCATGGCATCATATCGGTAATTTATACTAGAGGGCACCTTCTTACGATACCGACCAACTTCATCCACGTAAAATCTTTTTCTTTAATATAGGCGGTTAAAAATAACCATCTTAGATGTCCAGGTTTCCCTGTACCAAAATTGGGTGAAATACGTCCAGACGTTTCGGCGTGATGAGCCGTAAGTGGGGCTTTTGCGAGAAAATCTAACTTCCTGGACAAGGCAAGACGTGAAACTTTAGACAAACCACGGGCTATAATTCGTTAAGCCCCAGTTGAATGTTTATGGCCCTCACCTTGGGTTTTCGCCACAAACACCTGGGATCTGGGACATACACGAATTCACCGCCCTATTAGGTAGGTATGTAATGTACCTACTATCACCAACACATGACGTCATAATTTTTGTACATTCCGCCTAATATTAAAATAGAGCATAGTCATTAAATCTAAATGAGAATTACAGTTAAAATCGAATAGCGTATATCGCTAAAGTAAGACTAAGAATGTTGAGGTTTCGGAAAGATGTTCGTATAAAATGCCAGCTGTATTCAAACAATGAAATATAAATGTCACTACGAAACAATTGGGTTAGATATTAGGTACCTATTTTAATCATCTAATCGAACAATCGATATAACTGCTGGAACGAAATAATTAAGCATCGTATTAATCAGTTCAAAATGAATTGATGGATGTGCCGCCACAATACTCACAATATTCAACTTGTGATATTCATACAATAATGGGACATTGATAATTTAATTAACTTAATTATATTGTGTTGTATGTCACCAGTCCCCCATAAAATGTGGACATCGCGATACGCAAATGGAGATGGATAGGCCTCACCATTCGTGGAGGATAAACGAACAATGCAAGCTTTGCTTTAGAGTGGAAGCTGGACGGAAAAGGCGTAGCCATAGACGCCCAGTAGACTCTTGGCGGCGCAGCTATCGGACTGAGCTGGAGGCTAAAGGAGTAGCTGAAGATAGAAAGGCGTGACGCGAGCTTATGAAGGCCCTCTGCAGCCCCGGGGTGCCTGAGTTATGAAAAGATGATTTTTATAACGCATTCACTGCCAGAGGGCGTGGCCTAGGAACAAATTTGAATGAAGGTGAACCCATATGCGTTGCTGGCGGTGAATGTGTTATAAAGCGTTATACAATGCAAGACGAAAAGGTACGTGCAATTTCATCCATGCAGGGTATAAAAAATGCACTTTTTATTATACCGTAGGGTAAAAAGTATACTAGATATAACATCACGCCCAGCTTGTGTAGATACCAAAATAATTTAAATACGACCAGCCGTTTTGTTCAATGTTTTACATAGAATACTTCCGTGAGTCTCAGACGTAGGTACTATAACTATAATACATATGAAAGATATGAAATGAGTTACTCAAGTCGTACAAGTCGAAAATCGCTCGAAATGTTTCGAACGGCCGCGGCAGCGCTCCTGATGAAGAATCGCGAACCGAGTGAACCCGTTTAATATGTATTTTTAATTGCAAATAGGTGCCTAAACGACTTCCGAGTAATACTAATTTATTACTTTTATAGCTAGAATATCAAAAATGATTAAACGACGTCACAAAATATTTTATATTTACTTTTGTCTAAAACAAAAAGAATAAAAGAATTCAAGGAAATAGGCTATTAAGTTGAAATTAGAACGACTTAATTATTTTCTGATTGCCACAGGAACGCTTGCCCTAATTCCATTATGAAGCAAAGAAACCAGTCAAGCTATTGCCTTTTCCCCTAGAGAAATTTTTAAAGAGCGAATTTTTAATTATGCGTCCTCTACTTAAATAAGAAATCCATTTATTTTGATGAAAAAAATATTCATCTAATTTCGTGAAATCAGTGAGTTGAACATATCTTTTTTACAATCCTATGGGTATCAGGTTTAATTCGCGTGATCTGTTTTATTTGATTCACATTGATATTTATTATGTTACGAGTCCGAGAATTTTTACTAGTCACGACAGCACGCCGCAGAATTCAGCACTACAAATTCTACAGATCTCTCCAAAAAACCCCTAAGAACTTTTTTGGTTGGTCGTTTTAGTAGGTCGTAAGTAGATAGTGTCGCCGGGTCGCTGTACTCTCCATGCAAATCGTTTACGCAGTCGCTGGCGATTACGGTCACGTTAACTCATGTTAAGGGTACTTACAACTTCAAAGCTGCCGTTCATTACGTATTCTCAGGACTCGCGTTTGGAAGATAACTCGATCGATTTTATTTTTCGTACGCACATGCACGGAAGCACTCGTTTTCCACACGAACGCGCAGATGACAGTTGCTGCGTGACTTCATTTATTTTATGTTTATATGTTTGTTAGTATCATAGACAAATAATTCAACAAGACTGCCAATGCAAGGCCACAGAGAGATGATTGTCAGTGTCTTTTATTTGAAGTTATGGTTTTCATATTTTTATTTTCATTGAGATAAGTATTTTCTATTTTGATTGAAGATTTGTTCCTGACTCGTCATATTCCTGGTTGGTCATATTCCTTATTGAACACTTTTTACTGTCATATTCCTAACTCGTCACATTCCTGGTTGGTCATATTCCTTATTGAACACTTTCTATTGTCATATTCCTAACTCGTCACATTCCTGGTTGGTCATATTCCTTATTTAACACTTTCTATTGTCATATTCCTAACTCGTCACATTCCTGGTTGGTCATATTCCTTATTGAACATTTTCTATTGTCATATTCCTAACTCGTCACATTCCTGATTGGTCATATTCCTTATTCAACACTTTCCATTGTTATATTCCTAACTCGTCATATTCCTGATTGGTCATATTCCTTATTCAACACTTTCCATTATCATATTCCTAACTCGTCATATTCCTGATTGGTCATATTCCTAATTCAACACTTTCCATTGTCATATTCCTAACTCGTCATATTCCTGATTGGTCATATTCCTTATTCAACACTTTCCATTGTCATATTCCTAACTCGTCATATTCCTGACTGGTCATATTCCTAATTCAACACTTTCCATTGTCATATTCCTAACTAGTCATATTCCTGATTGGTCATATTCCTTATTCAACACTTTCCATTGTCATATTCCTAACTCGTCACATTCCTCAATCCTCATACCGTGTAGATTTGCCTCCACAAATATATTATATTTTTTTAAATGAATAACTATGACTGTATTTAATGAGAATAACTATAGTAAACGTCATATATATAATTTAATTATAAATTTATGGTTAAAGTTTTGTAAAATTAGGGTCTAGTATGGGTTTATAGGAAACTTCAACGACCTTGCGGAGGCAAAAAACCTATTCCGATTGCTATCGTGTTGAACTAAAACTTAATCGTATTCGTAATCCGCTAGAGCAAATTTTTATTACTACAGAATATTAAATTCCAAAAAAAAATATTTTGATCCACTCTATCAATCATGTCAATGTCACATAATGTAGCTTGGTTAGCAAGAATCGCTAAGTGCCCGGGACAAGGCCGAGACATTGTTTAATTATACTCGTATATAGGTACAGCAAAGCCGAGTCGAACTCGGGCCCTAGTTCATTATGTTTAATGTCTATCAAGACAGCCAACAGTTTATATCCCGAGAGATCATTTGGGAAAACTAATACACTTGTATATCTAGTGTACCTACACTAAATTAAGTCAACCAACGAAATGAAAACACTCAGGAAGAGTCCAATTCATTTTGTTTTACTGCAATGCGTTTCCCACGGGCGCCTTGGGAACTTTTCGTAAGGACGGACGAAGTTGTGCTAACTCAGAAACGTAGTTTGGTAGTTATTGAGGCGATGAGGTGAATGGGTTGAAAGGCTGGATTGAGTTAGCGTTGGCTGCATGAACAAAATATGAAGTAGCGGAAATCTGCGAGTTTAGTCGTTGAAATGGTAGTTTCTTAGTCAATGGCTATTTGAGTGCACATTTCATTTTGTACACATATATATTACTACTATGAAAAATTAACCCGAAGGCGATGTCAGGGATAGGGCGAAGTAGAGGAAGAAAATAGGAAAGGCTGATCTCATCACCATGTTTAACAAATAGCCATGAAATGAGACGAGAAAGAAAGAAAGAAATACACTTATTCGTGACGTGAAATAAAACATAATTACATAAGAGGTGTGACAGAAATTATAACAAAATAAAATAAAACAATAAGCAACATTTGTTATGGCTGTGCCACGAAAAGGTCCCAACTCAGCAAGATGCTAGCTCGAGAGCCAGCGCTGATCTTCCGGTGGGACCATAAGTGGCGCCGCGGAAAGCTGCACGCACGAGAGAGAGATTAATATTGGAAAATACCTCTCATATGGAGAACTATACCTTTACATCTTTATTATCTGACATGGAAGTATTTTAACCTATTTATGTGTATAAAGAAGTGCTTACAAACGTGCCACTAAGTTATGGCTCCCCACTTTCAATAAGGATGGACGAAGTTGTACTTACTCAAAAACGTAGTTTGGTAGTGAGGCGATGAGGTGAATGGGTCGAAAGGCTGGATTGAGTTAGCGTTGGCTGCATGAACAAAATATAAAGTGGCAGAAATCTGTGAATTCTGTCGTTGAAATGGAACTGGTTTTGCTATTTGAGTGCACATTTCATTTGTACACATTACTACTGGAAAAGCTGAAGACGACGTCAAGGATAGGGCGAAGTGGAGGAGGGAGATAGGGAAGGCTGACCTCACCACCATGTTTGACAAATGGCCAGGAAGAGAGAGAAAATGAGAGAGGGAGAGAGATTAATACTGGAAAATACCTCATATGGATAACTTTACCATTGCATCTTTACATATTTCAAACTGTTATCGTGTACAAAGAAGTGCTTACAAACGTGCCACCAAGTTGAGACTCCCCACTTTTGGTAAGGATGGACGAATTTGTGCTAACTCAGAAATCTAGTTTAGTAGTTGTAGAGGCTGTGAGATGATTCGAAAAATGACGAATAACTGAACAATTCTTTTTTTATAATTATCAAACTTTTAATCAGAATCAGTTGAGAAATGTGACCTCGAAGCGAGAACAGCCGGAAATAGATATATCCGAACATCCAAACATCCAAACATCCGAACATCCAAACATCAGATTTTAGACCAAGCTAGATCAAAGACGCTTCGTACACTCGGTCAATAATAAAGGTCTATATTTAATTATACTCGTATAAACCTTTAATGGAATCAGGAATCGTCGCCGCCTCTCAGGTTACCTAACCTAGCACAAGATTAGATTTCAATACGAATCTATTTGCAGCAGCTATTAGGACGGTTTGTAGTTAATTACTTTAATCAAGGCATAATAGCTTTGATTACGTTTGGTAGGCCGGGTGTTTCCGATCCATTGCCTGTGCTCGCTATAATAACATACCAGTCTTGTGGTACAGTACAGTCAGCATCAAATAGTAACAATCAAAGTAGCTGTTCCGTACTTTTATTCTACTTAGCACAAAAACACAACGTGTTTCTTTATTATTTTTAATTATGTAATAAATCAAAATTGCTGACTGTATTTATTATTTCACAAACAAACATCAGTACAAATGGCTGACTTGATGTCAAATGGGATTTTCTACCAGTCAACCATATGACCAAGCAGATACTAGAGGTTGTAAATCAGTACCCTTCAGTACCTAGCATGAGTTAACGTGACCGTTCTCGCTAGCGACTGCGTAAACGATTAGTATGGATACAGCGGTAACTTTGTAGGTAAAACTACAATTTTCCATACAAATCCTTTGCGCAGTCGGTAGTGAGCACTGTCCCTGTAAACTCATGGTCAGGGCACTGAAATCGAATTGTACAGAGAGCATAATAATAATTGTACTTCTAGAGATTTGTACAGCACCCTTTGTCTCGGGAATGCGTGGACGAACCGAGTTGAAATTAAAATCATAATACTCAGGTCTACAGTCCCTTGGGGCTGTGAAAAAAATCAAATTTCAAAGTTTAAAATACGGCCGTGTATGTCGCAAAAAACGTATATTTTGAATTTTCGACACT
The DNA here is from genome assembly GCA_947623375.1 of Apotomis capreana. Taxonomy (NCBI): domain Eukaryota; kingdom Metazoa; phylum Arthropoda; class Insecta; order Lepidoptera; family Tortricidae; genus Apotomis; species Apotomis capreana. Next base: position 7,158,016 of record OX392500.1, on the reverse strand, counting down.
CTCAGGGAAATCAAAATGTATACAGTAATTTTTGCTGACCTTAAATTATAAAATTTGGCAAGTTAAAAGGTAAGTAGTTGTCAAGTCAAAGAGAGGCTTGCAGTTAGCAAACTACAGAGTTCAGACCCAAATTTACTTAGCGCGGTTATACTAAGCTCCCTTATGAACTTGAAAGCAATATAATGATAGCCATTTCACTACGAGAGAAAATTCTCGTACTTAACTTGTTATTGTTAAAAAGACAATACCTTTGGGGCTGGTACAACATTGCTCGTTGCTTGATAGTGGAGTTAAAGAATTTAACAGCCCTCCTGGGCGCCATACATTTTAGTAGCACTAAACATCTTCTCTTACAAAGCCACGTTAAAATGTGCTTTGGAAACTTTGTCGGTGGCTATATAAACTAGTGGCATATGGCTGAAGTATTATAATTATCGGGCTTGCTCACACAATTTCACGATTTTTTTTAAAGAAATGCGACCTGTGGGCTATATTTGAACGTCCCGAATAGTATACACAAGCTTAACCCTATACTTGGCAGGGAATTCGATGTGCGTTTTTAATTTTTTTTCTTGTTTTATTTAGTTAGTTAGCGATAATAATACACGAAAAAAATATTTGACTTGTATTTTAAAATTTATAGCATGTATCTTATTGGATACATTGCCAAGTGTTCACAAAACTAAATTTGTATCTTTAAGGATACTTTGCCTGCTACATAGCAAAAGAGAATCTAGTGCTTTTTTACAGAAATGTTTAAGAAATTTTCTCAAATCACACCGTTTCATGGATACTACTTACTTATAGAGCTTAATAAAAGTGCTCTAACAAAAACACAAAGGGGGTACCTTGAATTCGGCAGAACGCGAGCTCATTGGTAACGCTGCCGGCTACGCCGGTTAGGGGCATCATCGAGAGCCTCAAACATCGCCGCAAAGTTACGCATCGCAGCATGTCAGTTTTCTATCGGATCTATTTTGGAGATTTTGTGTAGGAATTGCAAGATTCAATCCCACCATCCCTATTTCACCATCGGACATCCAGGCAAGAGAACCGACTTCATCCTTATGTTGTAAGTTTATATTCTAATTACTATCGCTATAAGGGATGGAACTCGCTCTCATGGTGTGTATTGTTGTTGATGTTGTTGATGAACCAGCGACCTACATCTTCGACCCCGTAGTCACTTACCATCAGGTGATACTGAGGTCAATCGCCGGTCAATTATAATAACCATAACCTGGCAATGTATCCAAAAATGCACATATCAAAATAACTAATAAGCTGGCAGTGTGCATTAAAAGATACACCCAAAAATATGCTAATATTTTACTTGGAAAATGAGTGTTTTTCTATTAATTTTAGTTTAAAATCGTTAGTTCAACTATTCGGCACTAAGTTAAAGTGATTTTCTATTTACCAAGTCAATATTAAACATTTATATTATATTTTTTTTAACTTGACCTTCATAGTCGCACGCGTATGGTCTGCCATCTGGTGAGCTACTGGTCAAAATTTGTTGCCAGAGCACAAAAATATATTTTTTGATCGAAAGTGTGCACATCATGCTTCGATTTAATACTAAACAGAAAATATAAATCTATCGTTACTGACCGGTAGATTTTTTTACTTTACAATGTGCATTATAAGATACACTGCCAAGTTTAGGGTTAAACGGAAACGCTTCGTTTGCATGCTCAAAACACTATTGATGATTCATTGATCATTTTTGCACATGTAAAATCATTGCCAGATTCGATTTCGTAATTTTCACAATTAACAGATTAGGAGGAAAATCACAGATAGCATGGGCAATATTCCTTGGCACCACGGGTGACCTGGCACGGCTACCCTCATCAGTGGAATCCTTAATGTCCCTAATCCCACTGATGTCGAGGCTGGCTTGGCGGATGCTGGGCATGGAAAAACAAAAACCCTAGTGAAAGCCTGCCGGCTGAAAAAGCAAGCCAAACGGCCTGAGACCAGGCAAAAATCAACGCCGTTCATCATAATATTTTAGGAAACTGCCACAACCAACAGGAGCGCGCCCATTTGCTGGCAGTTACAGAACACTGGCTTCATGCGCTCCCTTCGCAGAAACTTGGGACCCATCTAGACCCAAAGTCACTGTGATTCACTACCGTATGTCTCCGTCTCGGATTAAAATCCTGCGAACAATACCGCTGCAGCCGCTGTGGAGCTTCAATGGACGCTCTCGAGCGCCACGGCTTGCACTGCCAACATGCCGGCCGCTATTTCAGGCATGCACAGGGCCCTCCGTACTGTTGCCGCCCCGGTTACAATGCTGCCGTGTTACGCTAAAAGGTCGTATCTTTATGCGGATGTCACAGTAAGATACGTCCTTCTACCGTAGCACATTTTTATCCAATTTTCAAATTTTTTGACTTGTATTTAACTCCTTTTTCTTTCTGCATTTTAATATTAGTTTTTTAGTTATAATTGATTGTACATATTCTATAAATAATTGTCTTTGTAAATTCATAGTTTGTTATATTCCATAACATTTGAACCTGTGTTGAGGTGATAACAATTATCTCTCTCTCTCTCTATCTCCTTATATATTATTTTAATAAAAAGAGCCGGAGGATAAAGTGAGATTTTATATGATGCAAGTTTAATAAACTTGACAATACCACACAATACTACACATCGACCAAATTACTTCGCTCTTCAAATGCCTAAAGTTGCTGCGGGTTCAAGGGTCAAATTATAATAATTACCGTCTACAGCTACGAACGTAAACGTAAGAATAACAACTAATTTTCCGCGTTTATTTTTCAAAAACTCTGCTATTGGCGATCGACATCTTTATTCATAAACTTTGGAGAAGATAGATTGTATAACTCTAAGGCTTTAATTGAACTTTGTTTTTAAAGGAAATTATTAGCATAGGTACGTTAATTGGATTTTTTGAACGGCCGAGAATCCAAAAAAAGTTTTTGCGTTAATATCGAAATTGTCGGTGCTTCTTAACTTTCAAACATTGATTGAACAAGTTATTTTGATAAAAGTGCCTAAATTTTCAAAAAGAACGTTTATAATTTATTCTGTAACGGTTTGACGGAGACTGGCCGTGACACAAGTACTTGTGTTATTTTTATCTTGACCGAAATATAGGTATTCCGTTTTTATGATATTATCAAGTAATGTGCTAGTAAATACCTACTTATTGTAATAAAGGTATGCTGATGAATTAACGCATACGAATAAGTTTTTCGGGGTTAATTTCCGTACTTCGGATGTCATATACTTACTGTGTCTATTTTATGTAATATACATAAAAATGTAAGGTCGAAAAAATCACATTGATTACAGTTAAATCTATTTTTGCGAAGTGAGAATATTCTAAAGCTACTAGACGATTTTAGGTACTAGGTACACTAAGAATGGAATAGTTATTTGTTATGCAAGGCTGCAAAGTTGTTATTTGGCGCGAGTGTTGAAATTGAAAGCTGAGCGAGCGAAGGAATGTAAGATTGAACCATAAGCGAAGCGAATAGTTAAAAGATAGATTCCTGAGCTTAGCGAAGCTTTCAAGACACGAGAAGCTAAATAATTTTGCAGCCATGCGGAACACACAACTTTTCACCTCACTACAGCGAGGAAAATGGAAGTTCAAGAAAAACAATTAAAACATAAAAATAATCATATTTAATTTTGCCTTCTATTTAACACATCAAATTTAACACATTAACACACTCAAATCCAAACCAAATAAATACGAGAGAAGCACACATATTAAAAATATGGCCGTATTTTTTTAATTATCGTCGTGTATATTTTATCGTTGAGTTTTTCTTAAGCACTGTTATATTATATTTGTATTTGAAACTACTTGACACATTCGTTGTGAATGTGGGAGAATGGCATTCTGGAAAGGATTAGTTGGCCACTCGGAAGTATTTTCCATAACACTTGCTTTGGAAGTTATTGGACGATGGGATCCGCACAAGATTATTTCGGCTTTATCTTCTTTAAAAACGCCAATGGTTTCGGTAAATTACTTATCGTCTCCAAATATTTATAACAAATCCTTTTTCGTTTTAATGCAAGCTTTTAGCATTCCATATAAAGTAAGACAACAGTATGTATTATTCTCCACAGAACCAATTTACGTTGTTTACGTGAATTGTGAAAACTTCCAACTTTTTAATTATTATTTTTTTCTCGGGTGCGTTCAGAAATTAATTACACTCTTATGTTCCAACTTTTATCACTACATAGTATAAAACAAAGTCGATTTCTCTGTCCCTATGTCCCTTTGTATGCTTAAATCTTCAAAACTACGCAACGGATTTTAATGCGGTTTTTTTAATAGATAGAGTGATTCAAGAGGAAGGTTTATATGTATAAAACATGCATAATTTATCAGCATTGTACCCGTGCGATGTACTTATATGATGGAAATGTATGAACGCTCCCCTGCTCTTATTTAATAGCAACAATGATCACGCCCTCACCTGACGTTTTGACATTCCATAAGGAGTATAAGGACTGTCTCTGCGCTATATAATCTTGCCATGTCATTGTGTGCTCTGTAATGTTTCTTTTGTTTTAATAATCACTATCACTATCACTACATAGTATAAAACAAAGTCGATTTCTCTGTCCCTATGTCCCTTTGTATGCTTAAATCTTTAAAACTACGCAACGGATTTTGATGCGGTTTTTTTTAATAGATAGAGTGATTCAAGGGGAAGGTTTATTTGTATAATACATGCATAATTTATCAGCATTGCACCCGTGCGATGTACCTATATGATGGAAATGCATGAACGCTACCCCCTGCTCTTATTTAATAGCAACAATGATCACGCCCTCACCTGACGTTATGACATTCCATAAGGACTGTCTCTGCGCTATATAACCTTGCCATGTCATTGTGTGCTCTGTAAGGTTTCTTTTGTTTTAATAATTATATTTGAAGAAAGTTAATTTCTTTTGTTTAATTTATCAGGTTATGGGCCCAGCCCTACCTGTAAAAGTTATGAAGTCAATTTGTGCAGTTTTAAAATAGTAACGAAAATAATTTGTTAACTTAACCTCAAAGTTAGTTCGGTCGCCGGATTTTCTTTCAGCTTGCGTATAATAAAGTATAAATAATGGGATCAAGCAATCATATGATGACAATTGAAAAGCTCACTGGCCGTGACAACTGGACAAGCTGGAGTTTTGCCGTCAAAGCTTACCTACAACATGAGGACTTGTGGGAATGTGTGGAAAATGAAACAACAGACTCAAAGAAGGATCTTAAAAGGAAATCAAAGCTTATACTCTTAGTGGACCCTATGCTATATGTTCACATACAAGAGGCAAAAACAGCGAAAGAGGTTTGGAACAATTTATTACATGCATTTCAAGACTCAGGTTTACTCCGTAAAGTCGGTTTATTGAAAGACTTAATAAATACTGAGGTTAGAAATAAGAAATATAATAATGGTTTTATAGCAGCCTTTTCAGCCATGCAGGTGAATGATACAATGAACTGGTACGTGGATTCTGGCGCATCAACCCACATGACGATGCACCGGGAATGGTTGGTGAATGAGACAGCTCCACCTGTTAACCACATAAGAATAGCTGACAACAAGATGCTACATGTCGAAAGCTGTGGTGATGTTATAATACAAGTACCCAATAAGACTGGCAGTGAAGCAATCCAGGTGAGAAATGTTCTATTTATACCAAAATTATCCACAAATTTGCTGTCTGTGAGTAAGATAATTAAAGCAGGCTGTAAAGTAGAATTTAATGTTGATGGCTGTCAGATAAAAAATCAAAATGGGCAAATGGTAGTAAGTGCTACACTGATAAATGATACCTACAGACTTAAAGCTTATAATAACGAGAACCGAGCGATGGCAGCTTCTACAGAGACTGATACCTACTTGTGGCATCAAAAAATGGCACATTTTGATGTTGATAAAATGCCAAACTGTACTACCGGCGTGAAATTGTCACCGCAATCTGAAAGTTGTGTATGTGTTACATGTTTAGAAGGAAAACAAACCAGGAATCCTTTTCCAAGTAATGGCTCCCGGGCAAAAGAATTGCTAGAGGTCATACACAGTGATGTATGTGGTCCACTACAAACCACATCAATTGGAGGTTCAAGGTATTTCACAGTTTTTATTGATGACTATTCACGTAAAGTCTTTGTGTATTTTATGAAAAGCAAAGCGGAGGTATTTAATTAATTTATGGAATTTAAAATTCGAGTAGAAAATGAACTGGATAAAAAGATAAAAGTATTTCGAAGTGATAATGGGAAGGAATATGTCAATAAAACTTTTGATGATTATTTAAATAAAAATGGTATATTGCACCAAACTTCAAATCGCTTTCTCTGTCCCTATGTCCCTTTGTATGCTTAAATCTTTAAAACTACGCAACGGATTTTGATGCGTTTTTTTTTATAGATAGAGTGACTCAAGAGGAAGGTTTATATGTATAATACATGCATAATTTATCAGCATTGCACCCGTGCGAAGCCGGGGCGGGTCGCTAGTAACAAATAAATATTAAAATTTGTGATGTATTTAATATATTTACTAGTAAAAATATGTAAATGAGACTGAAATACTTACTATTAACATATATAAACATATTCAACATAAAATAAAGTGTAGAAAAATAAAAACTTAAAAATCTGCAACCACAAACCAGGTTTCTGAACGTAATATTGTAGGTGTATTTTTTTTTAATGAAATATTCAAACGTACATAATATGATTTTAGCCGGCCAGACCAGATCGCCCTTTATTAGCGTGCGTTGATTGGTTATTCGAAGATTTATCGACTGATGAAATCAGTCACGCGTTGAAGGAGTCTTAAATACAAAAAAGTTAAATGCACCACAGAGAATCAAAATCGTCGTGTTCGAAATTCAAATGACTTTTGCACGCTAGCGGATAAAATAGACTTTTGCACGCAGATTTCGCCCTATAAACGGAGGTTTTCCGAGCGAGTGAGGTGAAAAATAAATTGGGGGCTTATGATGGTAGCGTTTAACCCGTGATAAATAAGTGACAAAGCATCCGTCACGTTTTGACAAGATGCGAGTGTGATTGATAGATGCTTTATCACTTATTTATCGCGTGTAATACTGTCATGATCTCTAATTGTCATTATATTACCAATATTATCCCAAACAGGAACCCCGTTTTATCCTTCATTTGAACTCTATCTTACCCCTTTTAAACTTTTTTTATTTCAAAAATGTGTTCTTAAAAATGAATTTGTCTGGAGACCTTGCCTGCCATATATCTTGTCACCCTTATTTTATAAGTAAAGCCCTTAGGGCCAAAACACAATTACAAGACACGACATCGCATCGTCGTACGACGCTACATCATGCTACGATGCGACGTCGTGTCGTGGAAATGCATAAATCCAAAATGAACTTTATCTTCATGTGACAAGATGCAAAATTAAAATTCATTTTACATTCTCACGACGTCGCATCGTGGCACGAAGTCGCGTCGTACGACGATGCGATGTCGTGTAGCTTGTAATTGTGTTTGGCCCTTAATAGGAGTCAATTGAAGCTTACCGCTATGGCAACGCTTTAGTTGATTTCTGGAAAGTACCTAACAGATATGACTGAGTGACTAGGTAGTAAATATTGCGGCTGTCATATTAGTGTATAACGTATCTTTGTATAAAACGTCATTGCCCTTAGTCCTACGTGTAGTTTAACCATGGCTAAATAAGGTGGTGAGTTTGCGAATTATATACTAATCTGTTACTCATACATAAACCGGTCTCAAAACGTTAAATCATTGGTAAAAAAATAAACTGACCAGCTTTTATGTAATAGAGCACAAATGATCACTAAACCAACAATTTGTTAAAGTGAGCAACGCTAGTGGCCGTGATAGAAAACATCAACCGACGTTAATAAATGTCAGCCTGGGCCGCGGAGAAAGATTTTTTCGTGACAAATATTCAAGAGATCGCAAAAACGAAGCACGAGAACACTTCTATTTTTTCGCACAAGAATGATAAATATCCGTTTATTATGATACTTTCTTACTCTCTCAAACATGGTTATGAATGCGCAAAGTGTGTCTTGCTATCATTTATACTTGCCGTGTCTGAGGTAGCATAAATAACATCTAATGGTAGGTCATGTGGGGAAAATGAACCATAACCATTATCTATACTGTATCTTTATTATAATTTCCCCGTTAAATGTTGGGGCAATATGGCAAATAAATAGTTCTTTTGGGATACGCCTTTTGATGTTAGTATTTGTATTCCGCAAACGTTATGGCGATATTACAGGTTTGAGTTAAAATGATACGGTCGGTTGTGTTACTTCCGCATGTAATGACGTTTTGAATCATTTAGATAAATTGCTGTTTAAAAAGATTAAATATAGAAGTTACATATGAATTGAGATCTTCGAGCGGGACTACAATGAAAGATGGCCATTTTAAAAGAAGGTAAGTACCTTAATATTTCCTTTTAAACCAAAAATACAAAGAAAATTATGCCAAAAACGCCCGGAATATAAAGTTTTACTGTAAAAACTCTTCAGATATAACTACCCACCACGCATTTTCAGGTTTTATCTGTGATCTGATTCGAATCGGATCGTAGAACGCAACTAATACACTAACACGTCACGGCATCTTTCAGGGAGTGAGAGATTTAATTGGGTTGTTTATAACTTTAACTATGTTTTTAGTGTGTCGAAAAAAATGCAAACATGTCTTTTATATCAAGATTTACTTGGAACTTATTTTGAGATTAGCCAGATACTATGAATTGCGAAATACCTATGAATTGCGACTGTATCAATTCAGAATGGCGACTGTTGCAATGTTGTAACACGATAGTTATATGCGATGTAGAATCGGGTTTACGTGTGCGTGGGTTTAATACGACCAAAGACTGGATTACGACTGTTTTGCAGCCGTTTTGCAACTGCATGTCTACTGAGTTGTTGCAAAATGCCGCCGTGTGCGACATCCCTTATACTGCCGACGCAACGATCAAATGGCAATATCAGCGTCAGTTGAATTAAGTAATTGACCTTGCACAATGGTTTTTTTCTTTTAGTTACTCACTATTTACTTCAAACTAAACGCTGTTAAAATAATCAATCTTGTAAACAGACGTGAGTAATAAAAGATGATGATGATACTTTCATATTTAGTAGTAATTTTTTAGGGTTCCGTACCCAAATTGTAAAAACGGGACCCTATTACTGAGACTTCGCTGTCCGTCCTTCCGTCCGTCCGTCCGTCCGTCCGTCCGCCTGTCACAGGCTGTATCTCAAGAACGGTGATAGCTAGACAGTTGAAATTTTCACAGATGATGTATTTCTATTGCCGCTATAACAAATACTAAAAATAAAATAAAATAAAAATTTAAGGGGGCTCCCATACAAGAAAGAGATTGGTTGCGTTAACTTTGCACTTCATTTGTATGGAGCGCTATACATACCAGGAGCAAACTTAACTTAACCACTTAAGGATGGAAAGTGTTTGTACGGAACCCTCGGCGCGCGAGTCCGACTCGCACTTGACCGGTTTATCTTAAATATGAACCATAGCAGGCTTCGTTATTTTTTAATCAAATTCATCTCATGCCTTGTTAACCACCAGTTTACACTCAATATTAAACCTCACGTAGTTCCTCCATCAATATTAAAACAACAATAAGAACCGGAACAAACTGTTTAAATTCAGTTTGAATACGAGCGAACTGCGAGTGCGGGCTGTTTTCGGCGGATGAAATATGCAGAGGGTGAAGTAAAGGCCGAATCTGACGCGCACGAGTTGGAACGCGAATAACAGTTTTGTGGGACGATGTACCTTACCTGACATGTTCTTGACATTTGAATTAAAAAAAAACAAGCAAACAACGGTCATGTCGTGACGCGACTTTTCCTGTCGCGTGACTTAGCATCACCTGTCTCTTTCGCACAGTATTGACAGGAAAGTGACAGGTAGCATTTGTCGCACAGTTATGCTTTATGCTAGACGTTCTAATGGAAAATTTGCGAAATAATGTTTACAATGGTATAAAACGTATCATCATCATCGTGATTGGTGTCTCAACACTGATTAAACGATTACTTACATATTACATATTATTTGTGTTGTGTATGACCTATGTGCCTTTAATATTTTGTTTGTCGTTTATTTATTATTTCTCAAATTACTTAAAGTTCTTATCTCACCACCTATTATTTTCTGTTTAATTTTGGTTTCTCCGCCACCCAAAGGTTGTCTGGAAGAGATCGGTCTTTAGCGATAAGACCGCCTATTGTCTACCATTATTTAATTTATGATTTCTCATGTAATATTTTTCTTGTTGGTGTGCAATAAAGTATTGTTGTATTGTATTGTATTACATAGCATCTTATTGAGTGGCAACAAGTATTTCCCAATGGAGATGTCAAACGTACATTCTCCGAATATACCTACTTTTTCACCAAAATATGAATGCACACACTCTCACAGACACAAAGTCATCTGTTGCGATAAAAAACACACTACAAAAAACCGGCCAAGTGCAAGTCTGATTCGGGCACCGAGGGTTCTGTCTAAACACTTAATATTCCATCTTAACTGGCCGGGTTAAGATAAGTTTGCACCTAGTACTTATGTATGGCGCCGGATACAAATGTGGTGCAAAGTTAAAGCAAACGGATGCACAATGTATGATTTTCGAAGAGGACTTAAAATTTTAATTTAATTACAAATGTATAGTTTTTAAATTTTTCGCCATATTTTTTAATTACTATAATATTATTTGCCATTTTTCGTAGTTCTATTTCAACGGAAGGATTCTAGGACCCTATAAATTTTGATTACCTCGAGAGCGTCGAAATGTGGTCGAAATATACATACGTTTTATGCGGCATAACCGGCCGTATCTTTTTTTTTACGTAAACTTGAAAGTTTGATTCTTGACAGCTTCAAGGGAGTGTACTTTGACTATATGGTTTTAAATTCAATTCGATAGCTCCACGCGTTCCCGAGATAAAGGGTCTTGCCGCACGGACGGACGGACGGATAACAAAGTGATCTTATAAGGGTTCCATTGTTTACGGAATCCTAAAAGGAACACCCATAGAACGCCTTATGACAGATACAGATACAGATTACAGATACAGATAACTGATGTATTGCGTTTAATATATCGTATAATTTATTGTTAACAGGTAGTTTACAAATCACCTATGATTTGTATCCACAATGCCTAAACTAAACTAAAAATCGTCATCATCATCATCATCTCAGCCATAGGACGTCCATTGCTGAACATAGGCCTCCCCTATGGACTTCCATATATACCGGTTGGAAGCGACCTACATCCAGCGCCTTCCGGCGACCTTTATAAGGTCATCTGTCCATCTTGTAGGTGGACGTCCTACGCTGCGCTTGCTGGTCCGAGGTCTCCACTCGAGCACTTTTCGGCCCCATCGGCCATCTGCTCTGCGTGCTATGTGGCCTGCCCATTGCCACTTCAACTTGCTAATCCGGTGAGCTATATGGGTCACTTTAGTTCGTCTACAAATCAGAAATGAGGATTTCCACATTTCTGATTTGATCACGTAGAGCTTCCGAGAGCGCGTGGAACACCGGTACTTAAGGTCCTTCAGAAGCTCTTTAATTCCGTCTTGTCCGAGGGCAAAACGCCTGAAGCATGGAATAGAGGCGAGGTGGTTCTTCAAGAAAGGTGATAACAGCCTATTGAAGAACTACAGGCCCATCACGCTTCTAAGCCACATGTTTATAAGTTGTTTTCAAGGGTCATCACGAACCGTCTCGAACATAGACTTGATGACTTCCAGCCTCTCGAACAAGCCGGTATCCGAAGAAGCTATAGTACCATAGACCACATACATACGCTGCGGCAAGTTATACAGAAGACAGAGTATTACTTGCCATTATGCTTAGCGTTTGTGGACTATGAGAAAACCTTCGATTCGGTGGAAACATGGGCGGTGCTCGAGTCACTTCAGCGATGCTATATTGACTATCGGTACATTGAAGTGTAGAAGTGTTTGTATAAGTAACGCCACCATGTCGGTCCGAGTTCAGGAGCAGAGCACAAAGGCCATTCCATTGAGAAGAGGCGTAAGACAGGGGGACGTTGTGCCCCCGAAACTGTTTACGGCCGTTATGGAAGACGCCTTCAAGCTCCTGGAATGGCAAGGACTTGGCATCAACATCAATGGCGAATGCTTCACTCACCTTCGGTTTGCCGACGACATCGTAGTCATGGCAAAGTCGATGGAGGAACTCAGCATGATGCTCGATGACCTCAGTCGAGTTTCTCAACGGGTTGGCTTAAAAATGAACATGGACAAGACGAAACTCATGTCAAATCAAATGCCAAGGTTGTGCCCATCCCAGTCTCTGTTGAAAACTCGGTACTCGAAGTTGTTTGTGACAGACGCTTCCAAAGTGGAAAAATGTTGGTCCCCCCCCCCCCCCTCTAACTTCTAAAATAAGAAAATGAAAAATCTAAAAAAAACATATGATGTACATTACTATAAAAACTACCAACGAAAATTGTTTTGAACGTGATCTAGTAAGTAGTTTCTTTTTAATACCTAACTTTGCACCTAATTTATATGGGGCGCTATACATACCAGGTGCAAACTTAGGACAAGTGGTCCAATTAGGTAGGGCCAACTTCGAGAAAGAGGTCAACCGCCGAATCCAACTCGGCTGGGCAGCGTTCGGGAAACTACGCAATGTCTTTTCGTCCGACATACCTCAGTGCCTCAAGACGAAAGTCTTCAACCAATGTGTGTTACCAGTGATGACTTACGGCACCGAAACGTGGTCTTTCACTATCGGCCTCATCTCAAAGCTCAAAGTCGCTCAACGAGCAATGGAGAGGGCTATGCTCGGGGTGTCTCTACGTGATCGAACTAAAAATGGAGTTCTTAAAATACCACGTGAAGAAAAGTATATATGTAATGCGACAGAAAAAAGGTTTAGGTTTCCATAAGGACATCTTGACAGGTTGTATAGAAACATGCAAATATGTGCCATGTAAACCTGAACAGTGGTTCTTTTACTAATCACTTCACAAATGAGTTACTAATCTTTAAAAACTTTGCTTATTATAAAACACGTTATTAAAATGAACATTAAGGCTAGCCTTTTCACGGCAACCTAGGAAAAGTGTCGTTATAAAGTGGGTCAAGTCTGGCCAGATACGGTGAAGTGTCACAAAGCGCAAGGCCCTTTGAGGCTAGAATCACAGCCAAGTGTGCTTGACACAACTATGAGCTGGCTTATTTTTGCTAGGCTTGCCAGAGATTACTTACCTACTTTTCAATTGAGAGACTGATTTTATTTCCGATCTGCCGGTTTTTAGGGTTCCGTAGCCAAATGGCAAAAAACGGAACCCTTATAGATTCGTCATGTCTGTCTGTCCGTCTGTCCGTCTGTCTGTCCGTCTGTCCGTCCGTATGTCACAGGCATTTTTTTCCGAAACTATAAGAGTTATACTGTTGAAACTTGGTAGGTAGATGTATTCTGTAAACCGCATTAAGATTTTGATGCGAAAATAAAAAAATAATAATAAATATTGGGGACTCCCCATACTTAGAACTGAAACTCAATTTTTTTTTTCATCAAACACATACGTGTGGGGTATTTATGGATAGGTCTTCAAAAATGATATCGAGGTTTCTAAAAAAATTTTTTTCTAAACCGAATAGTTTGCGTGACAGACGCTTCCAAAGTGGAAAAATGTTGCCCCCCCCCCCCCCCTAACTTCTAAAATAAGAAAATGAAAAATCTAAAAAAAACATATGATGTACATTACTATAAAAACTACCAACGAAAATTGTTTTGAACGTGATCTAGTAAGTAGTTCTTTTTTAATACCTAACTTTGCTTTTAATTTATATGGGGCGCTATACATACCAGGTGCAAACTTAACTAAACCACTTAGGGATGGAAAGTGTTTGGAACGGAACCCTCGGTGCACGAGTCCGACTCGCACTTGGCCGGTTTTTCGCTATTGTTGCTTCGATTGACAGTAAAAAAAAAAACAAATAAATAAGTAAGCATTAAGGGAAAATCTTACACAAATCAACTTAGTCCCAAACTAAGCAAAGTACTATTGGTACTAGACGATGATATACATAATATCTAGACACGCGGCAGTGTGTCCAGCCAAGTTCACCGCGGGAACTGGCGAGCAGCAGCCGTGTGTATTACACGAACCGTCAAGTAAAATAAATGCATTGACTAAATAATTGTTAGTTATTAAAAATGTAGGTATATTAACTATTAAATAGCAAACATTGTAGTAGTATTGAGAAACAAGAAATTGTTTCATACATTTATTTTAGTAAGTTGCATGTTCTTGTATCTAAAGCTAAGTACTTGGCATCCATATAGATATCAATTGATATCTATATAAGTATCCATCTATATGGATATATAGATATCAATTTTTTTGTCGGCGAAGTCGACAACGTTGCACGCTATATTGAACTTGGCTCTTATTTAACATTTATGTTTTTGATGGGATATAAATATATATATCGATATATAGATAACATCCATTCGTAAAAGACCTAAGCATTCATAGGGACAGACAGACAATCAGACAGACAGCAGGAAGCGACTTTGTTTTATACTATGCAGAATAGAATAAGAATAAGAATAAGAATGATTTATTGCAAAACTGTGTACTTAGTTAGGTCGACAAAAAAAATATACATATGTTCCAACAGTTACCTGTTTCAGGCATGCAATACTTAGTTATTTATAAATTAGTACAGCTACAATCGAAGAATTCTTTTAAGCTATAAAATGCCTTATCAATGAGCCAATTTTTAAGATTCCTTTTAAACCTGTTTCCTTCCAGAGCTTTCATGTCTGACGGGAGGTGATTGTACACTCGGATTGCCATTACAAAAGTGCTATTCTTATAAATAGAGGTATTAATTTTCGGTAGCTGGATATTAAATTTATACTGTGCTCTGAGGTTACATTTTGTAGATGACAGTCGTGTAAAATAATTGGGTTGATTTCTTACAAACAAGCTAACCTCCAATATGTATATACCAGTCAGTGTAAGAAATCGCTTTTCTCGAAAAGCTTGACGAAAAGAATCCCTGACGTTCATACGATAAATAGTTTTGATACATCGTTTCTGAAGTACGAATGTTTTATTTATATCTACAGAATTACCCCAGAAATGCAGTGATAGTGACTCACAATATTACTGTAACTTTCACACAAAATAGACGCATTGCAATATGTCCAGTTGCGGAAAATCAGCCCGCTATAACATACCTATTACAATAACTGATTTCAATTTCAATTATGGGATCCGAAATGCGTACCTATCTAATAATCATCAAGATAATTATAACACACCATAGCATTTAGCTTCATTAGTTAGATCAACTCGTGCCTAATACTAATCGCTTCACGGGCTGACAGATTACAACGCTTACGCAACAATTAATACCTGATGTTGAATGCTAATACATGAGCTAATTACTGCTTGGTAGCGTGTCCTTATAATTAGCGTGCAATCATTGACCAAATCGCTCTAATTATGTACAAAGTACTTGGGATTATAATAATATGGTATAACAGGGCGGGGCACATTTCTCGTATTGCCTGATCTTGGCCAAAGCTGTCTGAGATTCTGAGAACTGTATTTTGTCAGTTGTTTGAGAAAATTACGACGCAGTTGGTTGTATCTTTTTCAAAGGAATAAGGCCTCCTAAAGGTGGTTTACCTGGGATATACTCGTACCTGTGCCATAGCTTATTTGACGATATCTCAAGGTACACTCGAATATTTGATGTCTCGTAATCGGCTTAATCGATTTAGATGAAATTCTCTGTACGTAGACTGTGGAGCCAGACGTTGCTATAAAACAAACCTAACCTTACCTAATAATTTCTACATCAATAGTATTAAAAATCCCGTAGAGGATACGATTTACGAAATAAAAAGTTTATGGTAAAAAAAATTATGGCAAGTGATAAATTTATGGCAAATTAAATTCGGGCAAGGGAAGGTATCCGAAGCAAAACTGAAACTTGACACTTCACCACTTCAAGCACAAAACAAAAGCGTATGTATAAAACATTTATAAAGTAGAACTAAAGTTGAGCATTATTATTACGAGTATATCCGAAGGACAAGGTTTTAAGAACTTAGTGAAAAATATCCTAACTGTTCTTTACTTCCAAGTGGCTCAAGGGCGTCTCATGAAATCTGATATGTAATATGCAAAAAGCGTTCCTTGCCGGCCTTGTATGAACCCCGCGTACAAACAATATTGTCGTTGAAATATGTTAGGAGCTTGTTATCGAATTCAGGTTACTTGATGTTTACAGCTGTTTCTTGGAGATATTGCAATCGTTTCCGCACAAGGGAGCGTTGAACGGTTTTATTGCCAAATAAGCAAAGTTGGCGTAATAGATTATATTGGTACTAAAGGTACTTGTAATATAATTCCAAAACAACGAAGTATCTAGTTACAGTAAGTAAGTGTAATGTACCTAACCTAAAATTATATGGAAATTACATGCGAAAGTTTGTGATGAGAATAATTCTTAATGTTTATGCAGTATAACTTTTTATCCTACCTAGTTGTTTAAATTAAGGGCGATCCCCTAAATAAACAAGCGTAAAACTTTTTCCAATTATTAATTCAGGCTGCAAAAACCGCTAACAATAATCCCCTTGTTAGCCAAAGAGGTGTTAGCGGAGCAATCGCGACGCCGATCAGATATTGAGTTCCCAGCTTTCGCTTGGCAATTTTCACAAAGCTGCAATCATAATCGTTTGCCTCAAGATTTTCGGTCACAGCTAAAGGTTATAGTTACGGTAGGTTGGCAGTACGTTTGCTCACAAGCACTATAAGCATACGCTACTAGCATAATATATTTGCAAAAGACGATAGACAACGATGATTCTTTAGCCTCTTGTGTTAAGGTGCCGAATTTAAAGGAGAGTGATAAAAGTGAGTTTATCTATGTGCTTCATTTAAAATAGCTACGTGTCTAATTTTGCTGTTTATATCGCTACATGCAGATTGTAGGTCAAAAAACCGTATACGTAACCGCCATAACACGGAAATAAAAGGCTGACACGGTCGCTATATGGGTGACGACTAAAACGTTTACTACCTTAACTCATTTAATTAAAATTTGTATCAATCTTTCCCTTGTACGACGACAAATTAACGATCGAATAATGCACCTTAAAGTAATGTTTTGAGGTTCATTATTGTGTGTGAGAACACAACGGAACTTTTTCGGATCGCTCTTTTTCTAAGGCTAACTACGCCTAAATTACGTCCAACTTTTTGGTCCTTACCCATAGCTCGAATGGCTACATGTTAATATTGTTAATGTCAAATCGAATTCAACCATTATGATGTTTCTATCACGATTATACCAAGATCTGGGTTTAGTGCGAGGAAAAAATTAACCAGATAACATTGAGTTTTATCGCCGGCTGCCCGTCTCCGGCAGAATTCAGGGGTGACGTAAATGGGCGTACCAACGTGCTCCTTTTATCGCGTCGGTAAAAAAGCCTGGAATGGAGGGTTCTTTTCGAGACTGGACGTTGGAACTTGGTTTCATTAGTGCGGTTTATTTTTTGTAATTGAAAACGCCGTATCTAACTTCAATGTCTGCAGCGCAAAATGCTTTTAAGTGACATTCATGCTTTAATGCCGTGCAATGCTTTTCTTATGAAAGCGATACTGAAGGTACGTTTTTCTATTCCTGTACGTGTGTTTTTTGTGAGTGTAAATCGCTTAATTCAATAATTAAATGTGAAATTTTGTCTCACCAAAGGGTTAATCAATTATTTCATTTAAGTTTCGTTTGGTACTCACTAAATATGGATACTAACGGATTTTTGTAATGTGGCACTACGAAAATGCTTTTAGGCGACATTATAACATCATTTAGCAGCTTTTAAAATTCTTTATCATGCATATCTTTATATTAGAGTCGGTAACTATATAAATGACAGAAAAAAGTACAGGAGAACAAAAAGAAATGATAGTAGTATATCTTCACTGAATGGCTGTATAGTGGACGTATATTTTTATTCATATGTCCTTTATGTAAAAGGTCACGTTTCACTGGCAGACGACCTTCAATAAAAAAAAATATGTAGGTATTATATCATACTAGCTTTTGCCCGCGACTACGTACGCGTGGAACTTGGAAGTATGGAAGCAACCTCGTACAACACGATAGATATCCAGTATCCACCTAATCACCTTAGTTAATAAAAGGGATTATTTAAAGCGCCTAAGCAAATGTAAGTGCAATTGTGCTTTTGGTCTAACCATTACATTTCTGACAGGGTCATCTATGTCATCATGAATTACTTACTTACTTTCAATCTTTTTAGGGATAATTTCCAGGATGAAAACTATCCTATGTCCTTCCTCGGGTCTTAAACTATCTTCATGCCAAATTTCATCAAAATCGATTCAGCGGTTTAAGCGTGAAGAGGTAACAGACAGACAGACAGACAGACAGACACACTTTCGCATTTATAAAATTATTATAGTTTATAGTATAATAGTATATAGTATATAGTATATAGTGTATAGTATATAGTATATAGTATATAGTATATAGTATACTAGCTTTTGCCCGCGACTACGTCCGCGTGGAACTTGGCAGTACGGAAGCAACCTCGTACAACACGATAGATATCCACCTTATCACCTTAATTAATAAAAGGGATTATTAAAAGCGCCTAAGCAAATGTAAGAGCAATTGTGCTTTTGGTCTAATCATTACATTTCCTACAGGTTCAATATTTTTAGGGAGAATTTCCAGGATGAAAGCTATCCTATGTCCTTCCTCGGATCTTAAACTATCTCCATGCCAAATTTCATCAAACTCGATTCAGCGGTTTAAGCGTGAAGAGGTAACAGACAGACAGACAGACAGACAGACACACTTTCGCATTTATAATATTACTAGCTTTTGCCCGCGACTACGTCCGCGTGGAACTTGGCAGTACGGAAGCAACCTCGTACAACACGATAGATATCCACCTAATCACCTTAATTAATAAAAGGGATTATTAAAAGCGCCTAACCAAATGTAACAGCAATTGTGCTTTTGGTCTAATCATTACATTTCCTACAGGGTCAATATTTTTAGGGATAATTTCCAGGATGAAAGCTATCCAATGTCCTTCCTCGGATCTTAAACTATCTCCATGCCAAATTTCATCAAAATCGATTCAGCGGTTTAAGCGTGAAGAGGTAACAGACAGACAGACACACTTTTGCATTTATAATATTAGTATGGATGGATATAGTAAGTATAGTATGGATTTGCCCGCGACTACGTCCACGTGGAACTTAGAAGTATGGATGGATGTGTAAGACCAGAATTTAAGTGATAAGGTCAATTAATTATTGGTAACTGCGAGATAGGTAGGTTTAAAGAAACATAAGTAAAACCCCTAGTAGAAACCTGTTTGAATAAATATTACATAGTATTTTCTTCGGTTTCCGCGACTGTCACACATTAAATTTAAATAAAACAATTTAAACGGATTATATCGCATATATATTATTTGAGCCTCCCTGACGTTTCAGTACCTTTACAGATACCGTTGTCAAAGGTTGACTGAGAAAAACACAATTTTTCTCTGTCAAAGTTACATTTGTGCAAACTACCCATTTTTAACCGACTTCAAAAAAGGAGGAGGTTCTCAATTCGAACTAATTTTTTTTTTTTTTTTTTTTTTTTTTTCTATGTATGTTACTCGATATCTCCGAGAATCGTGAACCGATTTTCAATTTTTTTTTTTAAATCGAAAGGGTATAACTCCGAGTTGGTCCCGTTGGCACTAAGTCGGGATCTGATGATGGAATCTTGGAGAAATCGAGGGAACTCTTCAAGAATTTACATTCAGTAAATAGGATTTGGCCACTAGAACTTTTATATGAATCACTAAAAAGCAAAAAAAAAAAAAATTTTTAACAAAAAAAAGAACCGACTTCAGTAAAACTAAAAAACCAAAAATAACCCGTTCAAGTACAGATTACATTTGACTCACCCTTCGAAGTCGGTGCCAAACCTCGCATAAACTATAATATAAATATAAGAACTGAGTGGTTTGGGATCGACTTCGAAGGGTGAGTCAAATGTAATCTGTACTTGAACGGGTTATTTTTGGTTTTTTAGTTTTACTGAAGTCGGTTCTTTTTTTTGTTAAAAATTTTTTTTTATAAATATTAATTTAAAATAAAGGTGTTCATACATGCCAGATGGGCCTAATGTGTAAAGACAGTTACACATGTGCCAGAAGGGCCTTTATTATTTTATTTAAAATATCTACCAGCGGTTAACTATAAGGCTTACTGAGGAGAAAGAACCGCCAAAGAAAACTCCCAGATTGCCTTTTTTATTACTATGAAATACTTCTAAATAAAAATTACATATACTACTTTTGACACTAATTTGTTTTACACCGTTCGGGGCCCAAGGTTTCCAGTCTTGTGTCTTGCTTGATCCTTGATAAGATGTACAACAGGATCCCAAGCCGGTGGTAATGACAAACCATCTTCTCTATTGTAATTGGGATATTTTTTGATTTCAATAGCCTCGCGCAACATTCTGGGACAATATCGTTTCTCTCTGGCAAGGATTGAAGTATTATCAAACTTAATTGAATGGTTTGGTTTGTCCATGACATGCTCGCAGACTGCAGACCTGTTGCAACGACGGTGCTTGACATCAGCTACATGCTTCTTAACCCGTGTAGCTATACTACATTTCGTTTGGCCAATGTATGACAGACCACACTCGCAGTCCAGCTTGTAAGCACCAGCACTCTGCAGAGGGATGCTTCCCTTCACGGGCCTCAGGTATTGAAACGTCAGGGAGGCTCAAATAATTAATATACGCGATATAATCCGTTTAAATTGTTTTATTTAAATATTACATAGGTTAATAAAATGTGTAACAGAAAGAAAACAAAGGCCTATTCGAACCGCCTCCATTTACATGTAAGTTTCTCACCTTAAAACTGCAGTAACATTCTTTGTCCTTCTCGGGGTCTATAACTACCTCCACATCAAATTTTATCTATACCGGGTCAGAAGTTTAGGCGTGAAAATGTAACAGAAAGACAGGCAGACAGAGATTATTTCGTATTTGTTCCGTATTTATCAACAACCTCGTACAACACGATAGATATCCACCTAATCACCTTAATTAATAAAAGGGATTATTAAAAGTGCCTAAGCAAAATGTAAGAGCAATTGTGCTCTTGGTCTAATAATTACATTACAATTTCTACAGGGTCATCAATGTCACTAATATACTGTTCACTCACTTTTCAATCTTTTTAGGGATAATTTCCAGGATGAAAACTATCCTATGTCCTTCCTCGGATCTTAAACTATCTCCATGCCAAATTTCATCAAAATCGATTCAGCGGTTTAAGCGTGAAGAGGTAACAGACAGACAGACAGACAGACAGACAGACAGACACACTTTCGCATTTATAATATTAGTATGGATTATAGTTTATAGTATAATAGTATATAGTATATAGTAAACCAAACGTAACGTAGTATAGCTACACGGGTTAAGGAGCATGTAGCTATACTACGTTACGTTTGGCCAATGTATGATAGAACACACTCGCAGTCCAGCTTGTAAACACCAGCACTCTGCAGAGGGATGCTGCACTTCACGGGCCTCAGGTATTGAGACATCAGGTATTGAAACGTCAGGGAGGCTGAAATAATTAATATACGCAATATAATCCGTTTAAATTGTTTTATTTAAATATTACATAGGTTTTTAAAATGTGTAACAGAAAGAAAACAAAGGCCTATTCGAACCGCCTCCATTTACATGTAAGTTTGTCACCTTAAAACTGCAGTAACATTCTTTGTCCTTCTCGGGGTCTATAACACCACATCAAATTTTATCTATACCGGGTCAGAAGTTTAGGCGTGAAAATGTAACAGAAAGATAGGCAGACAGAGAGTATTTCGTATTTGTTCCGTATTTATCAACAACCTCGTACAACACGATAGATATCCACCTAATCACCTTAATTAATAAAAGGGATTATTAAAAGTGCCTAAGCAAATTTAAGAGCAATTGTGCTCTTGGTATAATAATTACATTACAATTTCTACAGGGTCATCAATGTCACTACTATACTGTTCACTCACTTTTCAATATTTTTAGGGATAATTACCAGGATGAAAACTATCCTATGTCCTTCCTCGGATCTTAAACTATCTCCATGCCAAATTTCATCAAAATCGATTCAGCGGTTTAAGCGTGAAGAGGTAACAGACAGACAGACAGACAGACAGACAGACAGACAGACAGACAGACAGACAGACAGACAGACAGACAGACACACTTTCGCATTTATAATATTAGTATGGATATGGATAGTATATAGTATATAGTATACTAGCTTTTGCCCGCGACTACGTCCGCGTGGAACTTGGCAGTACGGAAGCAACCTCGTACAACACGATAGATATCCACCTTATCACCTTAATTAATAAAAGGGATTATTAAAAGCGCCCAAGCAAATGTAAGAGCAATTGTGCTTTTGGTCTAATCATTACATTTCCTACAGGTTCAATATTTTTAGGGAGAATTTCCAGGATGAAAGCTATCCTATGTCCTTCCTCGGATCTTAAACTATCTCCATGCCAAATTTCATCAAAATCGATTCAGCGGTTTAAGCGTGAAGAGGTAACAGACAGTATGGATGGATATAGTAAGTATAGTATGGATTTGCCCGCGACTACGTCCACGTGGAACTTAGAAGTATGGACGGATGTGTAAGACCAGAATTTAAGTGATAAGGTCAATAAATTATTGATAACTGCGAGATAGGTAGGTTTAAAGAAATATAAGTAAAACCCCTAGTAGTAACCTGTTTGAATAAATATTACATAGTATTTTCTTCGGTTTCCGCGACTGTCACACATTTAAATAAAACAATTCAAACGGATTATATCGCGTATATTATTTGAGCCTCCCTGACGGTTCAGTACCTTTACAGATACCGTTGTCAAAGGTTGACTGACTACTTTTAACATTAATTTGTTTTACACCGTTCGAGGCCCAAGGTTTCCAGTCTTTGTCTTGCTTGATCCTTGATAAGATGTACAACAGGATCCCAAGCCGGTGGTAATGACAAACCATCTTCTCTATTGAAATTGGGATATTTTTTGATTTCAATAGCCTCGCGCAACATTCTGGGAAAATATCGTTTCTCTCTGCCAAGGATTGAAGTATTATCAAAATTAATTGAATGGTTTGGTTTGTCCATGACATGCTCGCAGACTGCAGACCTGTTGCAACGACGGTGCTTGACATCAGCTACATGCTCCTTAACCCGTGTAGCTATACTACGTTTCGTTTGGCCAATGTATGATAGACCACACTCGCAGTCCAGCTTGTAAACACCAGCACTCTGCAGAGGGATGCTGCACTTCACGGGCCTCAGGTATTGAGACATCAGGTATTGAAACGTCAGGGAGGCTCAAATAATTAATATACGCGATATAATCCGTTTAAATTGTTTTATTTAAATATTACATAGGTTTTTAAAATGTGTAACAGAAAGAATGGTTTGAAGATGTGGTTTCCGGTTCCGGTGGCAATCAGTAAACATCTTCTGTTGTTACTCGCTCGAAAATAATTCCGATTCACTTTCAATATCAACATTTACAACATAAAACTACTATTAACGAGAAGTATAGTGTCGAATATATGTGGTGAACGTGTTCTGGAAGACCTACGTGCAAAAACAAAACAAATTCTTTGTTAAATCACACCGTTGAACAGGTTAGATAACAACATTATTCATTCACGGTGACAGCTTAAGATACCAACATAACATAACGGCGACCATAGACAAGATTCTGACACCGTTGGTGTTGCCATCGCTAAATTGGTGTAGCCAGCCCTAAAGAAGTGTTGTCAGCTCTCATCGGGTGTTGCCAGCCCTAAATAAATTACCCTAAAGAATGGAAAAAGAAATGGAAAATTGTTGGCTGAAACTGAAAGGGGAAATGGCAGCGCAAACAAAGGAAATAACCGAAGCAGTCACCAAAAACGTATCAAAAAATATCAACGAAAAATTAACTGCTCTTGTAGAAGAAAATAAAAGCTTGAAGGCTGAAGTCAACACTTTACACGACAAAATAAAGTCAATGGAAGAACAGAAAAGGAAAAACAACATTATTTTTTTCGGGGTAAAAGAGGAACAAAAAAGCGAATCCCCAATCACAGCTATTATAAAACTGCTCGGAAAAGATCTGAATATTCACATCACCCAAAACGAAATAAATAATGCTTATAGATTAGGCGAAAAGAAAGATGATAAGACGCGTCCTATTCTTGTAACCTTTACAACAACCTGGAGAAGAAATAAAGTGCTCAAAAACAAAAAGAAATTTAAATCCGAAATATACATCAAAGAGGATCTCAGCAAAGAAACGTTAGAGAAGAGGAAAGAGCTTTTGCCTCAACTAAAGGAAGAACGAGAAAAGGGGAAAATTTGCTATTTCGTCAAGGACAAAATCGTTATTAAAGAACCGAAAGAAGATAAACGAGACAAAAGGAAAAGAGAATGCATTAGCTCTCCAACCAAGTCTCCAGATCATCAATCTACTCCGGCTGCAAAGAAAATAAATAAAACAAATATGCTAGACTACGTGGAACGGAGCAGATCTGCATCGCTGTCACTGCCCTCAACTTCAAAAAACTTCCAATAGACACCGGCAATAGGAAACACAAACCCACTAATAAACTATATTTACCCAGAGAAACAGCTAAACTAACTAAAGGTCCCAATTCGGCCGGTCCCCGCGGGACGTCTGACCAACACCCTCCAACAAACGATAAACACAAATACCAAATTCAAGGCAAAAACCAACAGCAATTTAGAAACAAGAAAAATCACGAACCTCTTTACATCTGCACACTAAACACAAGAACGCTCCGCTCGCCCGAAAGTCTTCTAGAGTTAGAATTGGCTCTATCGAGTATAAAATGGGACATAGTAGGAATAAGCGAGATGCGAAGGGATGGAGAAGGAATAGAAGAACGTAAAAACTACATAATGTATCACAAAGGCGACACAGCTGGCCACAGAGGAGTAGGTTTCCTAGTAAACATCAAGCATAAAAGCTTCATTAAGGAATTTGAAGGAATAAGCGATAGAATAGCAGCGATGCATATTAAAATCCCTAATTACAAGAAAGACTGGACAATAATACAAATATATGCTCCTACTGAACAGGCCGACAAGATCGACATTGATAACTTCTACAGCAAACTTTCTGAAATGGTGAGGAAATACTCCGATAATAATTTGATTGTAATGGGAGACTTTAACGCCCAAGTGGGCGCCAGGGAAAGAGGAGAAGAATTTATAATGGGACAATTTGGATACGGAAAGAGAAGTACAAATGGTTACAAATTGATTGGGTTCCTGCTTGAAAACAATTTAATGGTACTCAACTCTATCTTTAAGAAAAATCCGAAAACTAAGTGGACATGGAAATCGCCAGACGGCCAGTACAATAATGAGATTGACTACATTATAACAAATAAAGCTAAATCCTTCAGCAATAACCAAATTATACAAAACCTAAATTTTAATACTGACCATCGTATGGTACGTAGCTGTCTACAACCTAATCCACCAAAAATGCCCAGAAGAAACATGCAACCCAAAACTAAAATACAGAACGATGAACACTATAGACAAGTGGGGGAGTCTGCAAAGATCCCGCTTATGGAAATTGTTAATTCGAAATTACAGACCATGGAAAAATACAAAATGATAGAATCAACACTCATCGGAATGACAAAAAAGATCACGAACACTAGCGAAGAAAACAAGCTTAGCGACAGAACGAAGAAACTAGTGGAAAGAAGAAAAACGCTAATTTCCAAAGAAAAAACTAATGAAAACCGAAAAGAAATAACAGCAGTAAGCAAAGAAATTAGGGAAAGTATGAGGAAAGACAGAAGAACAAACAGAATCCAAACACTAGAAATGCATATAGAAAAAACAGGTGGCAGCAAGAAAGCTTTAAAAGAACTAAGAGAAAAAGGTAAAGAGTGGATCCCAAATTTAAAGACAAACAAAAAAAATACTTCAAAGCGTGAAGAAATTCAGAGAATAGCCACAAACTACTACCAGGATCTTTACTCCAACACAAAGACAGACACAGATAGTGAAGAACATGAAACACAGCAACCGACAAATGACGGAGAAAGCACACCCCATATTCTAGTATCAGAAGTAGCAAAAGCCATCAACTCACAAAAACTAGATAAAGCACCAGGTCCCGACAGGATACCAAACGAACTGATGAGAGGCACGATCGAGGAAATAAGTCCACCACTAACAAGGATTTTCAATGACATTATGAATACACGACAAATTCCTGACCAGTGGGGAGAATCTCACATCATCCTATTATACAAAAAAGGGGCAAGGGACGACATAGGTAACTACAGACCAATAAGCCTAATGTCGAACATTTACAAGATTTTCGCAAAAGTAATACTGGCTCGACTTTCAAACCTACTAGATGAGAACCAACCCATAGAACAAGCGGGTTTCAGGAAAAACTTCTGCACAATCGACCACATCCACACTGTGAAGCAAATAGTAGAAAAGTATAATGAATTCCAAAAACCACTGTACATGGCATTCATTGACTACTCTAAGGCATTCGACAGTCTAGACCATAATCACATATGGACAAGTTTGACAGAACAAGGAGTTGGCGAGGCTTATCTCAGCATCATACAGGGTATCTACCAAAAAAGTAAAGGTCTCATAAAATTGGAATGTAAGGGGAAGCCATTCCCAATCGAAAGAGGGGTACGGCAGGGGGATCCCTTATCACCGAAGCTTTTTTCAGCCGTGCTCGAGACAATCTTTAGGAAACTAGATTGGGACGAGTATGGGCTAAATATAAACGGTATCCGCCTGAACAACTTGAGGTTTGCAGATGACCTGGTGCTGCTGGAGGAAGACCCAAAAAAGTTGGAGTTCATGGTCCGGAACTTAAGCGAGGAGAGCAAAAGGGTGGGGCTGGTAATGAATGCTAACAAAACAAAAATGATGACCAACGCAGCAAAAGTGGACATAATAATAGACGGCGCCAAGTTCGACTATGTCGACGAGTATGTGTACCTGGGACAAATTATCTCTCCCAGCGACCAAATGACCAAAGAAATTAATAAAAGAATAGCTTATGGATGGGGAAAATATTGGTCGCTGAAAGAGATAATGAAAAGTAAAGAATTAGGCATGCACATAAAGAGGAAGACATTTAACACCTGCATTCTCCCGTGCTTGATATATGGCTGTGAGACCTGGTCACTAACAGCTCAACACCGAGATAAGCTTGCAAAATGTCAAAGAGCAATGGAAAGGAGTATGCTTGGAGTAAGACTAAGTGACAGAATATGGAACACCGATATAAGATCGAGGACTAAGGTAGCGGACATTGTCAAGCGAATAGACCAGCAGAAATGGAGGTGGACAGGCCACATGGGAGCGTTCAAGTATTACGTAACGCAATTTTTGAAGATTTTTGACCCTCCCTCCCCCCCTTGTAACGCACCGTAACGTTTTTCTGTACCCCCCCTCCCGCTCTCTAAACGTTACGTAACACCATAAGTGACACAAAAAGTGACCATTTTTACCCAAAAGTCACAAAAGATATCTTAAAATGATTAAGATGACGACCAGACCAATACAATCGAGGGATTCCCCGTAAAATAAACGACAAGGGTTGCCAACTTGGGCGTTTTAAATCCCAATTTTTTTATTAAAAAAAAGAAACAATGTTACGTAACGTGTTGTAAGAAAGACCCCCTCCCGCCCCGGTAACGCATCGTAACGTTTTACGAGACCCCCCTCCCCCCTAAATAGCGTTACGTAATACTTGAACGCCCCCCATGCTACGCGACAGGGTAGAGAAATGGAGCAAACGAGTGACCCAATGGTACCCCAGAGACGGCAGGCGGAAAAGAGGTCGCCAAGCAAGACGCTGGGAAGATGATATTAGGGCAACTCTAGGACCTCAGTGGACTAGGGTAGCACTTGATAGAGGACAGTGGAAGGAGTTGGAGGAGGCCTATGCCAACAGGCACTCTGAGAAGAGAGACGTATGACGTTCTT
The DNA here is from genome assembly GCA_947623375.1 of Apotomis capreana. Taxonomy (NCBI): domain Eukaryota; kingdom Metazoa; phylum Arthropoda; class Insecta; order Lepidoptera; family Tortricidae; genus Apotomis; species Apotomis capreana. The sequence continues at coordinate 7,129,791 of OX392500.1, read as the reverse complement.
TAAAGTAAGAAAAAAACCAATTGTTAACTACACATTGTTTCTTATTCAGAATAAAGGCTTATTTTTATTATTATTATAACAGAAAGAAAACAAAGGCCTATTCGAACCTCCTCCATTTACATGTAAGTTTTTCACCTTAAAACTGCAGTAACATTATTTGTCCTTCTCGGGGTCTATAACACCACATCAAATTTTATCTTTACCGGGTCAGAAGTTTAGGCGTGAAAATGTAACAGAGAGACAGGCAGACAGAGAGTATTTCGTATTTGTTCCGTATTTATCAACAACCTAGTACAACACGATAGATATCCACCTAATCACCTTAATTAATAAAAGGGATTATTAAAAGTGCCTAAGCAAATTTAAGAGCAATTGTGCTCTTGGTCTAATAATGACATTACAAATTCTACAGGGTCATCAATGTCACTACTATACTGTTCACTCACTTTTCAATCTTTTTAGGGATAATTTCCAGGATGAAAACTATCCTATGTCCTTCCTCGGATCTTAATCTATCTCCATGCCAAATTTCATCAAAATTGATTCAGCGGTTTAAGCGTGAAGAGGTAACAGACAGACAGACAGACAGACAGACACACTTTCGCATTTATAATATTAGTATGGAGTATGGATAGTAGTATATAGTAGATAGTATATAGTATACTAGCATTAACCCGCGGCTTCGCCCGCGTTCCTATACAATATACATTATCCTACGGGAACGATGCTCTTTTTTTCAGGTTAAAAATTAGGCTATTTGTTAAAGTTAGGATATTATCTGCTTATCCCTCATGCATATCCGTCTAGCCGTTTTATTGTTGAAAAGCTTGAATGCATTTATTACTGCAGGAAGTTTCCCGATGACGACTCGTCCAGTCTCGCCGCGCCGCCCGCACTGGCCTTGACGACAATCGAGATGGCACCAAATACAAATTTAAACATCTATTAGGTTTAAGTTTAGGTCGTAACTCTCATATTCTTGCTCTTCTTTATAGTATACTTTTTCATCCTGCAACTCCCCGCTATCTCAAAGAGCGTTTCACTTATCTCACTTCTGCTCGATCTGCCCAAAATTTGCTCCTTGCCGTACCTTCTTCCGTCTCAAAATTTTATAATAATTCGTTTACTTTTAAAGCTTTCTGTTTATGGAACTCCTTGCCTTTTAGCTTAAGGCGCGCCAAATCTCTTGTTTCTTTCAAAGCTCAACTGAAAGAACACTATCTATCCTTTTCATAATTCGTATTTTATTCAAATGGTCCTATTATCTGTTGGCTGAATGTATGTATGTATTTATGTATTTATTTTTTATTATATTTATGTTTTTTTTAGTTTTTTATGTATATATTATTATTATTATTACTATCCGATTTTTGCACCGCCTAATAACAAAATCTTATTTTTTCAAGTTCTCCACTACCCAAAGGTTGTCTGGAAGAGATCGCTCTTTAGCGATAAGACCGCCTGTTGTTTAACTCTAATTGTAATGTCTTGCATTGTATTTCTCCTGTATATTTTATGAGGTGTGCAATAAAGCGTACTTGTAGGATTACCCATTTATTGTTAGAAATACTCCTGTGAAGTTTCGAATATAAATAGTCTAATCTTGTTTTCCCATACAAACTTTGGATCTCTATTTCACCCCCTTTAGAAAAATCGTTTATTAGTGCGCCCCTAGACCTTATAAGGAACCTACGTTCCAAATTTGGACTCTTTAAAATCAGCGGTTTTGGGCTGTGCGTTTAAAAACGACACCCATATTTTTAGTCATTATTTAGACATTTCTATCCCATCGCACCCTAACATGAGAGATGGTATTAGGTACGCGTCCGCCACGTTGAATTTTAAAATCATTCTTTTTTTAGTAATCAGCGACCTGATAATCCATAGAAACCAACTATTCCCTCTTGCCTCTTCCCTCTTCCCTCTTCCCTCTTCCCTCTTCCCTCTTCCCTCTTCCCTCTTCCCTCTTCCCTCTTCCCTCTTCCCTCTTCCCTCTTCCCTCTTCCCTCTTCCCTCTTCCCTCTTCCCTCTTCCCTCTTCCCTCTTCCCTCTTCCCTCTTCCCTCTTCCCTCTTCCCTCTTCCCTCTTCCCTCTTCCCTCTTCCCTCTTCCCTCTTCCCTCTTCCCTCTTCCCTCTTCCCTCTTCCCTCTTCCCTCTTCCCTCTTCCCTCTTCCCTCTTCCCTCTTCCCTCTTCCCTCTTCCCTCTTCCCTCTTCCCTCTTCCCTCTTCCCTCTTCCCTCTTCCCTCTTCCCTCTTCCCTCTTCCCTCTTCCCTCTTCCCTCTTCCCTCTTCCCTCTTCCCTCTTCCCTCTTCCTTCCGGGATACAGCGACCCGATAAACCATAATAACAATACCCATGTTAATTTTCAGACTTTGTCACCACATTTCTCCCTTTTAGGAGTTGAATTCTCAAAAAACCGGAAACATGTGTTTTCTCATTTATTGTAAGAAATACTCCTGTGAAGTTTTGGATAAAATAGTCTAACTAATCTTGTTTCCCCATACAAACTTTGGACCCCCATTTTACCCCTTTAGGGGGTTAATTTTGAAAAATCCTTTCTTAGTGCACCTCTACACCTTATAAGGAACCTATGTGCCAAATTTGGACTCTCTAGAACCAGCGGTTTAGTATTTAGACATTTCAACCCCATTTCACCCCTACAGGGGAGATGATAATTCACGTCCGCCACGTTGGATTTTAAAATCGTTGCGGTTTTCGTAATCAGCGACCCGATAAACCATAAAAACAATACCCATGTTGATTTTCAGAGTTTGTCACCACATTTCTCCCTTTTAGGGGTTAAATTTTCAAAAAACCTGAAACACGTCTTTACTCATTTATCGTTAAAAATACTCCTGTGAAGTTTTGAATAAAATAGTCTAAGTAATCTTGTTTCCCCATACAAACTTTGGACCCCCATTTCACCCCTATAGGGGGTGAATTTTGAAAAATCCTTTCTTAGTGCACCTCTACACCTTATAAGGAACCTACGTGCCAAATTTGGACTCTCTAGAACCAGCGGTTTGGGCTGTGCGTTGATATGTCAGTCAGTCAGTCAGTCAGTCAGTCAGTCAGTTTCTTCTTTTATATATATAGATAGTATGGATAGTATGGATAGATCCGCTAGGCTAAGCTCACAATTTACATATGCCACTTGCGTTTTTGCCCCTGTTTTACAACTGTTGCTTGATATACTATATGATTTTCGTTCAGTGTATTTATTAAAAGATATGGAATAAAAACCGGATTTGCGAAATCCTTTAACGACCGAGCTCGGTTTTTATCTGCGGGCTGTGGTTATTGTCAGGTTATACGAACGTTTTGTTTCCAATTTGAGGATGCTATTAAATTTTTAGCATCAATAAAATGTAAATGCCTTTATGGATATGGTTAGTAGCAATGTTAATAAAGATTCAACACGCAATAATTCAACTTGTTATATCCTAATAGAATTGTTGCGGCCGTAATAAAATGTTTTGTTAATGTTGGTTACGATTCGGTCCGACACAGAATTATACTATTCTGATTCAGGTTTCAAAATGAAAGAGACAGATTACGATGCTTAGAGTATAAACGTCAATATGCTCATATAGCCCTGTATGGGATTACCGAAGACCCGGCTGTTAACATCAACCAGTCTGGCGTGAATACAACGCATTCGCAGAACAAAGAGAGCAAGAGGCCAGCGCACCACACTAATTGCCAATCACGAAAACGGAATCCCGACAAATGACCGTTGGCAAAATACGGCCAAGTCTTGGTAGTTTTACTCCTCTCCTCTCTCCATTAAAACCAGCGTGACGCGCGCGTATCAAATATCTGAAAAAAATTTAACGCCATATCTGTCTGTCGACAAAAACAATCTTATGTGAATTACTAAATACGGGCATCTTGCTCACTATATCGTCCGCTTAACACTTTCTTTATCTTCCTTCTTTTTTCAAAGTATCTATCCTATATAACTAACTTTGCAGTTCCAACCATCCTTGTATCAAGCTGTTTAGGTACATATCTATTATATTTAGAAGTGGCCAACTGATAGCTAATACAAAGCATTTACAGAGAGAGCAAGAGGCCAGCACAAATACACTTAACTAATTACCAATCACGAGAACGGAATCCCAATCAATTATCGTTCTTAAAACTCGGCCAAGTCCTGGCATCTGATCAACATTGAAAACAACGTGACACCGTAGATAAACTATAATATTTTTTCTGAGAAAATAAATACTAGGTACTCTCCCACTTTGCGGGAACAAGAGCAGACAATTATAAGTAAAGCCTTAACTGATTATATAAATACTACGATACTGATTTAGCGTTACTTTCAATTACCACAGTACGTACAACGTATTTTTATAATTTTTAACGTATCTCTCTATCTTTCCTCAAGTCCAGCAGCGCCCATCGAGTTATCAAATAATTGGAATTGGAGTAAGTACTTATGTATAAAATCATAATGCTTTATGATACACTTGTAGAATACTGACGGACTGCAAATCTTTGCTAAGACACTACCGAACCCCTTCAGGGAGAATTGCCCATTTAGCGTAGTTAAAGGCGATATCGTTCGATGTGGAACAAGACCGCTGGTTACGGGTCGTTTTGGGCTAATCAGGGTAATTAAAAAAGACGGCCAAGCGAGAGGATGGTGGGCGTTTGAACTGCTCCCGTATTCTAAACGAGCGAATGACATTTTGCTGTTTTATGAACATTTTCATCACTTTTCCTTATATACTTGCCCTTCTATCTTATATCCAATCGTGCAATCTAATAGAAACAGCTATCAAAGTTCGTTTGTAATTTCTGCTATAGCCAACGGAATGTATTCAGAACAGCTACGCGGGGAGAAGATCTCACTTCCTGGCAGCGTTGCCAGAGCTACGGAAAAATCCGTAGATCAACGGAATTTAGGTTTTGCACCCAGACCTACGGAAACTATTGGTGAACCTACGAAATTTAAGACTACTTTTATTTATCACCAAAACATGACATAAACGAAACGGAATGTACTGTTTCTGCAAAAAATGAATTGTAATCCTGGCTGAAACACTCGCGGACTAATCAAGCACTTCCTCCGTAGTCCGTTTTTCCAATGTAATTTTCTTACCAGCTCAAAACGATGAATAAACTATGGACAAGGTTAGATTTTGATTTTTCCACGTACGTTTTTGCAAAATTTACTAACTTTTAATAACATTTTGAGCTTCAGTATAGTCAAATGAAGCATTGGAATGAAATCTGTAAAACTACGGATTTTTCAAGCGACAATCTACGGAATTCTACAGACTTTTTTGTCTCACCCTACGGATTTTCATAAATGTCATCTGGCAACACTGCTTCCTGGCCATGGAAAGACGTAAAACTTTAAACAAACCACGGACGGTAATGTACGGCGGCTAGGTGATCCAACCAACAGTACGTTTGTCCCTAATGAAGAGCTCCATACGAGTTCGAAATAAGTCATGCCGTGAAAAATTTACAGGAGTCAATTTTTGCGTGAACTTGTATTTAATAAATGTGCTTTACTTCCTTCCTTTCTTCCGTTCAATATCAGCTTGATGACACATAAAAAAAATTAAAAACGAAAACGGTATAGAGGGAACGTTGCGGAAATCTTAAAACGCAATCTGCTGAGGACGGCATCTGTTTGTAATTGTAGAACAGATTAATGAATTCAAATGAGTCATAGCTGGATTTTTAGATAGTAAGATAATTAGAATATAGAATTATCCATCCAAAGCTTAAAGTAATATACCTAATATATTATGAATTGAAAAAAGTTGCACAAACAACTCCAGTTGCAGTTTAATGCTTAAGGGGGTATCCTTACTGCTATCATTCAGCTTAGGATATTCTAGAAACATTTTTTTTTATTAATATGTAAAATATACTAAATTTAACTCTCTACAATATTGTCAAAGCTTTTTTCAAGCTAAAATGCTTCTAAACCAAGATATAAGCAATTATCTGAAGAAAGTGACGGTTTTTTTAATATGGCGGCGGGCGCGGAGGAGGAGGAACTGTTCATTTCAGGCGAATTACAAGCGAAAACTTAGAATTGAGGTAATTTTTTGACTTGTTTTTTTTTTTTATGTAATGTCGTAAAACTACATTTATACAGCTATTTATGTTTTTCTGATGATACTCTCAATTTTTTATTGACTTCAAAAAATTTAATTTTTGTCGGAATAAAGACATAATTCATTCCCCGCATCTTTGTTACACTTTGTGTAAAAGTAAAGTCTTATAACTCGGAACAAAGGCGCTGAAAACAGGACAGACCTTTGGGGAAAACTTACGTGTTAACTTATGGACCGGGCATAATCTTATTATATTTTTTTGGTTAAATATTTAGAGTAGGGTTTTGGCGGATGAATTAAACCGTATTCGAGTCAAGTGCGTTTAAAAGAAAGAAACCAGTTTACTATTTTAAGCCATGACAAGCTCATGACATGATGATGATTAATTCGTTGACTAACATTTGTTTGAAAGATATTTGTCATTGGAATGTGACTGGTGTGGTTAAAATTGTATAAATAGTAGAGTTGCTAAGCCGCGAAATTGTGCGCATCGGGTTACAAGCATGAAATTTCTACCACAGATAGAATGTTCCGCGGTGATTATTTTCAGATGTGGAGGGAAGTCAGATTCGTCCCCTGTGTGGTGGGAGAGGGGGATGAATAGGACCAAGTACTGCTCTCTTTCTTTTTTTTATTACTGATCCGTTAAGGCTATTAGGGCTTGTGCGACATCATTTTCGTGTAAAATAGATATCAGCTATTAATTTTTCATGTTATATAAGAATAGTTTCATATAAAAATTTGGGTTTATTGCCGAAAAGGTAAAAATCACAACAAGTTTTTTTTTATTCAGAACGATAAATTAGTTATCGATCCTGAATATTTACAATTTAAAAAAATATCACTAAGCAGCAAATTTAATGTTGATTTTAAAAAGTATACATATTGGGCACATCTGATACAAAAACAACCTTGAAAAAAATGTTGATATTAAGCTTAGCCTGCGTGTTCTAGTACATTTTGCTAAGTCGCGAAATTGTGTACATCGGGATACAACCACGAAATTTCTACCACAGATAGAGTATTTTGCGGTGATTAAATTCAGATGTGGAGGGAAGTCAGATTCGTCCCCTGTGCGGCGGGAAAGCGGGGTGAATAGGACAAAGGAGTCCTCTTTTTCTTTTTGTATTACTGATCAGATAACGCTACTAGGACTTGTGTGGTGTCGTTTTCGTGTAAAACAGATATCAAAAATTCATTTTTCATGTTATTTATTCATAGTACCATATAAAAATATGGTTGTATTTCCGAAATTGTAAAAATCACAACAAGTTTTTTTTATTCAGGGAGATAAATTAGTTATATTTCCTAAATATTTACAACTAAGAAAAATATTACAAAATAGAAAATTTAATCTTGTTTCTAAAAATATATACATATTGGGCACTCTTTATACAAACAGTAACTTAAATAAATTGTTGACGTTGAGATTAGCCCGTGTGCTCGTGATACATTAGCAAAAAAATATTTTGTTTTAATTACATTAATTTGTTTTTCTAGGACGTATATAGTAAATATTATATGTAAACGCATGTTAATAATCATTATTTAGTGTATTTAATGAAGCGAAATAGGATGCGTTCGGAAATTTACGTTGGTTACGCCGACGTAAAGATATATTTTAAGCTACTGTTTGTATGAGAAGTGCCCAACATGCATATATGTTTAGAAACCAGATTAAATGAGCTTTTTGAAATAATAATAATAAGTTGAAAATGTTCACGAAATTGAACTAATTTACATCACTGAATAAAAAAACTTGTTGTGATTTTTACCTTTTCGGCCATTACACCCATATTTTTATATAGAACTATGCAAAAATAACATAAAAAATGAATTTCTGATATTTGTTTTACACGGAAACGATACCAAACACGTCCTTGTAGACTTAACTGACCAGCTATAAAGAAAGAAAAGAGGGATACTTGGCCGTATTCACTCCGCTCTCCCGCCTCACAGGGGACGAATCTGACTTCCCTCCACATCTGAAAATAATCACCGTGGAACACTCTATCTGTGGTAGAAATTGCATGCTTGTAACCCGTTGCGCACAATTATGTTAGAAAACAGCGGACTAACAACTCTACTAAAAGGAAAATTATTTATACAATTTTGCTTTATCTTTATAGTTTTTGAGTAATTTAATTGACATATTATTATTTATTTATATAAGAGTAAGAAATATCCCATAAGCCGATAAATCTAAAATCTATATCTGTGAAGAATAATTAAGTAGTTTATAGTAGGTAGTTATAATTTTCACGAAAAATATTATGAAAAATTGCTCAGGAAATCTCTGTGTTTTCACATTAAAAGCCTCAGACATCTTATTTTATATTTAGGCTTACGAAGATAGATTATACTAGATACTCGATTAAGTACTTTTTCGCTACAAAGTATTTTTTTATTAGGTATAAGACAAACTAAGATTTGTAACTCAGGCCACATTAAGCAGAAAAAGGCCAAGTAGGAGTTTATTAATAGGTTCACAGTTATAATGCAATGAACAGCTTTCTTTCGATACGTTCCCATAATAATAATACACTTCTTTTCACTGGCCATGAGCATTATGCCGCATGGACGTACCAGTGAAACCAGTACATTGGGCAGTGACCATCAAACAAAACACAAAGTCATGATTACGTCGTATTATTGCTTTTTGCGACGACGAGTGACATCACGTCGTCAATTTTCGTTGTGCACTATAGAATATCACATTATGATGCGACGATGTGACAAGGAACGTTGCGCGAACGTCGTGTCGAAAATGACGTCGTGTTTAACATATCGAGCGTGCGTCGAACTCGAACATGACGTGGTGACGGCGCGGCGCGGCGTTGTGTTGAACATGTCGATGAAAACTTTATTTTGTTTTTTAATTTTCATAAGCGTGGATAGAGCAGTTTGTATACTTATTTTTATTAAAACAGTAACGTCTGCTAACGTTAACCCAAATGTTTACAATGAAGCAAAAAATTTAAAAATTTAACGCTGCCACTCCGGATAGTGAAACTTTCTGCGTCACTGATTAGTTGCAGCTTTATGGTAACAAAATAATTAGAAAGAAATAAATGTTTGCCGCCCGTCGTATAAAAAAAAACCATTTATGTATTACGGTTGTCATGTTCTTTGACTACATATTATTTTGTCGTAATAATTGATTTACAACACTCACGATTTTATTTATGCAGGTAACAAAGGAATCGGGGAGTATTAAGATACACCACTGGCAACACAGAAATGGATTGACAGAACCAACCAACCAATCATAGCGTGATGGCGTCGAAAGTCCACCTGTCATTCCGGAGTGTCATACCTTGTTTTCTTATACCATGCGACGCCGCGAATTTATATGTATAATGCACGACAAAGGGGAATGCCCACTTAATAAGATCTATAGATTAGGCCCTCGTTTCGGCTATCGGCCTGCGTACATCAAACATTGACCCAGCCAGATCATAGTGTGGGTCGGGAAGTGTGATGATAATGATGTGACAGCCATCTGATTCATATTTATATTCAGTCTTCTTCAGTCAATGTTGTCATTGCTCAATACGCACTGATGTCTTTGTTATTAAGAGTATTCTAAACCCAATATGAGCGTGTCGGCATGTGTGTGATTAAATATATGTATCTTTAGCAGCGGCGTAGTGTCTATAGAACTCAATTCCCAAGCCGGTGGGCCCACTTCAAAACTTGCGTATTACTTATTTGCACCATTTCTCAAATTTAGAGCGATTGTGAACAATCAATAACATATTTCTGGCACAGGTACATTTAAAGACTATTGAAGGCACATCAATAGAGTTGGGAGACTATCACATAGGTACACACTCATTTGCATTGGGGGTTAAATAAGCACCATTATTGGACGCATAACACATAAGCCTCTATTTTGAAGAGAGCAACGCCATTTAACATTCTTTGATTGACAACCAATCGTGGCTAAAACTACGAGTGGCCACCTTTAGGGCCATTTCGAGCGATCAATAACGCGTTAACCGGCCGGCCTGGCGCCTTGAACACGCTATCGGGCAATAATGGACCCAGAGTCGATAAAGAATTCGGAGAACTCGTGGTAAGCTGCCGTTACATATTAAGATTACAATAATGTGCTTATTTATGGTTTGTGGAATTATGATAACCTTAATTTTAAAGGAAAAACATGTTATAATAACATCAGCTAGAGTGGCAGTGAGCTGGTTGTGCTTTATTTTGGTTTAATATTAAATACGTCCTACTTCAAGGAAGTCTGTCACAAGAACAATTTGTATTTATTCTATGACAAGCATGTCATGTGTAATACGAATACGATTAAACTTAATATGTAGCCAGTACATATACGACCTCCAATAATTTTTTCTGCCCCTACTGTATCTGCACCTCTAGCGTAACTGTGATACGCGACTCTATTTTGCGCTCGTCACTTTCCTTTCAATACCGTGCGAGCAAGACAGGTGATGCTGAGTTGCACGACGGCAGAAGTCGCGGCAAGATAATATATGATAGCGCTACTGGGTGAATCAACTTCTTGACCGACAGCTTTGAGTATCTCTGGCGAGTCTGGCGTTACTCAAAATGTCTCTTAAGGTAACTAGAAATCAGACTTTTAATATACATAGTTTAAGTTCATTAGGTTTTGGAGTTTTAATTTAACGTACACCACGGGTCTATATCGGGTAACGAGTTTGAATAAATACTATGATTTTTATGATATCGCTGTCCCAAAGCGAATCTAAGACTTAGTTTGGCTTGTTTTTAGCACTTTATGTATACCTACAAACCAAAGCATCAATCGTATTTCTCCAATGACATTATATAAAGAAATAACCGACTTCAACGAGAAGAAATTTTATTTCCGAGAACAACTGAACGAGCTATGATAAAAAATGAACCTAATTGAGAACCTACTCATTTCTAAAGTCGTTTGAAAAACACCTAAATCGGCAAAGATGTGCCTATAATATTTGAGACGTTTCCTTGATTCCTCATGGATCTCGTCATCAAATCTTCACCAACATTTTATGGGATCAACTAGGAGGCGCCTACTTTCAAACAAATAAACAATTTTCAAAATCGGTTCATAAATTACGTAGTTACAAGGTAACAAATACAAAAAATAAATACAACTCTTGAAGTCTTGAACTCTTAACAAACCGCAAGCCCGCGCCAGCCCTTTTCAAGTGGATATAATATTACGTCTGATCCAGGAAAGAGGAATGTATGGAGTGTGCAATTATTCTTACATCCTTCGCAAATATTTCAGAAGTGAAAACTCTCTTGATTTTTTTGGTATTGTGTTTTTAAGTGTTATTAGGATTCCGTACCTCAATCGGCAAAAACGGAAGCCTTATAGAATCAGTTTGTTTACCGTCTCTCTGCATTTCCGTTTGTCTACTCACTTTTATCAGGAACGCGTAGGTATCAATCTGAAACTAGTATCAAATACACCTCAAAGCCGTGTAAAAATGAAACTTCGAACAATCAAAAAATACGAACGTTATAATGCTGCATTTGTTCACGCTGGCAAAGCCTATGAAGCAACATCATTTTTTAAGCATAGATAAATAAGAACGTCTGAAAACCGTAAATTTGTAGATTTCAAATTAATTTATAGCTCATTAACCAATTTCGACCTATGTCCATATACAACGTGTTTTTGTTCAATTGCTTTAACTTCGACATAGTGCTTGGAACATTAACGTTAACTCATCCCTTAAACCGTTTAATGATATTCGAAAAATATTTTGATATTCATTTATTTTTTTGGTATCCCATACAACATTGTATTTTATTTATCATTTTTTGGTATCCCATAAATATTTAATTGGTGGCTATTGTAAAAGGTCCTTTTGAGTTAGGCAATAGTTAGAGTCAACTTGTTGTCATTTTAACGTCACTGATGAAACTTCATCGATGACAAAATTGAGAGCTCGTTAAAAACCTAGCTCGGTGGAATGCGTGTGGATGGTCTTGGGTTCAAACCCCGGTAAAGAAGTTTCTTTTTGTATTTATTTTCGTTCATTGGCAGTGAAAGTTTAATTTTTTTTGTTTATTTTTTATTTCAGAACAATGTTTGCGATGTGTTTAATCCATTTTTTTTGTGTTTATTAACTTTATTTCAATTCTCTGGGTTTATGGTATAGGTCACAAATGAAACTAATTAAAGTTTAAGTATAAACATTTATTCACATAAACAATATTGGCCTAATAAAATAAAATGATCTCATCAGTATTTAACACTCAATATTTACATTAAAACAAAATAATAATATACTACAGCTTGTTTTCAAAGTGCCCGCCATTATTGTCCAAACAAATATTCAACCGAAATCGTTTTTCGCGATTTAGGTTCACAGGATTGGCACGCATGGCATCGGCTTCTTCCTGAATTCGTTGCAGTAGGTATTAACCTCGAAGCCACAGGTTTGGAGTAGACTTTTTTTTTAAAGTACCCCAGACATTAAAGTCAGGGAAAAGGTCCCACTTTGTCGATATGGAGTTATGACTAGTTCCTAATACTACAGAACATAAGGTTAGGTGTTAGGTCCGGAGATCTGCATGGCAGGCCACGCAAGAGTTTGACTGCCGCATCCAATCCAACGCCCAGCAAAGTGCACATCCAAATACTGTCTAAAACGGCCAGCAAAATGTGTGGGTGCTTCGTCATGCTGGATCCAGTGTGACCGCAGTGTTTCCAATGGAATATCATCGAAATATTCCAAATTATGCAAGTTCTTATTGGGATATCGACGTTGGTACTCCCTTGCTGCTTCCGTTCCGCCGCATATCCATTGCAGAAACCGTGAACAAAGTGCATATTGGCTTCTTCTTCGGCCGTATAATTTATCCGTGGCATCACAAAGCAAGTGAACACAATTATTTCATTTAAAAATTAAGTAAATATAGAAATAATCCTTTTGCTTGAGCGAATCCACTTAGCTTTGTACCCGATGAACAATACTCATTTTCTGTATTGTTAGCTGTGGCCACAACTGCCACTTCAAAATGTAAGGCGTTATAAGTGCAAATTACTTTTACACTAAATTAGTCTTTAAGTCAAACGAAATATGGTTTACTCTTAAACAAAGAGAACAGAGATGTTGGTCACTTCATTGTCATTATAAGCATCGATAGGAACTTCACTGCTCTTTCACTTACGAAGACTAATTTAGTGTAAAAGTAATTTGCACTTATAACGCCTTACATTTCGAAGTGGCAGCTGTGGCCACAGTTAACAATACAGATAATGAGTATTGTTCATCGGGTACAAAGCTAATGGGATTCGCTTAAGAAATGGGCTTCGAACAACAATAATAAATAACTATTGTCAATTTGACGTGACACATGCGAGTCAAGTGAGAGCAAAATAAAAAAGAACTTATTGATTTAGACCTTGTCGTACATATGGAACACTGAAAACTCTTTACATACGAACCAGCAGATAAATAGTCTTTGGTTATGAGAAGATTTTACACTGGTTAAACTGAGATTAGTGATTAAATTTGGATATTAAATAATTTGAAAACGGTGCGAGTTAGGAACTTAGTTTCTTTGAGAAATTGACTCAATAAGACGTAAAGAATTAACCCTTAAAGTTAAAGCAATTGAAAAAGAACACCCTGTATGGGGACAACAGTTGTCCAACGGCAAAGTTAGGTTTGTTGCTGCCGATATACTTTATCTATTTTAAGGGTGTCTATTTACGTTGTACGGATGCTCGTTTTTTATTATTATTTACTACACTATTATTATTGTAACTGTCCTTTAGCCTATTGATTGGCTATAGGAACATACTACGTACGGGCAATAGATAGATAGATACTTAAGGATAATAATAAAGGTTCCGAAAAATAAATGAACCTCCAGCGAACTGTGGCCGACTGTAATACTAACTATGCTGCGTAAAAATAAATTACCGAAAAATAACAACAAAATATTATACCGAATAAAAAAAGATTTTGTTACACATAATAATTCAACGTTTTTAATTTTTATGTTCTTTTGTTTCCTGAGCACAAACTTCTCTCTCTGTCTTATTCTATTGACATTGACTATTTCAACGACGTACTTCAATTATTATTATTTGTGCTTTATAGGATTATTGAAAAGTTTTTTTTAGAGGCAAACAAACATTGCTGTGCTTTTAAACAAATGTTATTAAAAACGTAGAATTTAGCCCATGAATTTTGAATTTGAACTTATATAATTCGTCGTCATAATATAAATTTCGTAGGGTTATCATTGTGAGTACTACCCCACCTGTTTTTATTAATTCCACCCCGAATGGGCTTCATAAACTTTTCAGGATTAAAATAAACAAATCATATTGAAAGAACCCAATTTTATTTTATTAAGCTCCCAAGAGTAGGCTCTTCTCGAAAGTTCCTCTGAGAACTGCCGAGGGCCTAATTTTTGTAGGGAAAATGGACTCCTCGTGGAGGCTCCGGTAAATATCGAGTGGTTAATCAAGAGGGAAACGTGTTTCGTGCAATTTGTAGACCAATTTGACCCTTATAACGATCAACAGGGTGCTTAATAATGTTGTCATTTTAAAAATGTGTTCCACTCCTGCTAGTGTTTTGACAAAGTTCTCGTACCTTTCATCCAAATATATTCGATTTCACTTATTAAGGATCAAACATTATCGTATACTTGATTAATTTGCGTTTCTGATTCTAGTTAGTTTTGCAAACCTATACATTTACATATACCTATGCATTTGAAGCGGTTAAAATTGATTTAACGCCGGTTTCGTTTTATCTTAGAGATAATTATAGGTATAGAACTATATATTTTTAACTATTAACTGAGACTCACAAGTTTTCTATATAAAACAATTTTTAACCGACTTCAAAAAAGGAGGAGGTTCTCAATTGGAACTAATTTTTTTTTTCTATGTATGTTACCTTATATCTCCGAGAATCGTGAACCGATTTTCAATTGTTTTTTTTAATCGAAAGGGTATAACTCCGAATTGGTCCCGTTGGCACTAAGTCGGGATTTGATGATGGAATCTTGGAAAAATCGAGGGAACTCTTTAAATGTTATAGGGACATGTACGGCGCTTTCCGTTATTTATTGATAAAGTCAAGAATTTACATTCAGTAAATAGGATTTGGTGTAAGGAAACTGATGATGAACATACGAATAACTAAAAAGCAAAAAAAAAAATTAACAAAAAAAAGAACCGACTTCAGTAAAACTAAAAAGCCAACAATAACCCGTTCAAGTACAGATTACATTTGACTCACCCTTCGAAGTCGGTGCCAAACCTCGCGTAAACTATAATATATAAATATAAGAACTGAGTGGTTTGGGATCGACTTCGAAGGGTGAGTCAAATGTAATCTGTACTTGAACGGGTTATTGTTGGCTTTTTAGTTTTACTGAAGTCGGTTCTTTTTTTTGTTAATTTTTTTTAATGTTATTAAAACTATCGTGAGACATCTTTAATAATTATAAAAACGGTTTAAACTCACGTAAAAATTGTAAGGAACGGCCCGACTACGTGTGGGTCGCGAGTCGCGTAGCAGCACGGATAGCTACCCCTGATGAAGAGCTCCAAATGAGTTCGAAACATATTGGGCCGTTCCTGACAAATTTTACGTGAGTTTAAACCGTTTTTATAATTATGAAAACTATTTTAACTATTTTCATTCTCCTATTATATTTTTATAACTCTAAAATTGTCACATGACACTTTCCACAACGTAAAAAAAAACACATTTCACTACACAGTGGGCAGACGGTAGTTATTTACACCATTATCTGTCAACGATAAAAACAAATCGATTGGAAGGTCAAAAGAGAATCATTTTTGTCCTTTGTACTGTGCTAAATAATACTTACCCATAGCAGTTTCACTTCATATTGAGTTACCTTATTTTTGTATCAAATGTAATAAAATTTTATACTTTCAAATATCCCCAATCTAGGAAATGCAAACTCGGTTATTATGCTATAGGAATAACCGGTTATAAACGTTTTTTTTTCTTTTTTCAAAGATAAAATAACCGATTTAGCGTTACCGATCCACAACACTAGCAACTCCATGCGTCCAAAACGGGTAGCAATTTCCTCGGGCGGCCATTTTTAAAAAACAATTTACCAAACGAGCAACTGTTTTCAATTTAGGTTATTGCTGTATCATTTTTAAATAACTTGCTGTGGGTACTATAGAGAAGCATTTCTTCCTGATTTAAATTCAGTGAAGCTGCGGTTAATGTTCGGTTTTAATGAAATTTTAATATTTACTTAAGTACGAATTCCACTAAATTATGAATAGTTGAAGCATAGTAGGTCTATTGAAACTATGTACGTAAATTAAATAAACTTTATTAAAAATATATGTACCTGAGTTAAAAACATGCTACGGAATATAATAATACAAGCCACGACTAGAATATATTGGGCTTGAGGCGAAAAACAGGACAATCATATTTCATTCAGATGCAAAATTTAACCACAACGTAAAAACGGCATTCTTATTAACTTTTATATTAAAATATATGTTATATCGAAGTGCTAAATTTAGTTAGTAGGTACCTATATAACAATTGAGGCATAGTTTCACTATGATCTTTTGTTCATTTATTATCATCCTACGCTTGTAATAAATAAATGACTGTGACTACGAAAGTGACGGATGTGTTGTCATTTATGTATCGCATAAAAGACCATTATACGACCACCATAGTTCTTCTGGTTTAGTCGATAAACTTGGAGAACTGTATGATGATAACCAGGTAGGTGGTGCAAAGGCTGATGTAACTGAGCGGCAGTGACATGTTCAGGTTGATCACACCCCACAGTGCGTACGCAAACTCACTATCACGTGTCAGCTGGAAGAATGCTTTTAATTTACGGCATTCTATCTTATCTGAAAAAAGAAACAGAGGCATATTAAATACATTTAAGTCAAGTCGGATTTCTATATTGGATTGGCCCTTGTTTTGCGGCACTACCAAAAACAGCAAAACTTACAAAAAGTAGTTAGGTATATGTGTTTTTACATTTATCCATTTTGGCATCTTTTCAATCATCAATGCGCTATAAATTCAGTTACTATAGCCATTATTACGCAAATTACTTCGTTCTGTTCATTCGCATGCATATTATTTTATGAAATAAAGCATGAAGTGTGCTGTTTAAATGATTCACTAAAAGATGGAAATTTTAATTGCGTATCGGAATGTAGCAATATTACAATTTACTTTAAGCTTGGTCACAATTTGCATGTACTACTTAGTTATTTTGTAACTACACTCTACTAATTGGCACCTACGCTACCGTCTGTTTAGAGCATTTTTCTATATTTCGGCCTCAACTCAGAATTAAGTTTCTGAAGGCAATGAGGATAATGATGGCCTACGGAACGTTTCTTTTTTTTATACTAGTACGGTGGCAAACAAGCACACGGCCCGCCTAATGTTAAGCAGTTATTTATCTCTTTTTATGGTTCCGTACGAAAAGGAAAAACCGAACTCTAATAGGATCACACTGTTGGGCGTTCGTCTAATCTGAAATTAATATCAAACACCATTTGGAATACTGAAAAAATGAAACTGCTAAGTCAAGGCAATAAAAAAATATATGAATGTTTTTAACGCATAATATATTGCCACTGGTAAGACTGCATAACCTATGGGTACTTCCCGTTTACTTAGAATTATAACATTTTACAAGAAGAGGGAAAGAAGAAAAGAGTAGTAGCGCGATGTGACCATAAGTGCTGTATGCTACATTCCTGCATCGATTATAGTACGTAACTCGCTAAAAAAATAAAAATAAATAAAATAGGTAAATAAATAAATATTAAGGGACAATCATACACAAATCGACCTAGTCCCAAACTAAGCAAAGCTTGTACTATGGGTACTAGACGACGAAATACACCTATCACAACACACACTCCACCACAAACTCACGAAACTGTACATTGTTCAACGCACCATGACTGTATATTATTCAACGCGTCATGTAAAGTCTTGTGTACGATGGAGACCTGCGTAGTCGTCATACTGGACTAAGTAGTAGCACGGCGTGACCATAAGTGATGTATTGTGTACTTTAAGCATCGGATCAAGATGAATACTAATAGCATCAGCTACAATCGTACGTAACTCACCAAACTGTGCGTTTTTGGAGCTTGCGTAGTCGTCATACTGGAGTAGTAGCACGGTGCGAACACAAGTACTGTGTACTTTCAATATCCGATCAAGTTGAATACTAACACCATCAGCTAAAATAGTACGTAACTCACCAAACTGTGCGTTATTCAACGCGTCATGTAAAGTCTTGCGTATGATGGAGACCTGCGTAGTCGTCATACTGGAGTAGTAGCACGGCGCCACCACAAGTGCTGTGTACTTCAAGCATCGGATCAAGATGTACATCAACAACATTGACTGCAATAGTAAAATACGTGTCATATTCATAAGTTCATAACAATATGGAAGGGGCCTGTTTTGAAGTGTAATGTTAAGAAATTATTGTTATTTTATTATTATTTTATTGTATTTTATTGACATGATTTGATTTGAATACAATTTAAATTCCGCAGGGAGCTCAGTAAGCGCCTGAGGGAGGCAGGGGACCCACGCGCGGGCAGTTTTCTCGCGCAAAGGCTTCCATAGCCATACAGCGTGGGAATGCTGCCTGCGTCATGGGCACCCTACCGAGAGGTCTTAGTTTTATAAATATATTTTAATCGTAGTTTAATTTTTAGTTTTAATCCCATAAATTTGTTATTTTTTATGTTGTCATTTTGACCCATAATAAATATTAAATAATTCCATTTAAATCCTTAAGAAAACAAATATATCATGAATATATTTTGTTCTCCATTTGCACCGCCTAGTAACAAAATAAATTTTCAAGGTCTCCACTACCCAAAGATTGTCTGGAAGAGATTGCTCTATAGCGATAAGACCACCTGTTGTTTACCTCTAATTGTATTTTTTGCTTTGTATTTCTCCTGTATATTTTGTGAGGTAAAGAGTTTTTGTTCGTTAATTTTTTTGTACAGTTTTGAAAATATTTGTGAAAAGTCAC
Organism: Apotomis capreana; assembly: GCA_947623375.1. Classification (NCBI taxonomy): domain Eukaryota; kingdom Metazoa; phylum Arthropoda; class Insecta; order Lepidoptera; family Tortricidae; genus Apotomis; species Apotomis capreana. The sequence continues at coordinate 7,110,651 of OX392500.1, read as the reverse complement.
CACGGTAGATGTTTTGTTAGTAAATTGGGTGAACATTGTCAAGTTAACGGTATTTTTTTTAATTATCAGCTATGAATAAACTCACATCTTTCGTTTCTTCATTTGTCTGGAATATTGTGAATGCATACTTCAATAAGATTATAGTAGATAACCCCGATGACAGCAGCATTGTCATTACCTGGAACATAGTTCATAATACTACTGCGACGCTCTTAAGCGTTCTAGCTGCCTATTCAGCTATCAATAACGAACAAGAGCGTCACAATGCTAAAAATATCATGAAGTGGGTCAACTTGACCTATTTGCCTATTTTTATAATAAAAACTCGTAGAAGTACTATTTATCTGGAAGCCAATAACATATGATTAATACTTAAAATAATAAAAAAGATAAGTATAAAACCTTAATCTAAATGACCCGTAACATAATAAAAAAAGGGTCATGAAAAGAAAGAATCCCATCTAAGAGGTCCGCCTGCATGGTCCCCTGTACGCCGGCCGCGTTACCTCTTTGTATCGTCAGAGAGATTTTTTGGCGAAGGTAAACGCCAGCTTTAGGGTCTCCCAAAGCATCGATCAGCTGTTTCAACACAGCCTTCGTGACGAATTTGTGGCGCTTGCAGTCGAGATATTGTAAAAAAACTTATCCGAAAAATATGTCTAGGTGTGTTGTGACTAAATTATATTAAATATGAAAGACTTTTAAAACTCACTGTTCACAATAATGTTGTAATTATACTCACCGGAAAACTCATGATGGAGTTGAGTTGTTCAGAACATTTGTGCAGAGATTCGTACACTTCGTGCAAGGAACTGATTTCAGGCTGAGCGTTCTTCGATAAAGCTTCTACTTTGTCCAGACTCTCAGCGTTTCTTGCTTTCTTAGACTTGTTGCACACATTCAGTACGTGCGCTTTCACAATGCGCAATCTAACAAGAATAGTTCTCAACATCGTTCCGAAGAAGACTTGCTCAGCATCGTGAACCATTATAGTCAAATTAGTCATAGAGAATACTAGACTAGATTTGTTAATTATAATATGCTCGACGCATGTTATTAGCAAACTCATTAACACCCAGATCATAGTCCTCGCTACAGGCATAGTTGTAGCGATGTCTTTTTCGATATTGAGAACTCCGTCGAATGCCTCGAGATTTTTGAAGAATTCCCTCAGCGTACGCCTTTGCAGGAATATTGAAGTGCAGGCTAAAATGATAAATTCAAAACAAGAGGTGCATTTGAATACTAAGTACGTTGCGCCGAAGTAGTTGTCTTGGGATAGTGAGTAGGAGAGAATAGCAATAGCTGAAAAGGTGTAGCAGTAGCTTATCCATAGGAAGATTTTTCTAGGTTCCAGAAGATAGAGGCGGCTGACTCCAAACAATGACTCAATAATTATAAGATATCTAAGTTGTCGGATAATGTAAGCTTTTTTGTTCAAAAAATTGTTCGGTTTGACTGGAGTAATTTTAGCAGTGTGCTTGTTGGAATAATACATGATTTCCTTTTTATTTTATATATAAGTTATTTAAAGTCGTATTTTTAATAGTGGAATACGTGTGTTCAGAGTATAACTAATATCTATTATGACAGAAACTCTTCGCGTATTAGAAAAAATGGTTTAATATCATTATGACGATAAGATCTTCAATTGTGTAGATTGGTTCAAATAGCCTTCTATTAAGTTTTAATCATAATTAAGCTGTGACGTTTTTTCTGTATTATACTTATTTTACTGCACACCATCAACCATATTTTATGTTACTGTTGTAGGCTGGTTCAACGGATGGATCGTCGAATCAGTAATTAAGGGGAAGGATGGGGACGCGAGGCACGACGGGGCCACCTAGAATTACAAGTAACTACATGTACATGCCTTGTGATGTTGGCGCTAATATGTGGCCATTCTGCATTAGTCTTTAGTCTTGCAGTGATAGAGAACTAGACTGCGCGCGTTGGTTTTATGCCAAAAACCTTTTCAACCACGGGTCAAAAAATTATGGAAAAATTTATGAAAATGAGGCCTTATGGGCACTTTCAATGAAAACTATATTGAATAAAATCGGTTGAGCCGTTTTTGAGTTTTCGCAAAAAATCATAATTTTCTTTAAAATGACTTAAGTGCCGCACGGTATCCTTATATTTCGAACGTTACACATATTAGTTAAGTGCCATACTGTATTAAAATATTTCGCTCAATCTGGCGCATATAATCGATAATTTCCAGAAGGTAGTAAGTAATTACAGTGACTTTGGCGTTTACGTCCTTTTTATAGAGCTTAAAATGCTTCTCGTAATTTAAACCTCGGGCTTAAAACCGCTCGTCTATTTTGAAGGATGGGCGAAGACGGAACCCTACACTGAGCGTGGCCCGACATGCTCTTGGCCGGTTTTATCATTAATTGCTCTAATTTTGAGTGAAAAGGGAAACACACGTTTAGGCTACTACTTTCGTTTTATTATTGCTATTCTAGCAACCGGTCGCCGTAAATGGAGTCTCCATCGAAGTTGTCTCCGAATGCGTATATCTAGGGCAAATGCGCCAACTAGGTAGAGGCAACTTCGACAAGGAGGCTAAGAGGCGAATACAACTGGGCTGGGCAGCGTTCGGAAAACTGCGTCGAGTCTTCACGTCACCCATACCTCAAAGTCTAAAAACGAAAGTTTTTAATCAGGGCGTCCTACCTGTTATGACCTACGGAGCCGAGACGTGGCCACTCACCATACGACTAGTCCACCAATTCAAAGTCGCTCAGCGAGCCATGGAAAGAGCTATGCTTGGTGTGTCTCTTAGGGATCAGATCCGAAACAAGTAATTCGACAGAGAACCAAAATTACCGACATAGCACAGCGGATAAGCAAGCTGAAGTGGCAGTGGGCTGGTCATATCTGTCGTAGAGCCGATGACCACTGGGGCAAACGAGTTCTGGAATGGAGGCCACGAATCGGTAAACGTAGTGCGCCCTGTAACAAGGCGGAGCGACGACTTTCGTAGGACAGCGGGTAGCAACTGGAGGACGAGAGCTGAAAATCGAGCTCCAGTGGCGTGTCATGGGAGAGGCCTATGTCCAGCAGTGGACTGAAACAGGCTAATGATGGTGATGATGATGATGATTCTAGCAATATTACACTTATTGAGATGATTTGAACAAGTGCTAGACGTGGGGACATAACGCGGTCATGGCTCTGGGGCACGATGGGGTACGTTGTGCGCTGTGTGGCCCTGTACCTTGTGCATTGGGTCGCCTGACAGCTATGTGGACATTAAGCTCTTACAGCCTGTGCAGATATGAACGATACTATGTAAGAATGCTACAGACTGCTTCTACGAGTATTGTGAGGCAAAGTAACTAAGTACCCCATCCTGCCCCTTGAGCACGATGAAGATTTGTTAAGGCTTACCTACGTATATATACAATTGTATATATAATATATTATTTGTCTCATCAAATTATAAGCCAAATGCTATTGTTATCTTATCTAGCAATGCTCTAGAAGTGGATATAAATAAAACTGCAAGAAAGCAAATATAAACGTGATTCCGAATAAAAACTTGTAAAAAGTAACATCCAATAGTGCGCGGAAAGCACTGAGTGATAACGATGTAAATGAAAAATCGCGTCAGGTCGGGGCGAAAACTAGATTTTTATTACGAGTACTCGCTTTAAAAGTACGGGTACTTGTATAAATAACAGGACTCCAGAGGCTAGGAAAGCAAAGAGAAACTGAGTTTTTAATTAAAACTTACAAAGTAGCCTCTCATCTAACAATTTTCAACATGGCAGCAAACTAAATATAATTAACTCAACAGGTAATCATTACGTACCTATTAGGTATTAACAAATACAAATTTAACTATTATGCGTATTGGCCTTTAATAGATAAAATAAGTGCTTTGCTATTACGAGTAGCTATATCGCTCCGTGGCTAATTCATACATTCATAAATTTTAATGCAATGTCTGTGATTGGTGGATCTGTGCATTGCATTTAAACGTGTATGAGCCATCTCTGTAGCTTACGTATTCTGCTAAACCATAAACAATCAAGAACCATACGTATACTGTCAATGTCGTTATATGGCAATATGGCTCAAATACCATTAGACATACAGGGTACCCTATAATTAATGGGTAACCTTCTACTTCTACCCACCGATCTTCTTAGGCCGGTTCAGAAAATAGGCTTTAGGTAAAAGTCTCGTTGTTTTCGAGATCAGACTTTATTTTATTTTAATGATTCGGACCTTGTTTTTACCTTTTAGGCCACGTATGAAGAGGTTTTTCGTTCTGTTTGTTGTTAAATATTCTTCAAAAGTGACGCATATGAAGGCAGGACTATTCTGTTCTACTTATTTCTTAATTGAAGAAAAATATTTTTTCTCTAAAATTATCAAAAAGTTTATCGCCTGTAGTGACAAAAGTATATATGGAGTCCAGAATGACCAACTTTCTGAAAATGTATGAAAGCTTGTTTGAAAGTTGTCCAGTATACAGGAAACCATATATGTCCAGAAAAATTATTAATTGTATGATAAATAAGCGAACTGCTGGCCTATGATGGTTACGTTTTCGCGCAATAAATAAGTGACAAAGCATCCATCACATTTCGAAAAACTGCGAATGTGAGTGACAGATGCTTTGTCACTATTATTTATCGCGCGATAAAAGCAAACATCATAGGCCTCCTAGTTAGTTGCGGGGACTCGCTGGATGCGGGTTGCTTCTATCCGGCCATGTGGATGTCTATTGAGAAGGCCTGTGTTCAGCCGCAAACGTCCTATGGCTGAAATGATTATGACGATAAAATAACCAAAAAAATGTATAGGTACACGTATCACATTCTGACAGCTCACACACTGTGATTATAAAATTTTAAATAGTTGTAATAACCTCACCCGACACCTATAGTTTTAACTATGCTAATTTTATTATAGTTTCAAATTCACATAATTACGTAAGCACAAATTGCCGCGTCATCCCATTCGGTTATCCTATTGCAATTTATGCGGTAATATGAGATTACCTGTGATGATTGATGGAAAATTTCATGACTACGTGAAAATTCCGCGCTGATATTGTATGTGGGAATTAACCTTGATATCTATTATGTCAGCTAAGAAAAGATTGATAGCTAGCCGTCACTAAAAGGTACAAAAGGCCCGTATACGTACGTTTAGGGTAACATTTTGGGGTAAAATAAATCCAAACATTTCACCTTTAAAATTGATGAGTCTCTCCTTTTAATGCGTATGAACGGATTTAAGTTTGTCTAGTAAATAATTTTGGTCAGTAGGTACTTTATTCTCATACAAACTTGACACCTTTGTTGCCATAATGGAGCTAAGTATGACGAAATAGTAGAATTAAGATCACAGAGCGGTCGCGCTACAAAAATGATTTGTAATTAAATAACTTCTTTAGGCCAGCAACGCACTTGTGACTCCTCTAGTATTGCAGGTGGGTAAAGGTTATCGCTTTCCATCAGACGATTCGGTTGTTCGTTTCCCCCTATGACATAAAAAAAGTATTAAACAGCCTTCTATTTTGGTACCCCTTCTTAAATATTCAGCCCTTTCAATATAAAATAAGTGCCATCAAAATACATTTTTAAGAACTCAATCGTCTAGATGTATTTTGCTTTACTTATGTGCAACAAAGAGGTAATTTTATTAGAGAACCATCTGCGCCAACGACAAATTCAAAACAAACGATCCATATCGACAGAGTCAAAGAACCTCACACGTACATGTCACAAACTCATGAATATTTTACGACCGAGAACACAGTGTCTATAAAAGTCCTTTTTTAAACTTCAGCTATTATGAACATAATTTTTGCATTAAACTTGTAAAAGATTCATCTTTTGTGCGCATTCGAGGAAAATACAATAAAGGGCAGGAAAAAGCGAAGTCTGGTAGCGGAAGACTGCGGAATAATAACGGCGGTGAATATTTCAATATGAATGTAGTTCGGAGCGTATCTGCCTAGATTGGCACTCTCGATCGACGCTGGAAAATGGACGGGATATTTACACAATTTCTGCACCATGTATAGGCAATTTGATCATCATAGCATGTTATGGTAACTTTTCTCGTAGATGATTCATCTTATTACTGCGTCTTGCTAATTAATGACTTTGTAAAAGACTGTCTTCAAAAGGCTGTACCGATTTTCTTCAATCATACCTACAAAACCGGCCAAGTGCGAGTCGAATTTCTACACGAAGTATTCGGTAACATCAATAAAAATAGAAATAAAAACTATTATTTTGTGATGGAATAAAATGATGTATTTCGGAGCGTATCTGACAAGATTGGTAGACTCTCGGTGAATCGACGCTGCTGAAAAATTTAAGAGAATTATGTACGCAATTTTTGCACCTACGTATAAATAGGTAATTTAATCCTGAATGCATTTTATCGTAATTTACGAAGAAATTTTTTTTGTCCCGTAAAAGTAAAAAAGACTGAACCACTTTTCTTGATACACCACTAAATACAACCACATACAACACAATCAAGTCACTTTTCAATATATAGATATAGCCCCGCGCGCTCATACAAAACAAAAGGCGGGCCCGCATCGCACTGTTAAGAGTGAGAAGTTTCCTGAAATCATGACCACTCTTCATAGAAAACTGATTCCCAATGTAAATTGAGAATTTTATAATAGTATATAAGTTGGGCGTTAAAATTGACAAAAACACAGACGACTAGAAAATATATTTGTAAGATACGGAACCCGAATGAAACATTCTCGAAGTATCAATCATAAGTTACTGAATGGGGAATTAAAAGAATATGGCTTTGATTAATACAGTCAGGAAACTGATTAATTCGACGAAAATTTCCTTTTACGGCTAAATTATTATCTTAATGAGTACTCATTAGCTTTGTTTTGTTTGAGTCGAAATTTGCCCAATTTTTGTTCGTTCTTTTCTCCTTGGCTAATTATTTTATGCAAATTTTATCTGTACTTTGGATAATTGTCCCTTGTCTCGTCTGGCTTCACCTGTTTTAAATTGTGGACGAGATTTTTCAAAGATTTTTCTTGGCCGTAAAGATACAGCTGACTAAATATACTCGCCGCACCAGACCGAGACGAAATCTTTACGAGGTTGGTGACCTTTAGGGCCCTTAAAACATTAACCAAACCGACGGATAGGTGTTACTTATTTATAAATGGTCAATTTATTTATGGTTCTGTATGGTAAGTATATAGGTCTACACAAAAATTATATTAGGGTTCGACAACAATTGTAAGTACCTCAATATACAATATTAAAGCACGTGTTATACTTGTTAGTTCCTCTTATCCAACAACAGTGTAGCAAGCCTCTAAGAAAAATATTATTTTGTTCACCCTTGGCAACAAACATCAAATTCTAGTTGTGTGACATAATATTATAACAAAACGGGACTTAACCGCTTTGAAAAAGGTGTTTATTTAATTACCTCGACGTTTCGGACGCGATATTAGGTACGTCCATTGTCTCGAAGGAACAGTCCATTCGTTATAATAATGTGTAATAATCGTGCATGTTGAAATCAATATGTGTGATATATTTACAAATATTAATCTATACAGCTTAGTATAAACATTATAGCCAACAGTTCTCTAAGCGCCCTCTTAATGAAATTGAGAACCATAAGCTTTCTTTATTTAGCTTGTTACCAGCAGTAACCGTCAAATCCGTTCTCATCCAGGCATTATCCTGTATTTCCATTTTGTAGCTGAGCATGGGGCGAGGGAGCAAGTTCGGCGTTAGTGTAAGACTCCTTAACACTCGGCTTACTTACAACCCCGAATAAACACGCTTTACTCTGCAAAGATTGCATCTTAACGGCTTTCATACTGTCTGTTTTTATATTTATAGATAATATTTTCTTCGGTTTCCGTGACTGTCACTTACTTAAATAAAACAATTTAAACGGATTATATTGCGCATATTAATTATTTGAGCCTCCCTGACGTTTCGGTAGCTTTACAGATACCGTTGTATAAGGTTGACTGAGAAAAACAAACTGGCATGGTATGGTAAAATATGGTATAATGAGCCGGATCGTTATGTTTCCATCCAAGAAAGTACCTTTTCTCAAACATGCAATGAAATATTGTCTTTACGTTCCTTATAATAGGCTCGGAAGTACTATCGCTTTTTGGGCGCAACAACTCGAGAGGACTGTAAAGGGATTTCATATTGCTTTTCAGGCCTAGGCCTGCAAAGTAACTTTTTTTTTGTTTCAACAACAAGGTCATTCACACAGCTGGCTGGTTTGACAAAAAGCAGGTTTTCTATTTAAAGGTTTCCATCCAAAAAAGTACCTTCTCTCAAACATGCCATGAAATATTGTCTTTACATTCCTTATAATAGGCTCGGAAGTATCGCTTTTTGGGCGCAACTACTCGTGAGGACTGTAAAGGGATTTCATACTGCTTTTCAGGCCTAGGCCTGCAAAGTAACTGTTTTTTGGTTTCAACAACAAGGTCATTGACACAGCTGGTTGGTTTGACAAAAAGCAGGTTTTGTTTTTAAAGGTTGGTTGTAAGACTAAAACGTCCTATTTGTCAATTAATAAAATGTTGTTCTTTGAAGTATATTTTTTTTATTTCATTGTATGTTTAAGAAAAGCACTATACATGCCTCGTCGTGAAAACGAATTCCCAGCCTCGTGTCACTATCCGGCCTCGCTGGCACGCTCGCTCGGCCGTATATACCTACTTGGCCGGAAATCCTCATTTTCCCGGCCTCTGATGTAATGTACTATTGTGACGTATCTTTTCCCTCAAACCCGTAATATTTTCAGGGTTTAAGAAACATTGTTATAAAGAACCCATTAGGTTAGGTTATGTTTATTTTATAATTATTCTGAAACATGAACAGTTTTGGAAATAATGGCTTTCGATAGAACGAAATTTTGGCGTAACGCTACAGATGGGAAACAAAAATTCGGACGTACCCATACAAAGGGCTATTTATAAATTTAGGAAACATGTAATGTCTCATTATTTTTGATGTGGGTATCAATGGTTCAAAGGGATATTACTTTACATAACTCTACACTTCAGAGATATATTTATATTCTTAACGGAATATTAATATATTATGATTACATTACATAAATATGAAAGCTTCATTATAATTAAAATGCCGAAACAATGAAAAAGTAAAACTTAAGTAAAATATTAAATAAAAGAACTAAAAAACCCCATATTGTAACGCGTGGCCAGTGTGTAAACCACCTAAGGGTGCGTCTCCATACTTCGTACTAGTACCTAACCTGGGAAAGCCGAGCTTAAGAAAAAAAAATTACATTTCGTTTGTTTTTTGTTAAATTACAGGCGAATACTCGCGGTGAGAAGGCATCCTTAGACTTTAACAGTGGCAAGCTCGACAACGCAGTTACTTTGACGAAATTTGTGAATAGAATAGCAGTACTTCAAAGCTCTTTATTCCCCAAACGTCATTTACCGACGCAGTTAGAGTTTGCTTATCGTAATAATTAGGGGCCGATGCGTCTCCGGAGGGCTATGGTGCGCAGTCTGTTAAACTCTCCCATTTTCCTGCTTTTTGTTCCACTGATACCTACCTCAATCAGCGAATTATGTCGTTTAGGGACTTGGATAAAATTTATCACTGAAGCTAAATACGAGATTTCTGAATGGTAGTTGTTCAATGTCACCTCTATAGGTTTGTGTCCGATAAAGACGTGTTCTATGTATCTATAATCGGATACATTGGCAGGATAGTACGTCCTTGGTATATATCGCTAATATATCGCCCTGCACGTGTAGAATAACTGTGACACGCGACACTTTGCCGCGCGACAAATACTACCTGTCAATGAAAATAATAATATTGCTTTGCTATTCCGCGATATAATATCGTGCCAGTTAAATTTGTGCTAACCCGTTATACTTATTTTCGTATTTTTTCATGCATTGAATGGTCCCACCCTCCCACCGCGATAAGAAAAATAAATACGCAAATAAATATAACAAACCACCACCAAAATAACAGAACTTACTCGACACGTGTTTCGCCCCTCTACGAGGCATCACCAGGAGATGTTGACGGTCTGGAGTCCGACAACCGAGTGTTTCGGTTTTTAATTTAACTGGCACGATATTATATCGCGGAATAGCAGAGCAATATTATTATTTTCATTAATATGGATTTCCGCAAAGTAACGCCTGATTCAATTAACTACTTACTACCTGTCACTTTCCATACAATACCGTGCGAGCAAGACAGGTGTCGCGCGAACGAAGTCGCGGCAAGATAGACCTGCAGAAACCTATCTTTAATTCGTCGTTGACATGTAATCAGCCGGGCTAACAAATCTTGTCGCGACTCAGCATCACCTGTCTTGCTTGCACGGTATTGTAAGGAAAGTCACAGGTAGTATTTGTCGCGCGACAGTCACAGTTATGCAAAAAAATCGACGGAGTTTCAAGATTTGCTTACCTATTGAACTAAGGCGGCGGTAACTGCTTAAGATCAGGCGGGCCGCGTGCTTGTTCAACAACTCACTCAAAGCTAACATTATAAATCAAAGTGATGGATTGTGATTAATATTTCAATATAACCTTTTCAAGAATTACTAGGTTTCTCTGGCAGTTTTGATTTCTCTTAACCCGCCTTTAATTAACTTTACTAATATTGTTACAGCAGTTTTGCTCGTAGTCACAGTAATGAAATTATGGAGTTATTTCATTTATAGGTACTTACTCGAATAAAGTGTATACTCGGATTGATATTATGATATTATTTTTCAAATTCTGTTGAAACTAATACATCTCTAGTGAGGCGTCAAATGTATAAAGAGAAGATTTTGAGCCCACATGGATCTCAAAGGAAGCAGGTTGAAATTGAATTGATTATGGAATAAGCGTAGCTGAAAAAATCGATGGCCGATGACGCTCAACTGTTTCAAATCGAGACCATGAATGAGAAAACGCAGCGTTGGTCCTATTGGAATTGTGGGTAGTCGGTCAGTAACTGGACCTCTTACGAAGTGAGCGTTTTAAAAAAAATTACTTAGCCCTGTTTCTTTCCGAACTTGACTCTACTCAGCATTTTCAACGTAAAGAGTAGAAAGAAGTGTCCCAAAATGTGTATTTTAGTTTCCACTACGTAACGCTCGTGCAAATTTAAAAAAGTTCATATTCAAACGTGACATTTTGGAACGGACTTTAGGACAGTTTTTTAGGGTTCCGTACCCAAAGGGTAAAAACGGGACCCTATTACTGAGACTTCGCTGTCCGTCCGTCCGTCCGTCCGTCCGTCCGTCCGTCCGTCTGTCACCAGGCTGTATCTCAAGAACGGTGATAGCTAGACAGTTGAAATATTCACAGATGATGTATTTCTATTGCCGCTATAACAACAAATACTAAAAACCAAATAAAATAAATATTTAAGGGGGGCTCCCATACAACAAACGGGTTGGTTGCGTTAACTTTGCACCTCATTTGTATGGGGCGCTATACATACCAGGTGCAAACTTAACTTAACCACTTAAGGATGAAAAGTGTTTGTACGGAACCCTCGGTGCGCGAGTCCGACTCGCACTTGCCCAATTTTTAACTTATTCTTCAAATTGAAAATGCTATGGATTCTGAGTAAAATAAACCTAAAAAGTACCAGTTCTCGAAGAAACAGGGATTCGGTTTTTTTAAACGCTCTAGTACAATACAAATGGTTGAATGGTATTAGTATATTTGTACCATAATAAAATATGTGCCGAAGTGAACCGTTTATTACCTGACACCTGATTTTCCTCACACGTTACACTCGAAACATGCCACCAATCGATACATATCGGTACACAAATAACTTGATTACACTGAAATCCTTAGCAACACTCGCCGACGTTTCACGGGCGCTTGTGGAATTACCTCTCGCCCGTCGTGCACGATACATCAAATAAGTACTATACGAAGCCGAGAAATCGACTGTATTGCGCCACTGTATTTGTACTATATACGATACCTAATAAATTCCTGATAAGGGTGTAACGCTGTCCATTACATGGGAGAGTTTATCTCGGAAACTGGATTTGCCGTAAGAAAAATCCCTCCTCTATTTATGTAGTACGTTATAGAGATGTTTTAGATAAGAGCTGTTAGTTTGATTTATGAGCCTTGCTGTAAAAAGTGTGCGGTGGAAATGTTTAAAGTAAATGAGTAAGGTATTTTTCTCAAACATGCAATGAAATGTCCTCATAACGTGCAGGCTTCGAAGTATCACGTTTCAGGCGGAATAACTCGAGAGAACTGTAAAGGAATTACATACAAAATTGAAGGTCTAAGCCGGGAAGTATATTTTTTTAAACATGGTGTCTGTGTTCATGAATAGGCTAAACAGCGGAATTATGTTTTTAGTGGTGTATTTTTTTTATTTCATTGCATAGGTATGTTTGAGAAAAGAATATACATGCCTAGCCATGAAAAGGGCTTGCCGGCTTCGTATCACTATCCTCCATACCTACTCACCCAGCAAGCCCTTCTTTCCTGGCGTCAGCAGTAATGTACTTTGTAGCTTGTATTACGATCCTTTTTTGCCTTATCGCACTTGGATGAGTAGCACGTCGCATTACAGGCGGATGCTCGCGGTGAGGACACTCCATAACGGTAGGTTTAGACCCAATCAACAAAGAGCTAGAATAAAGCATCCATAACAAAAATAAAATTCTGTAGAATGGGGACAGAATGAGTATTAGGTCGTTTAGTCTGAACCCACCGTTTCGCAAACAACCAATCAAACTTAAATGACACGAACTCGGTCTAAGCGTGTCTCGCTCACTTGTATAGCCGCCGCGCTCGGATCTCACTCAATCGCTCACTAGGCCGCTGGTCGCGCTAAGTCATATCATCTCCGTAAATACAATTCTTAGACGGCTTTTGAGAAAATCAAAAGTGTGTAGGAGTTAGCTATGAAGTACAAGACTTAGACTCCTACGTAATATATTTTGTGAGAATATAATACGGTTATTATTCTATAAACCTTGCCAGTTGCCCTTGGCCTACCCGAGACGTTTTTGTGTAATGAAGTTTGTGAAAGCAATTAAACTATTTTATTTATGTTGCGTCGTCAACCGACACGAGGACACAAACAAATTATAATTTTCCAGGCAGTTTTACAGCTTACGAGTAAAAAAGTGCTTTAGAACTTTAGTAACGAGTGAATAGAAATGATAATGAGATGTAATATGTTGTCAACTTGCGAAATGAGGTATTTTGATATAGTAAAAAATCTAATCACGCTGAAATTATTATTATTATTTAACTTGAACGAGATTACTACTGAAATGTCTCTTATTTGGTATTCGACTGACAGTAAGATAATATCAATAAAAGAAAAATACAATACGATAGCGAGATCACTCAAAATCAGAGTCGAATACATGCCCTGATAAAACCAATGGTAGCGCATTCATAACTCAGAGATGGGCAAAAGTTAATCGATTAACGATTAACGATTAAGATCAACTTTTTTAATCTCGATTAACGATTAAAATTGACGATTAGTTAATCTAATCGTACGAGTTCCGATTAATTTAATCTCGATTAAGTTAATCGTCGATAAATTTTTCTCGATTAGATTAACTAATATCTATCATAAAATAAGATATTTTTTGTAAGTCTAAGTCCCTGCCTAGAACTTCTTAGAGTACTGCACTATAAAAAGCATCTTGTATTACTGTAACAAGAGGGAAGAGGGAAGAGGGAAGAGGGAACGGTCGGATACAAAGGTATTTTAAACGCGAAATTAATCGTGAAATTTAATCGATTAAAAAGACGATTAGTTAATCGTTAATCGAAGACTCTCTCTATTAAGTTAATCTAGATTAAATGAATCACGATTAACTTTTTTAATCGATTAATTAATCGATTAAAAAATTAATCGATTAATGCCCATCTCTGTTCATAACAAGCGTGTAAAGGTTGTAATTGGTCATAAAGGCTCAGTTTCATTGGTCGTCTTGACATGGTCAAGTCACTACTTCAGTACGTATACTTGTTATGCCGCCTGCCACCAAACGCTTATATCGACCAAGGTATCCAATGAGCCTTGGTGCAAAAGGCTCTGCGCGAGAAGAAACGTGGCCTGCAGCACCTATACGCGACTATTTCTCGCGCGTGATAATTACCCGTCTGTTTATGTGCAGTAATGTGAGAGAGTGACGGGTAGCGCTATCTCGCGCGACAAGAGTCGAGAAGCATAGTTGTATTAGACGGGCAGGGCTGACATATCTGGTCGCGACTTCGCTTGTCGTGCGACTCAGCGTCACCTGTCATGCTCACATGGAAAGAAAAGTGACAGATAGTATTTGTCGCGCGAAAAAGAGTCGCGTGTCACAGTTCTGCTAGGAATGCTGACGCCACCACGTACAGTCGCCATTAGATATATCGCAGCATATAAGGCATTCATAAATACCTAAACATGTACTGTAACGCCCAGTCAATACGCCGCCTTATATCTGATGGTGACTGTACCTACTATTCGCGACTAGGAGATAACATCCCCCGTCTAATATCTATTCATTTAGACACTGTACCTATTTAAATTAAAGATATAAGTAGGCTTTATTTTAAATACAGTGTTTTCTCTGGGACAGAGAGTCGTGTTTTCTGTAAAAATCCCTTAATGGAGATCCGACAGAAGTATATCAATTTCATTGATATACTATATAGTACGTGGAACTCCACGAGTATACTGTGTAGTATAAATACAGCTATTCCCCTATATATACATTCAAAGGGCGACATAATAGGATCAACGCCTAAAAACAAATTGTACCCCAGTCAATTCCAGATACAATAGCAACAAGTAAATTTTCTGAGCGCTTAAGAACAATAAAGAGAATAGCTCAGGCCGAAAATTGCTCTTCTACGCAACATAACTTGAGTCCAAATTGAAAATAGAACATGAGTAGGCTAGATGAAACCATGTCCTAATTGCTAAACCACACGTCATAATAATTTACGCTAAAGCTGATATATACAGCCGACCTGCGCCGCGCTAGATCTCTTGTTACGCTACGAGTATAACTTAGCAATGAGGTAACGGGAAACTACATTTATACATAAAAACGGCCGTGTTATGTGCCTATGATAATTACTAGGGTACGTATTACAATCCCGAAAGTTAATAATACCTACAGTTGAAATATCGATGGTCAAAATACCGAAAATCAAAATACCGAAAGTACAAAAAGCCGATATTCGATATACCGATGCTCAAAAGACCTATTTTGAAAAGATCGAAAGTTCAAAATCTCGAAATTTTATAATACCAATACAATATAGAAAAAATATTTTTTTTTCTTTTAAAATTATGATCATAACTACAACAAAAGAAGCGTTTTTTGGGGATATAAAAAAAAATAACCTAACCTAACCTAGCCGAGTCGGATCTGCTTTGAAAGGTGAATCATTTAAAGTTTGAGAATAGGTTGAGGTGAATCAATCAATGTAAACTGTAAGAATTCTAGCCGTGGGGATTACAGTCTTCGGGATTACAGTCTTCGGGATTTCATCCTTTCGGTCAAACGTTCTTTCGGGATTTTAAACTTTCGGTCAAATAAACATTCGTCATTTTAATTTCGGCCTTCCATCCAATAGGTCTTATGAAATTCGGTATTTTGAACTTCGGCATTGTAATACGTACCCTAATTACTAACGTCACAAGGTGATGATGAGATTTCATATTATATTTGTACAGCCTAACACGTGTTGGCCCGGCCCAGGGATAGTGACACTACAAACAGCTTTCATATGGCAATAATGTGCATACGCCATATACATATTTGCATTCTTAAACATCAGTAGCGATTTGTTTAGGATTTTTCATTACCAAATTCTGCTCATTCTTTAGTTTTTCTTGCGAAATAAATACTGAATTCTATTGAAAAAATTACTTTCCATAGACATGAAAGCATCACTATAGATGGTTTTGGCTTTATTACGCAAGAATTACTTGAAATTTGCGGAACATTTAGTGCTGTCTCCTGTTCCCTCTTTGTTTATATCAGTGACATAATCAGTCAGTTACCAAAAAATTTAGTAACACTAAAAATCCGCAATATGGCGTGGGTTGAACCACACCCTGTTTGGGCTTTCACGTTATTATTTTTTCATAAGCTATAAGAACGTGCACAACAAAGGTGCTGCCAACTTGTGCCGCCACTATAGGACAGAATCAAGATATAGTTAGCTATATACACTATAGGACAGGATCAAGATATATCATTATCCCCCTAAAGTGACGACGTTTGCAACGTCATTTTGGCAACTTAGTCATACAACTCATATCACAATTTAGAAAGCTAATTTGTTGTTTACTTACTTCCCTGAGTTTATTTTTCATTTTTATTTAAAACAAATATTTTGTTCATTTAACAGAACAGGGGAAAGCCTACGGAAATCAATAAATCACCAACAGGAATCCCCTTCCGTGATTGGTAGATTTTGAGATTGGTTGAATAAACCTTACCCGAAAAGGTTACCAGCTGATGATTTGATCAGAAGTGCTTCATTTTAACCTTTGTCAATATTTATATATCTTTTTTAGGGTTTCGCACCCAACGGGTGAACAACAAGACCCTATTACTAAGTCCGTCTGTACCTACCAGGCTATATATCTCATGAACCGTGATAGCTAGACAGTTGAAATTTTCAAACAAATAATATTTATGGTAAAATAAGCAAAAAATGCAAATGCAAAAATAGGGGTTTTTCCATCATATTGCTTTCGAGAGGCATTTTCTCATGAACCGTAGACATAGGTAGACAGTTGAAATTATCACAGAATTTTATTTTTTGTTACCGCTATGACAACAAATAATAAATATAAAAAAATAAGTAAACATTAAAGCGCTTACAAAGAACGTTTTCTTTGCTCGATATTGGTACGGAACCCTTCGTGCGAGAGTCTGACTCGCACTTGGCCGGTTTTTGTTCCATATTGTAGGTAGGTGCCTGCCTACTTAAATATTGTATAAATGCGCAAGATATTTTGTGAATATCTTACGACTTCTTCACGGTCTTTATTCAAAACTCGAACTAAAACTCGCTACTTATGCCTTGATCACACGTACCGAGCAAACGGGCGAGACAGTGCTCTCGGCCGAGTACTCGGTGCGTATAAACATAGCGCCGAGTGCTCGGCCGAGCGCTCGGCCGAGCGCTCGGCCGTACGAAGCGGCGAGACGGTAGCTCGACTCCCGTTCTATCTACTAGGCCGAGTGTCCACCCTCCCGCATCCCCGCACTGTCTCGCTCGCTCCCTCGGCCGGTCTGAACGTGCACTGTCTCGCCACTCGGCGATTTTTTTACGATCCATCGTGTCCGAAAGTCTTAATAGAACTGAACTGACTGTGCTAATTTCAAAACATGTGTAAACAGCTACTCGCTTACATCACTGTCTCGGCCGAGAAACATATTACTGTCTCGCCCGTTTGCTCGGTACGTGTGATCAAGGCATCACTTTAATTTAATCAATCCTAGTTTACTTTTATACGAGTTTTAACATTGGAAATGTTTTTTCGATCGCGTTGGTAGGGGACCGTTTTCAGCGAAAGTGCGACATCGCTCTGGCGTCGTCAATTTTGAGGCGACGCGGGTCAATGGGGTATCAAAAGACGTGTCTTGACGAGATCTACAAGAAGGTGTAAAAAAAAATGTTGAAAAAATACGTGATTATTTTGCGACTTCTCAACTTAAATCGACGATATCTCAAAAACGAAAAGCGATATCGAAAAAATTAAAAAAAACACTCGGGGTATTGAGTTGGGCTACAGTTTTCAAAAAACGGAACTTTACTATCTGTAATGGAGTTGGAGGAAGCTTTACCTTTATGTGGCGGAGTTTTCGCGGCGTGCGGCGCGCGCGTATATTAGTGAGTTTCGTGTACTAGTAAGTTTAATATTTTTTTAGTTAAGATGTAAACCTTGATGTTTTAGATGTTTGTAATAAAGTAAGTAAAAAAAAAAAAATGTATACAATAAAAAACTTTTATGTAATTTTTTTTATTTCTTTGGTTCTCTATTTGCTATACAATCTACTACCTATGTATCATACAATCTCGTGCCCTTCTAGTACTTTGAAAATGAATCGTATAAATTAAACAAATAGTACATTACATCAGAGGCCGGGAAAATGAGTAGGTATATACGGCCGAGCGAGCGTGCGAGCGAGGCCGGATAGTGATACGAGGCCGGGAATCCGTTTTCACGACGAGGCATGTATAGTGCTTTTCTCAAACATACAATGAAATAAAAAAATATACTTCAAAGAACAACATTTTATTAATTGACAAATAGGACATTTTAGTCTAACAACCAACTGCAACCTTTAAAAACAAAACCTGCTTTTTGTCAAACCAGCCAGCTGTGTGAATGACCTTGTTGTTGAAACCAAAAAAAAGTTACTTTGCAGGCCTAGGCCTGAAAAGCAGTATGAAATCCCTTTACAGTCCCCTCGAGTTGTTGCGCCCAAAAAGCGATACTTCCGAGTCTATTATAAGGAACGTAAAGACAATATTTCATTGCATGTTTGAGAAAACAAAATTTACTCTGCCTACTACGTGGCGATGGCGCGCCATGGCGTGATGAAGCAAATATTAATTTTCAACTTATTTTATTATTATTGTGACACGTGCGACAGGCTCTGTACCACCCTTTTCATAGTCAATTTTTTTGTATTATTGCTCGTAAGCGGCCCTATCTACTCACTTTCTTCGAATTTTGAGTTGAACTCTATTTATATAATTAAATAAAAGCGTTGACAGGTAGCCGTAGTTACCAAAAGCAATTGAGTGGCTATAAACAATGAAGTCCTATTTTTTTCATGGTCTCAACTTATTTTAACAATATAATTACTATTGCTTTATGACTCCACTATCCTTTATCTTATTTTATACGTAGAGAACGAGAACTTACCTATAGACTGTTTTTTAGGGTTCCGTAGCCAAATGGCAAAAAACGGAACCCTTATAGATTCGTCATGTCTGTCTGTCTGTCTGTCCGTCCGTATGTCACAGCCATTTTTTTCCGAAACTATAAGAGCTATACTGTTGAAACTTGGTAGGTAGATGTATTCTGTGAACCGCATTAAGATTTTGATGCAAAAATAAAAAAATAATAATAAATATTGGGG
Source organism: Apotomis capreana (assembly GCA_947623375.1). Classification (NCBI taxonomy): domain Eukaryota; kingdom Metazoa; phylum Arthropoda; class Insecta; order Lepidoptera; family Tortricidae; genus Apotomis; species Apotomis capreana. The sequence continues at coordinate 7,091,490 of OX392500.1, read as the reverse complement.
GCTCCCCATACTTAGAACTGAAACGCAAAAATTTTTTTTTCATCAAACACATACTTGTGGGGTATCTATGGATAGGTCTTCAAAAATGATATCGAGGTTTCAAAAATATTTTTTTTCTAAACCGAATAGTTTGCGTGACAGACGCTTCCAAAGTGGAAAAAAGTTGGTCCCCCCCCCTCTAACTTCTAAAATAAGAAAATGAAAAATCTAAAAAAAACATATGATGTACATTACTATAAAAACTACCAACGAAAATTGTTTTGAACGAGATCTAGTAAGTAGTTTTTTTTTAATACTTATTAATACCTAACTTTGCACCTAATTTATATGGGGCGCTATACATACCAGGTGCAAACTTAACTTAACCACTTAGGGATGGAAAGTGTTTATACGGAACCCTCGGTGCGCGAGTCCGACTCGCACTTGGCCGGTTTTTTTCATTTGTTACAAGATATTTGACACATGAAGTAGAAAGTTCCTTCAACTAAAAAATTATGATTATTATTTCTATACTTCGTCTTCTCGAACGTAGGAATAGCGTGGCTTGGGTAATGCTGATGATTCCACATCTGGCGGACGAAAGCGTGTGTGCAAAAGGCGAAAAAAAGGCTGAGCTTTGTTAAAGGGCGTAATAGTCCGTTTATAAAAAATAACGGTACTCGCCGGTACCTGCTACTAACCCTTGTGTTTCTCTTGCGCAAAGAGTTGTTTCCATTATAGTTTGCCCTATCTAAGTGCATTTCCAATGTACCAGAAGGTCGTGAAAGGCACGAGATCTGTGAACTTTTCTAATGTAAATATGTTTCCCACTTCTCCAGAAATAAACTAAAATGCAGTACAATTTGGAGAGCGCAGCTAACCCTCGGTTCGGGAGGGGATTTGCGTTAGGAAAGCCTTAATCTCTAAAAGTCCCGCTTAAAAAACACTTTTGTGTATACCGAAGGAATTTTATTTATTTTTCTACCGTTCAAGAGTTAAAAGATTTCGGAGCAATTCTATTAATAAATTTGTGCTAGGCAAACGTGGTTACAGTAATTGGATGTAAGATCATATAAGGCAAATTTAATTCTAAAAACTCAAAGATGTTCGTGTAATGATCAAATCGGAGGTTTTCGACTATGATCTCCTTTTTTTAGACATAACTTATACTGTATTTTGGCAGGTTAGCCCTCATTGCCAGTGAGAAGAACTTTGTGTGGGAGCATAAACCCACTAACGGGAATGTTTCCGCGACACGAGTGTGATGATTCTAAAATTGTATTTGTATAAGTAAATGTTCACCTTTATTTAAGACTGAAACTAAGGCTATTCTCAGTTCGATTACGTACTCTAAACCGGGTAAACCGATTAGGAGTTTTTTTTTTGTTTCAAAGAACATACTTTCTAGTTGGTCCTTTTTTCATATAACATAACTTCGATTCTTTAAGGCAATGAAATAACCGTTTGCTATTTAATCGGTGTCCTGATGATAAAAATATTTCGGCATGCACGTCAGCTTCCGGGTATCTGCGAACACCCGTCCTCGGCCGCTGGATAAGCCAGTATATCACGCCCTCTGGCCTCCGGAGGGCCGTATGGGACGATAAGCCGCAACTTACCCCTTTGATTTACTGCGCCCGCCGAGGCTCAAACAATTTGTACACTGCAATACAAGGCCCAGTTGATGCGCACTTAAAACATATGCCTGCGGTATGGCAATTTGCTATGAGTTGGGAGCGTAAGTCCCCTGCCCCACCGGGACGCTATAGCGATGTCGTCAGCTGTCACATCCAAACAAAACATTTTTGAATGTTCCATACAGGTAACTCACTTGAGGACGTTTGGCTATCCAATGTTTCATTTCATTGGGAAAGTACTCTAGAGGATCTTCAATAGTGTCTATGAGAAGATGCAGTGAGAATTAGCCTCCCGTAAGATAAATTTGCTGTCACCTTTAGGTTCTTAGCAAAAATTGAAGTTGTGAAGGTCAGAACTATTCAAGTGAGATTTACGTTCTGCAGTGAAGCTCACACAGTTTGTATACCACAATCATGGTTTCCAGTTAATGCGTGTCTAAAACATTATCATGCCAGCGGTTTGTTTGGAATTGGAATGGTATTAAGGTCAAAGAACTGACGATTGAGTGAGTGTTAAAGTTTTTGAATGGAGACTACAAACCAGAAGACATAACGTACATCGGCCTCCCACAAGATGAACCGACAGAGATGTTGTTGTCATCAAAAGTCGATACAGAAAGTTCAATCGTACATTTTGAAAGTTTCAAACTAAATAAAATCTACGTTCCACTGTGGACGACGCTCGATATTCGTTAATTTGTGTACCTATCTTTAAAACTGCTAGTTTAACACCAGGTTCCATGTTGCGAAGTTGCCAATGTATGGATATCGGAAGTGTGCAGTTGTTCATTGTAAAAATCATTGGTCCATCATTTGTCTATTATTTTGGGAAAACCTACAGAGGATCAACAGAGGCTGTTTTTGGATTAGAATGGTAATTCATTGATTATGGGAAAAGCTTTTTCATGTGCTGACCTTTGAGTATTTATTTATTTTGTCTATAAATACTCACAGGTACAGGTACTGATGCATATAATTTCTAGTCTAACCTAAAATTTATAAGAATAAAACTAAATGTCAATTGACAATTCTGACAGAATAGCACCGTGCATCAAACTATCTTTATATTGTTGCTTTAATTTCTACGTTTTTATATATATTTTTCTAAAAATGCGCAAGAGAAACTCTATCACTGAAGATGCAGACAGGATTCCATTGATTGAAAGAATTCCTCACGTCAACAAGTTTTGCCTGTGTTTCGGCCTTAGATTCGGATCTTTGTTTATAGGCATTAGTGGAATAGTAAGTTTACTTTATTTATTCCTCATCATTTTATTTGCACAATGCATAAGGTAAGATTTTAAGTGTGATTAAAGGTAAAAACCCTTCTAAAAACCAAATCTAGTACAAAGATGAAATCAGATAGTAAGGTCGCTTTCACCAGGGCTTGAGACTTGGTTGCGGTAATCCAAAGGAAGGAAGGCATTTTCGAACCCCGATGTGGTGTCTCTAACTTATTATTTCTTTATGCGTTGATTTTTTCATATAAATGCTTGGTTAAATTGAGCGTTATTTCAATTCATATCTGTGCTTGGGTCATGGTTGTTCTATGTATTTAAGTATATAATATATTTATCTATATAAGTATGTATATCGTCGTCTAGTACCCATAACACAAGCTTAATTTGGGACTAGATCGATTTGTGTTAGGTTGTCTGATATATTTATATTTAATTATACAACACTTGCACATGGTGAATCATCAATTTCCACGTTTAAGTAACTTGGAGTTGTTGGCTATATATCTGGAACTAGGGCCTGCAAAACCGCGAAGTTCCAGGAAGGCTCGGTAGCGCCATAGCATTTTGCTATGGCGCTACCGAGCCTTCCTGGAACTCCCAGTACTCTTAAACAACAATTTCCCGGATATACAGGCCCCGTCTACAACTTAATAATATTATCTAAATACTTAACATGTGACTCAACGTTTCTTCTTGTTTCAGGTCCTCGGTTGCGTTTCATTTCTAGCGTACCTTCTGCTCATAGGCAGGTCAGAGCTTGACTTTGTGACTGTAGTACTGCTGTTGCTACTGGCGCTGTTTGCCCTCGTCACTATTGTATTTATAATTGGCTCAGTACTATTGGTGTTGGCAACGTGTTGTGTAAGTAAACACTATTTTATCTGGTATTAGATATATAAATACAAATAAGGCTTTAACTATGTATGTCTTTAGTCGTAACTATAGAATGTATGGATCATTTTCAAAGTACCGTTTCTCCGAGATCATTTTAAAACTGATTTTTTATACACTGGTTAAATTTCAATTTACGTTTGAACAAATATTTCAATTTCATGACTTAATTTTTACCAAATAAAAATGTTTAGTAATAAAAAAGCAGAGGGTTAAGCTCTTATAACTAACAAAGTTTAGGTTTTAGTTTACGCTAGTTGCATCTTACATTAATTAAAGGAAGAAGTTCTATGTTCTGCTGTATGTACATTTTTTTGCATCATGGTCAACTTTATACAGGTACGGGCCCTGTAACAGGAGCAATAAATTAAAACATAGATTCTACCCCTCAAACTGAACAACATTTATGAAACAACTTTTAAAAATAACTCATTTATAATGTAAACCTGTAAAATAAAGTTTATTCAAAGAAGCAATGCATTGCGAAACATTTGATATTTATTAAAGTGACAGCTATATCAATGCTAAGGCGATGTCAATGTTGGACGGCGTACATTGAAAATGCTATTTACTTTGTTTGAAATAATGAACATATGAAAACAGTATTTTTTTTTAAGATTCTGAACAGATGTTGTTTATTTCGACGAGTAAAATCTATGTTTGAATTTTTTGCTCCTGTTACAGGACCCACATGATATAATGAGAGTTCTCACTTACTTGTTGTTGACTTATTTCTTTCCCGACGAACATGATAATTTATTTGTTAAGTTAATGTTATTTATGCCTGAAACAGAGGGAATCCTCGTCATGTTTTGTCAAATAGAATCTATCGTTATTATTACTGTAAAATAAGTTATTATTCAATAAATATCTTATCTTATTTGTATAATTTCTAGGGAAGTCCCGATTTCATACCTGCCTACATTTGGATAGCCATAATATACTGGACCACTCAGATGATATTGGGAATCTTCATACCCGTGTTTTTGATACTCGACGGGGGTAAATCATTTTTTATTGGGCTGGTATGGAGTTGTCTGGTTATGATTTTGGGATTGAGTGAGTATTTTGACAAGTTCTTTTTTCTCTATGATCATCGTTATTTTTAGGGTAAGTTTCAGGAGCATTTGAACGCTTCTTGACTTATAACTTAGGAACGAGAGTTGTAAACGCTCCTGAGCCATACCCTTTAGCGCTTTTGGTTAGTTAACATTTTGTAAGACAATACGCACGTTCTAGTTAGAAGTATGGTGAATGCACTGAGCATTTAAAATGTGGTACAGGGGGCGCTTTGGTGGAATATACTGCTTAATTTCACGCATAACGGCGCGGTAGCTCAGATGTCAGAGCACTGTTCCAGATAAGTCAAGGCCGTGGGTTCGATCCTCACCCGCAATGTGGTGGATCGCATTTGTATTTATGTTTTACCTCTGTACGTACGTATACGTAAATAATACCCGTCTCTTTCACTCGCGACAAATATTACCTGTCTCTTTTCTCTCGATAATGATTAACTGTTGTCAAAATATATCGATCAACTTGCAAATCCCCTACATTTGGTATAATTTCTTGAATTCCCTTTCAGTATGGACGCATTATCTGGCAGTGGTCAAGTCATACATGTGGAGGCTCTACAATGACGAAATGCGTTAACTAAGTAACCTCTGTAACGGTCGACTTTTCTACTTCTTCAGCTCACGGTGGTATTGGTATTGAGTGAGCCACCTGAAATGTAAGTTTTATCTTAAAACATGACTTAAGTTCTTAACTCGATTTTATTTTGGTATTCTTGTTACTTACTGTTAAAATGTATGATTTTAAAAATACATAATTCTTCTTCTTTTTGCATTGTGCACTGAAGTTTAAATAAAACAAGACTGCAACTAAATTGTAGTTTCAAATAGTTTACTAATATCAAGTATTCTTTAACCAGTTTGTCGTAGTACTTTAGTATAATTTTCTTACATCACTCAAACATTCAATACAATTCCAAATACGTGTTTGCGCTTAACCACAGTAAAATTAATCGTAAGCATTTCCCGGATACAAACTATGCTGCATTCGAAAACGCCTATAGAATGAAATTAAGTACATAACGTACGTACACAATATAGCCGGGTTATATATAACCCGACCGTGTTGTGTTTAATACGGTTTCTCCTTAATCAGGAGTGGCAGACAAATAAGCTTCAACGCAGGTTCTCAAGGGATTCCAGGAAATCCGCGGCGATGCTTCTTGCGTCGGTTGTGGTCTAAATGTATTACGACAATCTGTAAATAAAAGAAGATATGAATGAGATTCATTGATTTACGACTATAGGCGATAGACGACTAAATTGTGTTGATTCCGATACAGCAAAGCTTAGCATATCTTGCAGCGACTTCGATTGTCACGCGACTCAGCATCACCTATCTTGCTCGCACTGTATTGAATTGAAAGTGACAGGTAGTATTTTGACGCGCAACACAGCTAGAGGTGCAGGTATATACTAACAAAGTATTTCGACATTCGACGTCCACTTCTGAACATAGGCCTTCTCCAATGACTCGCCACAAAGTGCGATCCCGTGCAGACCGCATCCATGGATTCCCCGCGACCCTCACGAGGTCATCCGTCCATCTAGTCGGGGGCCAACCCACGGACCCACTACCATTTTACTTACCTACACTTAATTAAAGTTACACAATTTGATAAATACCAAATGCACACAATCGGATAGTATACCGTCACTTGCGCCCGTAGATTGCGGCGAACGCTAAAGATATCCCAGGGAGTAGTAATTCTCCGACCAATAAACACTTGATGGAGGTAGACTGTAGTGCTACTAAAATGGCATACAACATAATTACACGCGTCTAAACAAAGACGTGTAACATTTAGACAACCAACTGAATCTGGTTTGAACCATTGATCAATCACGCAAAACTTGAGATCGTGTTATGAAAAAGTAGCCCTAGGTAACCTTCTGAATACTAAAATTAATCAATCTTTGTTATTATTACATTATTAAAACTTACTTTTATCAATCGTCAATTATCAACAATTTCACATATGCATCTGCACAAAATTATAGTACATTACTGCAGACGCAGAGGTACTAGTAAATAAGGGCTTGCCGGCTGAGTAGGTTGAATAGTGATAAAAAGCCGGCAAGCCCTTTTCACGGCTAAGGCATGTATAGTGCTTTTCTCACACATATGCAATTAAATAAAACATACACCACAAAAAACATAATTCAGCTGTTTAGCCTGTTTATGAACACAGACGCCATGTTTAAAAAAATACTTTATGGCCTAGGCCTTCAATTTTGTATGAAATTCCTTTACAGTTCTCTCGAATTCGCAAATTTCGCCAGAAACGAGACACTTCGAAGCCTGTTTTAACGCACGTTATGACGACATTTCATTGTATGTTTGAAAAAAAATACATTTTGTGCGGAAGCATAGTGTGATTTAGGAGTAATAATATGAATGTCTCTGGTATACCTATACATCTAGTACCAATTATATTGATATGGCTCGTAAAAATTGTTATGATAGTGAACATAAATATGAAGAGGTATTCTTTTTTGTTGTAAGTACCTACCTATACGACTACAAACTGCAAGATCATCACTACAAAAAACTTTACGCAACCAACAAACTAAACAAAACAACAAGTTAAACTAAAATTAGGTATGTAAATATTTGTGTTCTGCCTCGAAAAACTAATAAGAACACGTGTCTTGTGTGTACTGATCTTAAAGTACATAAAGTGTGAGGTCGATGTTCTTGAATTGTCTGTCTATGCAATATTCACTACCCATATCTTTGTCTAGCTCCCAGGTGGTTACCAATATTTGACATGAGCTTGGCTTCTATTGTGAATACGTGTATTTGTGTCTAGTTTATCGTTATTTTTAGCGTTGTATCTATTTGTGGAGTGTATTTACAGACAGAGATGCGCTAGAGTTATATTATGTACTACCGTGAAATTGTATTTCGAAGACAGAAAAAGTGTCCATCTAAGAGCGGTGTGTGGCTACGGTGTATAGATTCATGTACAATGAGCTGCAGAATTTGCATGACCCATTTATGAATGAATTCATTCATAAATGGACCATGCATTTATGCAGCCCATAGTACGTTAACATTTCTTTTGAAATTAGTGTCTGGTGGTTTAGGGCAAAGTAAACGGTACTAGACCTCGCGGTAGGTCTCCCATGAGGTGAACTGACCAAATCAAATCGGCCACAAACTGCCCTCTGCACGAGAGCACCACACGCGCGGCTGTCAGAGAAGAATGGCGTCGTGTGGCTAACCACACGACGCCATTCTTAACCTAAGCCCATTCTTAGCCTAAGCTTGCTACACAAGGAATGGCAGCTACGACCACTCTACCAAGAGAGTAACGAGAAAGAATACTCTCTTGGCTCTCTCTGTATATATTTTAAGTCAAAGATTACAGAATATGTTATTTCATCATCAAAAACGGCACTTCTGTCGAAAAGTGTAATAGGAATGGCGCCGAAAATATACAGCAAAAAAAATATACAACATGTCTATTTTTTTAATGTGGGTACACGCCACACTTATACAATGCAAAGATCGACACACAAAGCATAAGGAAAAATTCGATAGTTTGCTTGGGAGTTAGGGTGGCGGAAAGGTTAACACGCTGGGCCGGCAATCCAAATGTATCGATCGGGTTCGATACCCGCTCTCTTCGACCAGGTAACTCATTTAAATTTTTCTTTGTGCTTTGATCTTTGTATCAATGGTGTCGGTGTTGTGCGCGATAATAAACTAGTCTGAATTGCTGAGGCCCTTTTGATTTATCCTTAAACAATGGTTTAAAAAAATATTGCTGAAGTAAACTATCGACGAATAATGTTCATGTCACCTCTTAGTGGCCTTTACTTAGGCCATCACCATTATTTTAATTAACCCGCTACTTCACAAGAGTCATTTAATTTAGTAGATAACATATGAAAGGGTGATAGCATCTGATCTCGTCATTACACCGAATGGATATTACGAACTCATTAGGAAAATGGTTACAGCCATGTCGCGTGAGCTTTATTTTGTTAAAATGATGGGCTTTCATAATTTAGTATAGAATACGAATATATTTTTTGTCGTTCAAAAGATAACTGAAATTGGTGATTATAGTTTAGCAAACATGCAATGAAATATCGTCATAACGTGTGTTATAACAGGCTCCGAAGTATCACGTTTCGGGCGGAACAACTCGAGAGAACTGTAAAGGAATTTCATACAAAATTGAAGGCCTAAATGGCGTCTGTGTTTTAGTGGTGTATTTTCAATTTCAATGCATATTTTTGAGAAAAACACTATACATGCCTAGTTGCCTAGCCGCGAAAAGGGCTTGCCGGCTTCGTATCACACAGTCACCCGGCAAGCCCTTCTTTCCTGGCGTCTGCAGTAAATTTAATGTATTATGTAATAAAATTGCATAGTATTGTGAATGGTTGCAAATCGAATACACTAATATTATACATACAGGTGGATTTAATAGCCAATTACGAGTAATAGTTACGCCGCTTGGAGTCGATTCCGTAAGAGGTAGTCATTTTTTAAATGTATAATTGGCCAGGAAGGTTTATTGTGTAGTTCTAAAGTTGACGACGCGGTTGGCGCAGTTTGTAGTACCTACTGCTGCCTACTGACCCGGCGGTCCTCGGTTCGAATCCCGGCAAGGGCAAATAATATTTGTGTTATGAACTCGAATTTGTTCCTGGGTCATATTATGTATTTGTATATCATGTACATTGAAGTATTATTTATAATAGAGCCACAGACCCGAACAAAAATGACATAAAAAATGGCACCGTCGTCATGTTCAAGTAGATGCCAATGAATTCTAATCTAAAATAATTATGCTATGACTTTACATAGGATTCGTTAATCAATCAATAGAAATTACGTAAAAAAGAACATTCCGTCCTTTTTCTTTATTTTATAGCTATTATTTCTGCAATTTTTCACTGAACATTGAGTCATTTTTGAGACCCGTCGCGTGTCATGGTCTAAACGAGACTGTTGACCCAAGTAATGCGATTTGTGATTTTGCATTACTTGGGAGGGTGCCATTTTTTCCGTCTGATTGTGTGTCCATGTAATTATTACGTCAATGATCGTGTATATTGTTATCTAGGTTCCCAATTTCCCATAGTACAAGCCTTGCTTAGTTTGGTTTAGGTCAATTGGTGTAAGATTATCCCTAAATATATTTTTTATACTTACTCGCGTACTGTAATCTGACAATTATAATTTAACAGACAAAATCACAACAACGCACTTTTTAAACCTGTACCAAAATTCTATACTCTATGGTATATACATGTATTGCATGGGCGAATTGTATTTACCATAGATGTGTTATTATTTATGGTATAAATTCATAAATAGAATTTGATAAAAAAACATGCTTCTGTTCCCTGAAATAACTTGTCAAAAAAAATTACCAATCATGTGGCACCCGCCATGACCATCGCGATCATGTTTTTTTTTTAATAGGTCAGTTGACAGAAAAGGTTACATCAAAAATAAAAATTCATAGTGGGTAATGACGAAAATGTTTGTCTGCGTTTTGCTTGTATAAAAAGTATTGTATGCAATAGTTACACAATTAGGTCTTAAAATCTCGTACCTTACTCAGACCAAAAAGCCTCGTGGCCTTAATGCCGTACTCGACTTTAAGAACCTTCATTGTGCAACGATTGCATAAAATACTATAATAATATACATTCAAAGTATTACATTCTAAGAAATTAGAAATGCTCCAGTTTACGATTCAGTGACCAAGGTGACCTTACCTTATCTTGTACCATTAACTTGTCCATTTAATTATTACTCGCATATTCCACAACTAGCAAATTTCAAACTTTTTAATTAATTACCCGCAAATTGAATAAATTATATTATGGGAAGTTTATGAAGATAGTTTAAAGGTACCAATTTTTTTTAACTTATCTGTTTTAAACTAAAAACTTACGTAACGATGACATGTAGAAACACACAAGCTTGCAGGATTTGAAACCTGATCCAGCGGGCATATGATGGTTGCTCTTATCTCGCGTTAAGTGACAAAGCATCCATCACATTTTGACAAGATACAAGTGTGAGTGACGATGCTTTGTCACTTATTTATCACGTGATAAACGCAACCATCATAAGCCCCCCGGCTAAACAACAACCTGATAAGGACAAAGTACATCGTGGTCTATTTAGTACTCATAATATATATTTAAGCTGGACTGTCCCCTGAAACGGAGTGGAAATAATGAACCAATCAGGCTTTCTTTGTGGAGACTAAAATAAGTCTAAAAAATATACAATTGGTCTATCTTATATAGCTTCGGTCCACTTCAGTGGACAGGTAGCCTAAGTTTCGAATTAGATTCATTTAATTGTGACTACAAATACGAAAGACAGGTTTCTGAAATTGATGCAGAGGAAATACTGCATTATGTAAAGTTTGCATGCCTGACATATCCAATTGTACTCGTGTAGCCTACGTGCTTAACACCCGCGCTCCATGCGAATAAACTTGTATAAAATTTAATGAGATTCATTAGAATAGTAACACGTTTTGCATAAGAAGTAGTCCCCTCCACGAAGTACCTTTTTATTCTGTATTCATGCTCAGACTGTAAGAATATTAGAATTACGCAGTGCAAATTACCAAGGAACGAAAAAGCGTAAAGAATTTTATATTATAATATAATGTCACCTACACACGCAACCGAAATAAGACTTGACCGAATATTGTAATTGGGTAAATCGCCAATTATTGGCCACCGTTCAATAACTCGTACTCGTTCGTACTCGTTCGTATGTATGTAGCCGAGGATCGCGTACAATGGCGTGCAGTTGGAGAGGCCTATGTCCAGCAGTGGACAAGAATAGGCTGATGATGATGATGATGATGATGTTCAATAACTGGCCACCTCATACTCAAAATTAACTCTGCTCACCTACAAACTGAATTCATTTTAGTATAACGTGGCCAGTTATTGAAGGGTGGTCAATTATTAATACTGTTGTCACAACTGAAATTGGTGATTATATTTTAGTTTCACGTTTGACGACGCAGTTGGCACAGTGGTTAAGCAACTGCCTACTGAGCCGACGGTCCTGGGTTCGAATCCCGGCAAGGGCAAATATTTTGTGTCATTAACTCGAATATTTGTGCCTGGGTCATGGGTGTTATTTATATGGGTGTCAGTTCTCCGCATGACGCGGTCAAGAGTGGACGTGTGCAATTGAACTGCTGTTTGTTTAGTTGTCTATATCATTAGTGTTTTATTGTGATTGGCCGATGTCTTAATTTCTGATTCCTTGTCTTACTTGAAGTGTTTTTATGGATTAACTCCGCCCAGTGGGCGGCACTAGAGTGAAACAAGTGTATGTCGGTGAACTCTGGTTCATGAGGCCAGACCTTGCAAAGTTGGCGCGCCACGGCCCCGTCACGGATTTGAACCTGCGCCATCGTGATTGCTAGCCGACCGCTAGACCGCTGAGCCACGGCGAGTTGTATCTGCGCGGTGAAACTACGCACCACACACGGCACGGCGGGGACTGTGCTACGGATCTGTAGCGCGGCGCTACGCACTCACTCTGACGTCACTGACAACGCTACGACTGCTACGAACTTATTCTGCGCGCTGCGCCGTGCGGCCCCGTTGCTATCACTCAGCTATTAGCATTTCTAATTACAAAGTTGAATAACATTTTTACGTGCTACAGTTATATAGTTCCAATCTATTTTAAAAATGCAAAACACACCACCTTCCTCAAGACTGACTCCTCCATCCGCCAGCCAGGGTAAGTCTTTATCAGAGCCGGACTTAACAAGCGCGACATCTATCCCGTCGGCCGTTAACAAGACGCCAGAAAATAATATCACCGTTAGAGGCAAGCGGCAGCGTGCTAATGAATCCCCAAACAGTGAGGCAAGCAGGCACTATACTCAAGAACTAAGCAGTTTTAGAACTGAACTCATGTGGATGCTTTCTTCCTGGAAAACGGACATAGACCAGAGGTTAACGAATTGGAAAACGGAACAGGATGCTACCTTGTCTACACTCGTTAGGGATGTAAATGAGCTCAAGACCCAGTGCAGCCTAATTCAAAAAACAAACACAGATATAGAGACGAGCATGGATTTCATTAGCCAAAAGTACGAAGATGTGAAAATAAGGCTCGCCGAACTAGAAAAGGAAAAGCTCGACAGTGCCAAGTGTATTGAAAATTTAGAAAAACAAGTGCTAGACTTCCAATTCAAGTCCCGTTCTGCCTCAATCGAGCTGCGTAACATTCCAAACAAGAAAGATGAGACTTCAGATGATCTTTTCTCCATATTATCAAAAATTGGAGCAATTGTTAAGTCCACGGTTAACAAAACTGACCTCAGGGACATCTACCGTCTACCGGGTAAAGAAGATTCCGTTAGACCAATTGTGGCAGAGTTCACTACGGTTACCAAAAGAAGTGAATTTTTAAGTGCTGCACGGAAATATAACAAAGACTTACCGAAAGAAGAAAAATTAAGCTCTGTCACACTGGACCTACCGGGGAACAAGAAACCAATCTACGTGGATGACCATCTTACCCCAGCGCAAAGAAAACTTCTTTATATCACTCGACAATGGGCCCAACCGCGCAACTATAAAAGCTGGTACTCCAACGGCAAAGTATTTATCAAAATGTCATCAGAAAGCAAACCGATCCATATAAAGACTGAAAATTGCCTGACTACTCTGCCTTCACAACAATGACTATTCTATGCGACTCCGATCTATTTTAATATGCATGTATCAATTGGTAATTTAATTTTAAGCTCTGCAAATTATATTGTTTATATCCTGCTTCACTCATTCATATCAATATCACACGTTGCAACGTTTTATAAAAACCATATATTCTCAAGAGTTTCTGCCATTCTGTCAATCATACAATATGCCCCCAGACTTGCAGCCAACTATATCTTGCTTTTAGTCATTGTGACATGTCTAAGTATGATTGTGCCGATTTATTTATTCATTAATTAATATTTTTAATTCTTCTCTCCTCAGCTAGGATTTTAATAAATCTGCTTCAATCTTATTTTTATTTTTATTAAGCTCAAACGTTCTGTAGTTTTTTTTTTTTTGTTTATAATTTTTTAAATTAAATTTAATGGATATTAATATTATTAAAGATTTAGATAATTTATGCACACCAAATTCTTTCATTTGTTCTGTTGAGAATTGCTGCTCTCTCATGCCCTTAGGCAATGATGTCATCAAAATAATACATATTAATATCAGAAGCCTGGCTAAAAATTTCGATGAATTTATCACAATGCTTAGTACGACTAAAGTCAACTTTGATATCATTATCTTTACTGAATGCTGGCTTAGAAGTTCTGGTCAGCTTCCTACTCTACAGGGTTACTGTCCACGCAGTACCGATAACTTATTCTCTCAAAATGACGGCGTTGCCATCTACGTTAAAGAAACTTTACCGTTTCATGTATTCGAACCTGCTTTCCAAGATGGAAACTGTTTGGTATGCACTACAGGGCAGCTGGCAATTATAGCTATATATCGTTCCCCGTCGTATACTGACCTCAATAACTTCTATGGCAGTCTAGAATCTTTACTCAATTCACTCCATGCCTTCACCGATATCGCGCTTGTAGGCGATTTAAATGTTGATATTAAACAGGGCAATACCGATCGTCATTCTGAGGAATACCAAACTGAACTATCCACCTTAGGTCTAGCACCAGCCCACCGATTGCCTACGAGATTGGAAAACTGTCTAGACCACGTTTTTCTGAAAACAAAGGCAACTGCTACTGTTATTATCTTGGATACCCATATTACTGACCACCTTCCTATCTGTCTCTGTCTCTCCTTGCATAAATGCGACAGAGAGTTCGTTAATTTTTCTACAAAATTAAATTACACTGCCATTGTAGATGAAATTAATGGCCTTGATTTCAGCACTGTTATGAACGCTCTAAATGTAAATCTAGCTGCTGGATTGTTTGTTAATCTGTTACAACGGGTCATCTCAAAACACTCAACTACTAACCGAATCCCCAGGAAAATACGTATTATCAAACCATGGATGACGCCAGGGTTGGTCCGTTGTATACGAAACCGCGACAAAATGCATCTGAAACTCAAAAGTACTCCGAACAATGAAATACTAAAAGTAACTTATACACGTTATAGGAACTTCTGCAACTCGCTACTTAAGAAACTAAAATGGGCTTTTGAGAGAGGTGAGCTGGAAAAAGCTAAAAACAACCCAAAACAGACGTGGAAAGCTATTAAAACCATTACCAACTGCGGCCATGTACAGCAATCCCCGAACGGGCTTTTGCAGCAGTCTGGCGATGCTCATACGTCCATTAACGCAGTCAATAACTTCTTTGCTAATATTGGCAAAAATCTAGCATCCAGTATACTTACCCCACTATCTCCTTCTCCCTCCCCTCATTTGAATCCTAACCCTCCCTGTGAATCTTTCTGTATTTTACCCGTTGATGCACCTGAAGTTGAAAGAATTATAATTGGTTTGCGTGGTAATTGCGCTACTGGCTGGGACAATATTCCTGCTAATATCATCAAGCAGGCCAAAAGCGCGCTTATACCTCCCATTACTCACATTTGCAATTTAGCAATCAACTCAGGTTGCTTCCCAGATGTATTTAAAAAAGCTGTCATTCACCCCATTTACAAAAGTGGCAATGTCACTAATGTTACTAATTACAGACCCATCTCAATTTTAAGTTCTCTATCTAAGATCCTAGAAAAAATATTAAACAATCGCCTTGTGTCTTTTCTTAATAAAAATTCAATAATTGCTCCAAACCAATATGGCTTCAGAACAGGACTTTCTACCGAAGACGCAGTCACTGCTTTCACTAATGCCTTGGTAAGTAAATTGGATAACAAAATGAAATGTTACGGCATATTTTTGGACCTGAAAAAGGCGTTCGACACGGTTTATATTCCCACCCTTATAAAAAAATTAGAAAACATTGGAATAAGAGGCCTGGCACTAGATATTATGAAAGATTATCTCTCAAATAGGACACAATGTGTCAAGATCAACTCGCTTTTTAGTGATGAAGAGGTTCTTACCTTTGGTATTCCTCAGGGAAGCATACTCGGACCCACGTTATTCCTCGTTTACATCAACGATATATGCAAGTTAACAATTCCCAATTGCGACATCTTTAGTTATGCAGACGATACTGTTCTGCTTGTGCATGACAATTCATGGGAAGAATCTAAATCTAAGGCGGAATACTCTCTGTCAAGGGTAATGGAATGCCTGGCCAGGGACAAACTAACACTAAACCTTGAGAAATCAAAGGTAATCCGGTTCAATTTGCCGAACTCTCAAATACCTCCACAGGAAACTGGTATAGTAATAGCTCATTCTTGCCAGGCACAAAGCCCAAGCTGTATCTGCACTCCGTTGCCTCTGGTCGCCAACACTAGATACCTTGGGGTAATAGTGGATCAGAAACTGGATTGGCGAGCACATATTGAGACTCTCTGCACCCGACTACGTAGGCTGATTTATATTTTCAAATTGCTTAGGCACTGTGCGCCGCCTGAAACTCTAACTCTGGTATACCAAAGCCTCTGCAAGTCGATCATTGAGTATTGTATCCCGGTCTGGGGCGGGACGCATAAGACTACTTTAATTCATGCTGAACGAGCCCAAAGAGCAATCTTAAAGGTAATGAATTTTAAGAAAAGGGACTTTCCAACTGCTCTTCTATACTCGGAATCACGTGTACTCACTGTGAGACAAATCTATATACTTCGCCTAATCCTTAGGAAACACTCGTCTTTGCCGCTCGATAAGTCCATCGCTTTAAAACGTGTAGGCCACCCAGTCTGTGAGATGATCTCTTGCCGCACTTCGTTTGCACGTCGTCAGGCTGCCGCTCAGGCATGCAGACTTTATAATAAAATAAATAAATCAGTGCCAATCTACTCCCTCACTAAATTTGAGGTAAAGAACAAGCTGCAAATCTGGTTGCAAACCCTCACGTATGATTGTACCGAAAAATTACTGCTAATACTTTCTTGAGAATAGTAATGCTTTTTAAAACTCTTATGATATTGTTATTATTCCGTTTCTTTTTTTGTTATTCGTTTTTTTTTTTTTTATATTTGTTTAAATTGCATCGTGTAATATATATTATATTTTTTAATGTTATTTTTTCTTTTTTTAATAGATTTTTATTATTAGTATTTATTTTTTCTCCGTTTTGTGATGCCTACCTTCGTTTAAAAATGTCTACTGTACTACCCATGGCATCTTGAGTAACTTTTATATTATTCGCATTATTATATCCTTTGTTAAATAGTATAAATTAATGAAATTAACAGACATATCAAACTTGTTGTAGCACTGTCCTTAAACTGATTTGTTGACGTTGTAATGTCGAAGAACTGTAACCCCTGAGATACAGGCAATAGCCTAGTTCAGGGGCCGCAATCTGCGACCACCAATTATGACACTTATGTACAACCCTGTTTTACCTATACTCTGTATTGTAACGCTTTCGTTAATGTACAATAAAGATTTTTATTATTATTATTATTATATTTAAGTATGTATTTATCTATATAAGTACGTTTATCGTCGTCTAGTGTCCATAACACAAGCCTACTAATAGAGCTTACTGTGGCCTAGATTGATTTGTGTGAGGATGTCCGATATTTATTTATTTATTTATAATAAAATAAATGGTGCTTGTAAGGGAACAGAGTTCATTTTTAGTATGAGGTGGCGATTTACCCTACTTAATTGCGTGAGACTTGCAGTTATTATAAATGTGAAAATGTTTGTTGATTTGTTAATCTTTCACGCGTAGATATAAAAAACGGCGTTTTTGCATAGCGATGATTTCATCGCTATGCAATTGGCTATTTAGCCATCTTGGATTTTTGCCTATCAAATACTATACTTATTTGTCAGTTGTAGACCTTCTTTCAAAATTGTTAGAATTTAGAATATATGGGGGCATATTTCCGTCATTTAACAAACTCCGTATTGGCCTGGCCACGGTCGCTGTGCTCAATACACGCATCGCTGCGGTTAGGCAGCTTCTGCTTCCGACTGCAGTGCCGAAGTGCAATCCATTCAGTAAATTATCAAAGAGTGTCCTCTAACTCGCTACACTGGAGGCCCTGCCGAAGACCTGATCAACCACAACGACGATGCTATCAAATGGCTAATGAGTCTTAAACTGAATAAGCTGTATTAGACGTATAAACCATACGATACGATTGCCCTGCCATACGATTATATAAATATCTCCGTGATATTGAACATTTTTGAAACGGAAAATGTAGATACCTATACCTATAATTAAGTATCAAACCTACTCACAACATGAAAATCGATTGATAAATGCGGCCTGTAGGCGAAAACAGCCGAAAATCGCCTGTGCACCATCCGGACATACGAAAGAAATTTAGGCCAAGCAAGCTGAAACTGGAATGCTTCACTCGCTCGGACAAACATTGATCTCAATAAGAAAGAATTTATGGATCATAAACCATTTCTTTGTATACACATCATTTCTATAGATATTATTTTAGAGGACACATTAGTGGTGATATTACCGTCAGATATCATTAGCAACCGTCAAAATGTATCCCCTTGTTTACGATTGACAACTGAGTAGTGTATCTTTGAGTTAGAACGGGAACTAACCAGTTGGTAAATGTTTAATCAGTATCTTCATAATTGAATTATTTGCCAATTTCCTGCCGGCAGTTGACAACAAAGTAATTGAACCCAAACTCTGGAGCCCGGAGACGATACCGTACGAAATAATTACAGCGAAATACGTCACAATATTATGTTGTAAAATTAATATAACAGGCAGGAGGATCTCTTAAGTCTCTCTCCCTTCGTTCCCTCACTGCTGAGGATCGTGACTCCTTCTGATTCCGTCAACTAGTTGTCTCCATCGGTTACGTTCCGTTGCTTGGTGGAGTGCAGCACTGACTGATATGTCCAGCTCTTCAGGTATCTGGTCTGCCCACCTTTTGGAACTTCTGCCTCTTGGTTTTTTACCTTCGACTTTGCCTGTTACCATCAGGCGTTCCAAATTTATTTGTGTCTCTGCGTGCAACATGGCCAATGTACCGCACTATTCGTTGCAAAGAGGTAGTTGATAAACGCTGTGTTTTCTCTATCTTTAGTTGTTTCAGAATAGAGACATTTATGCGGAAAGCTGTCCATGGTATCTGCAGCATACGGCGCTTGAACCACATCTCAAAAGCATCGATTCTCTGTCTGTCGGTAGCTTTAAAGGTCCATGTTTCAGCACCGTATAAAGTAATGGAAAAGACAAGGGTACGGACCAGGTGTATTTTGGTACGATAGGTTATATTATGGTCTTTCCAAACTTTGGTAAGCTGGGTCATTGCAGTCTCGGCCATGCCAATTCGCCTGCGTATTTCAGGTTCGCTACTTCTCTTGTTTGTAATCAAAGAGCCAAGATATTGAAACTGATTTACAGTCTCATAATCTTATAGGCGACCAGTGCGTTGAATAGCCGCGAACCGGTCAATGATCATGAGCAAAGTCTTGGCTTTGTTTATCGCTAAACCCATACCCAAACTAAATGTTTCCAGCCGACGTAGCAGCTCTCCCATTTCATCTCTTAAGTACAACGTGCGAAATATGTGACGTTTCGGATCGTTATAGATTTGTCATTTTTAGGCTTCCGTTCCCAAAGGGTAAAAACTGGGACCCTACTACTAAGACTCCACTGTTTGTCCGTGTGTCACCAGACTGTATCTCATGAACCGTGATAGTTGAAATATTCACAGATGATGAGTTTCTGTTGCCGCTATAACAACAAATACTAAAAAAGTTAATTAAATAAATATTTAACTTTCCACCTCATTGGTACCAGGTGTAAACTTAACTTAACTTAAACCGGCCAGTTAAGATGGGATAAGTATTTGTACGAAACCCTCGGTGCGCGAGTCCAAATCGTACTTGGCCGGTTTTTTTCTTTTATATACATATGTTTCGTCGTTCGTAGAAACCTTGAGATGCTAAATGGCTAATTATCTGTGACGTCCTTCTCCTCCTCCTCTATGTAGCGTCTATATGTTAGTTGCTAAAACTAGGGGTTTTTTTTATACGAGTTGCATAGATATAAGTTCATCAATCGTGAAAAATACTTTATAACTTAAAACGGGAGCCCAAAGCTTCGTAGGGGAGGGGAGCCCGAAGCGAGCATAGTGCTCTAAGCGAGCACTGCTGATCAACTTGAAAATATAACAGCAATAGCGGCTTAACAGCGTGGGGACTGGGGATACCCGGCCTGCCGCGGTCGCCCATCGCCGCTGTTAGTGACCGTGCGCGTGTAGTGACAAAAATTACGATTTCATCCGTTCAGATATGAAAAATACAGGGTATGAATCGAGTATTTTGTGGATTTGTGAGAACGTTGTTGTATAATGTTAATTGTAACATTGATTGACAGTTATTTAGCTTTGCTTTGGTCAAATATTCATCAATGTGCGCGAAATATTACAGGTTATGTTTGAGTACAATGCGGATTTGGTGGAAAAGGCAAAGCGGGCAGGGCAAAGTGAGCATATGCCTACTTATATTATATTGGTATTGGATCATTTTACTGTGACACTTGTTAAGAGATATAAGATAAAATAAATGTTTGTTTGATTTAGAGTTTATGTTTCTGAAAAGAAGAAGAATTTTTGTCAAGGTTGTGATTTAGCCAAATGCTAAAGTCAAAAGTCAAAATCAAAGTGTTTTATTTTGTAAAACATAGGTAAATATAGGCGGAATAAAAATGTAACGTAACACTTCCTATGTTTTGCCAGTTGGCGTACAAAAGCATCCATTTAGCAGCTAACTATACCATGCAATTAATAACAAATTATACCATCGATACAAACTAAAAGAAAAACAACTTAAATTAAGAAACATAGGTATTTATTAGGATTAAAGACATGTATACAAAAAAAAAGAAAAAATTAAATATCAACATTATTGTACCTATAGGAAAACAAAAAATAAATAACAGAAATCAGTAATTATAAATTGAAAATTAATGTATTAGTGTAAAGAAGCATTTACTCAACAACAATTTTAATACCTAACTTCTTTTTAATTCATGTATCGACAGTTCCTTCAAATTTGTGGGTAACTTATTATAAATTTTACTTGCTATACGCAGAGTATACTTTGCGCATCACTGCGGTATTTGCAGGTTCAGTATAGATATTCTGGCCGTGTCTGGTATTCCTGGGAAAAACCTCTAATACGGTTCTAAATAAAGTTGGGTTCATTTTGACAAACACAGCTGTTTCAAAAATGTAGAGGCAGGGCAAGGTCAATATTTTCAAATCTTTAAAGTGAGGGACACAGCTATCGGTTTGTCCGAGTCCTCTGATAGCTCGTATACACCTTTTCTGAGCCTTGAATACTACTTCTCTGTTAGTGGAATTACCCCAGTAAGTATATGATGCCATAACGTATGATGATGTTAAGTCTATTTAAAGTAGCTATGTAATATGTTTGGTAATAAGTACCATTTTTTGTTGAATTTGTTACTTTTTGATAATGATTTAAGTCTAGTTTTTTTTTGTATGTCACAGGGGGCAAACGAGCAAACGAATCACCTGATAGAAAGCGATTACCGTCGCCCATAGACACCTGCAACACCAGAGGAGTCACAAGTGCGTTGCCGGCCTTTCAGGTGGGAGTACGCTCTTTTCTTGAAATGTTAAAACATTGGAGTATTATTGATGTCATCGACGTAGTTTCTATTTTTCTCAGTTCCTCTTAAGGTGTTCGCTTTGGGCCCCACATTTTACATTATCTTATCTTATCTTATTAGGAAGGGGTCCTTGCGGATACACTTCGACCCAATGGGATCTTTTGTGTAGTTACCCCCATCGCGCCTACTGAAAGGATTGTTCCACCACCTTCATATATCGGATGATGGAACCAGTTGGTAGTGCCTGGAATTCCTTCGGTTCTGGGTAACCAATACCGAATTCCTTCATTCTGAGTCTGGCGAGGGCATGACATCCACACAGTATGTGCTTCATTGTCTCTGCCTCCTCGCCACACATTCTACAATCTGTATTGTCAGACAGTCCCAACTTGGCCAATAGTCCTTTGACCCCAAAGTGACCAGTAAACACCCCCGTTATGATTCGGAGCTGTCTTTTGCTGTATTCCCATAATTTCTTGGTCCAGCCTGATTCTATACATTCCATGAATAGCTTTGAGTGCCTCAAGCCTGCCATTTTCCTCCACTCTTGTTGGTGCTGGTTTTTGGCATAGTCCTTGATGGCTGTTGCTATGGTTCCCTGCGAGAGACCCACATATGGTTCAGGTCCTATGAAACTTGTCGCAGACCCTTTTCTAGCAAGTTCATCTGCAATTTCATTATCGATGAAGCCTTCATGCCCTGGGATCCATACCAGTTGCACCTTATTGTGCCTTCCAAGCTTGTTCAAAGCTAGGACGCCATTATACACAAGTCTAGAATCCACTTTAGGCGCACCCAGCGCTTTAAGTGCCGCTTGACTGTCACTGAGTATGTAGATGTGCTTCCCTCTGGTAAGTCTATCTATGTTCTCCTGGGCACAGGCGATTATAGCGTATGTCTCCGCTTGGAAGACAGTCGCATAACCTCCCATACTTGTACTTGCATTGAAGTCTTTTGCATGAATGCCTGCTCCCGTACCTGATCCCATTTTTGATCCATCAGTGTACCAAATAATGTCCTCACCATCTGCTGTAGGTGGCTCGCGACCCTCGGCCCATTCCGCCCTCGTTGGAACTTGTACCTTGAAGTTCCTACTGAATACAAACTTAGGCTGCATTTTATCGCAGCTCATGGTTGTTATTCTGTCAAGAAAATTGTGGCTTTCCATGCTAGTGTGCTTAGTCTTCGGCGTGCAGTAACTCCACAGGTCCATTGTTTTTAACCTGTGCAGTGATTTGCGCGCTTCGGACTGTATCACTATATGTAGCGGTTGTAGATCTAACATTATTTCTAGCGCCGCGGTTGGCGTAGTTCTAAACGCCCCTGTTATAGCCATGCACGCCGTTCTTTGCACCTTCGTCAAGGCGTCTCTGCATGTGCTCCTCAACGTCCTTGGCCACCATACGAGGCTACCATATAGGATGATTGGTCGTACCATCATGGTATAAATCCACTTTAGTACCTTTGGACTTAATCCCCACGTCTTACCATACGCTGATCTACACATCCCAAATACTCTGAGAGCCTTTGTTATGGTGTGATCAACATGCTTTTTCCAATTGAGTTCCTTATCTAGTATGACTCCAAGATATTTCACCTCACTGGACATTTCGAGTACCTGTCCATACAGTTTTAGTTCCTGCATGTCCTTAAGAATTCTCTTTCTCGTGAATGGTATTACCACTGTTTTGCCTGGGTTAATGGATAATTGGTGATTGTTACACCATTTCTCCACTTTCCTCCGTGCTTCACTCATAATTGCTGATACCGTACTGGGAAATTTCCCATTTACGAGAATCACCAGATCATCTGCATATCCTACCGTATAGATAGGACCACTGTTGAGTTCCTCCATTAGGGAGTTTACCACCAGACTCCATAGAGTAGGTGAGAGTACTCCTCCCTGGGGACACCCTTTTGTAGCCGTAGCTAGTATTTCATCTCCCATCAGAGACGACTTTATTAGCCTGGCGTTTAACATGTTGCCTATCCATTTGCAGATGGTCGGTTCTATGCCATGTCTTGCAGCTGCTTCACTGATAGCTTGGTACGTGGTGCGATCAAACGCTCCTTCTATGTCTAGAAAAGCCGCCAGGCATAGTTCCTGATTTTCTATGGCCCGTTCGGCTCTGGTTGTTACCAGGTGCAACGCGGTATCGGTTGACTTTCCAGGTTGGTACGCACATTGTAGTTTGTGCAACGGACGTCTTTTTAATGGACCATCCCTTATATGTCTGTCCACCAATTTTTCCAATGTTTTTAGGAAAAATGAAGACAGACTTATAGGCCTGTACGATTTGGCTTCTCCGTAGTCTGCCTTGCCTGGTTTAGGCAGGTATATTACTTTTACCATTCTCCATACTCGTGGTATGTGTCCAAATGCTATAGACGCTCTGTACAGTCTACTCAGGTGAGGAATGAGTACGTTTGCGCCTTCTTGTAGTAGTACTGGGTAGATTCCATCTGGTCCCGGAGCCTTGAACGGCTGGAACGTTGAAATTGCCCATTTCAATTTGTTATGATCTACTACCTTTTTCGACGTGTCCCAGTTGTGTCTGGTTGTGCTTGCGCTTTGTTACACTACACTAATTGAAACATCATCTAATTCGCTCTCGTGTATCACTGAGCCTGGAAAGTGTGTGCTACACATAATTTTTAGGGTTTCTAGCCCTGTCTCCGTCATTTTCCCGTCACTGCCCTTAATGGTTGTAAGCGGGACTGACTTCGACGTAGCTAGTGCTTTTGTTAGTCTCATACCTTCTGGTATAGACCCTATTTGGTCGCAGTGACCCCTCCACGCGCTTCTTTTTGCCTTTCTCACAGCCTTATTATATTCTGTGAGCTTTCGTGCATAGCTCTCAAAGTTATTTGAGGCTTTTGCGTCATTGAAAATAGCCCTGGTTTCTTTCCTGAGTTTTGCTATCTCTGGGTTCCACCAGGGTATTCGTTTTGCCATAATTTTCTTTTCGGGGCAGTTGTCGGTCCAGGCTGTATATACCGCTTGTACAATTTTGTCAGCTTCAAACTCTATATCAATAATAGAGTTGAGCTTACCTTTAGGATCACCCAGTTCCACTTTTAGGTCGGCTTTGTATGCTTCCCAGTTAGTGTTCCTAGGGTTCCTTTTGAGTACAGTTTCTACTTCTATCTTCGTGTTGTACCTAAAGCATATGTATCTGTGATCTGATAAAGAAATTTCCCTAGATACATGCCATGAGTTGATACTTTTACTAATGTTATTAGAAGCCAACGTTATATCAATTACCTGACCTCGCCTTGCGTTGACAAAGGTTGGTTCATTGCCTTTATTAATAATTTGTAAGGAAGAACTCACCAGAAAATCCAGTACCTTCTCCCCTCTCTTGTTGACATCCGAGCTGCCCCAGATGACGTTGTGAGCATTTGCGTCGCAACCGATGATCAGGTCGGTGTTCGCCTTGTTGCCTTCCGCGACAAGATCCCGTAGCTGCTGTGTGATCGGGTCCGTCGCCTCGTAAGGGAGGTAGGCTGACGAGAAGATAATAGCCTTCCCCTCCCCTTTGCTCTGGATCTTAACACTGGTAAGATCCCTGGAACAGAAAGCATGTAAGGGCATAGCATCAATGCCATTTCTGACGTAAATGCATGTCCTCATGTTATCATCGGAACAGTGGTACACTATGGTACCACCAGTTCCGCCCAAACCTCTAATTTCCCCTTTATAAATATACGGTTCTTGTATTAGAGCAATGTCGAATTTATCGCTAATTAACTGCCTCGCCAGAAGGGCTGTGGCTGCTTTATTGTGTTGTAAGTTTATTTGTACACACCTTACACCCGCCATTGCGCCATTATTGTTTTTTGGGGCCGCTGAGATCAGTGGCCGAGTTTTGTGGCGCCTCGCTGGACATGGGGGAGAGGTCGCCTCCTAGGTAGAGATCAGCCAGATCTCGCAAGGCCTCCGAGTCCACCGTTGACAACGGCGATGACTCCCGACCTATGCGTGACCCGGCACAATCCTCCCTCCACTCCCTCTCCACCATCGTCGCGTCCGGCTCCGTGCCCACCTCTGCCTCTACCGTCTCCGCCTCCGCACCGTCTGCCGACAGTGCCTCCTTGGCCTCGACGTTTACGGCGTCATCGGTTGGACCCTCCAGGTCTGCGCCACCCACTGGGTTCGCATCCCCACCTGCGGCCACATCGCCCACCGTGGCCGCCACACCCTCGGTTGCCCGATGGTCGATCTCTGCCCTCCCATGCATCCTCTCCTCCACATCCTCGAGGAGCTTGAAGGAGCTTAGATCGACCCCCGAGAAGAGTTGGTAGTTGGACGCCTTGATGACATCCGCCGACTCCCGATCCATCAGGATGATGCGTCGGGTGCTTGTGTCTGACATCAGGGTGTCCACTATCTTCCATTGCTCCGTATGCAGCATAGGATTGAGCCTCTGCAACACACGGAGCATTAGTTTTAGGTCCTGGGCGCCAACGATCCGCGTCTTCCAGGCCATTTTGACCGGTTTCGGCAGATCCTTGGCGTCCACGACCTTAAGGTGCAGTCCAGCAATCACCACTCCTCCGATTGCTGAGCTGAACCACGTGGAGGCCCCCCTCCCTTGGCAACTGACGTGGAGGGCGCCCCCCACAATGTTGCCGATCACGATTCTCGGCAGGGGATCAGGTGCACCGTCCAGGAGCGCTAGTACTGCGCCCTGGATAGCGGACAGATGCCCAGCCTGGATCTTGATGGCAGGATAGTCCACCGGGATAATGGCCATCCTCTCCGCCGCCACCGCCTCCGCATACGACCCTACCCTCGTCCTTTTGGAGGCACTAGCCAGCACAGAAGAATCGCCACTCAAACCTAGTGGCCTTTTGTTTTGCCCTGAAGGGGCCGCGGTTGCAGGTGCTTCCGGTGTCACACCTGCGCCCGTCTGTGAAGTCAGACGGGCTCTAGCACGCGCGTTATTACGCCGCTTCTGCCTCTTGCTGGGAATGTAGCTGCCCTCGGCTTGTGCGCCCTCACCCTGAGGTTTGGTCACACCAGCTTCATGGGGCGCACTCCCAGTTGGATTTGGAAGGGCTGTACGGCACGGTAGGTCGATCGGCTTCGGCATGCCTTTTCCGCTCTCTTCTCCGGTCCCCGCAACAGTGGGTCCCCTTTCGGGTCCCTTCTGAGCGAGTCCGCTTTTCAACCCTTGGGGAAAAGATCGGACGGCACCTTTGAAGTGGACGGGTCCAGCGTGTCCTCTACCACCACGTCCACCTATGTTGCTGGGACCAGCTCCCGCATCTCTGCCAGAGGCAGTATTGCGGGCCGCACTAGTACCCAGTTTAGCGCACTGCGCATTAGCCTCATCCCTTGCAGGTACGGCTTGTCCTCCCTTTATCGTCGTTTTTGGTAATGAAAAATCCATTTAACCTTCCACGTATAACTTCGTCAGACTGGCTCCCCACCCTCCTTGGAGCCCTCCTACTGGGGATGCTTTGACGCATCAGGGATACCAGCCCGATATAGCGTCCCAGAATGAGTTATCCATGAGTCCGCACGGCACCAAAACCATCGTCGACTCCACAGGCGACTCAGGAATCGTGCGCCGCCGACTACGGACCCCATCACCCCAGGACACTCGCCCGCGGCCATCTGACTGGACGCAACAGCCGATTGATCATGTCTGGCTAGGACGTGACCGCCCGTGTGAGATGAATCCCGAGCCAAAGTGGCGTGTTGTCTTTCAAGGGTAACAACTCCGACCCCCGTCCGACTCAACCTACCAGGATCTCGTTCTCCATCCGTACGGGTCCCCGCGCACGGCACAAACACGCGGGTGGCATTCTACCGCTAACCATCCTTCTTAGTGGATGGAAAGCCCGCTGCGACATGCCACGTCATCGCTTGCAGCTGACTGTGTGGGATTTGGGGAGTAAGGAGGGTTTGGAATTCTAGAAGCTCAACTGGTTGTTTCCGTGCTACCTGTTTCCTCGGTAGAACCAGGCAGTTAACAGGCAGTAACCGCGGGAAGGAGCCCAACCAGTTTTGCCTCGAGGATCAAGGCAACTGTGAGCTCCCCCCGAGGCCCTTCACCAAGTTAACTACCGGGCAGGTAGCTACCATAAAGACTAACCCAGTACAAGAGAAGCGACCGGTCGCAAATTATGGCTTGTTCTGGACCCATCTCCGCCCATTTCACATTTTACATTACATCAACGGTACAAACTACAGGTCACTTGTTAGAGTACTTTATTCTTACCAATTGACTTGACCTTTTTTTTTTTTGGAGCGGAGCGAGCGAAGCTCCCATGGATCGACTCGAATGGACTTTGTGACAATGCGCAGATCTCAGCGAGTTCTCAACCGAATTTAGATTTTTTTTTTTTTAAATGCAAAAATTAAATTTCGCTAGGTCGTGACGAAGAGAAAATTTCGAAAAAAAAAATTCCGCTCCAATCTATGGTGCAAGCTTAGCCGGTGGCTGACTCTGCATCGACCTAGTTATTGGATGGGGACGGAAAAACATGTGTAAGACAAATAATATGTATTATTAATATTATTATAAAATGACTGTTACAGAATTTTAAACAAATAAGGAAAATTGTAAATACCTAGTGTCACAGATTTACCAGTAAACGAGACCCGTATACGTATTATGATATTACTATTTATTACTGTATTTTACACTAATAATAACATTGATTAACGGAAAATCCGTATCGCACTCAAGCCCAGATAAGATGGCTCGAACGATGCAAATGATTCATTACATACCAATACCACTATATAAACAGCGTCGTTATAAGCATTACTGCAGTGTTGTGGAGGATTATGGAGTTACTACGCATAATCCCAGTTTGGTTACTCCTTCTTGGAGCCATAGTCGAAGGATCTGACCTACCAATGCTACCGGATAATGAATTATTAGTAGGAGAGGCCAGATACTTACATAACGCTGTTCTTATTGAGTGTGGTTCATCTGGATTAGTAAGCGGTACAGTGGGAGAATCGCAAGCTTTAAGCAAGGTGGTGACATCATCAAATTTTGGTCAATACGCCTTCACCGCTGGACCCATAGGATCTCCACAATCGCCTAAAGTCACAGGAATTCAAGCAAAGTTCACTTACGTTGATGTAACCGGTAAAAAGACGATGCAAGCGCTTCAAGTGGACCCATCAGGCGAGGATGCGTATTGGCTGCCGCAAGGTGGGTTTATAGATGTACCAAAAAAGCCGTCTTCCAACCAGCCCAAGTACGTGTTCACGCCTGACTTCAGTGGCTGCTCGTGGACGGTCACTCCGATGATCAATGGGAACTTGCGCCTGCGTCATGTTGAAGGAGGTTATGAATCTAGCCAGTTCAATGACCTGTCCCCAGACGACAAAGGTGGAGATACTTCTTATGCTATGCAATTCATGGACTATGGATATGTAGTTGAAACGGCGCGACTAGTGAAGAGCATCCGATCCTTCGCCTACATGCACTTCGAGGGCACTAGATGGACACTTTATCTTCAACGACAGACGTGTGCTGCTAGCCCAGGAGGGTATGGATTCAATGATAGAAGGCTATTGTCAAAGATGTCGTTGTTAGAAAGCAATCAGAAATTTTATCAGCCAGTTACAGGTACAAAGGCTTACACAATTCCTTCCGTGTAGTCTTTATTGTAGTTAAGTAAATACTCAGCTATATTTAAAAGTGTGGTGATCCATGCAGTTATTAATTAAATAAAAAATATGGGTATATTGTGATTGTTTTGTTTAATATTACCTTTGATTAAATTATAAATAACATTTAGTAATATTATTCTTAAATAATACAAAGTCAGTTTACACGCATTCAACATGGTAGAGTTGCTAAGCCGCGAAATTGTGCGCATCGGGTTACAAGCATGAAATTTCTACCACACATAGAGCGTTCCACGGTGATTATTTTCAGATGTGGAGGGATGTCAGATTCGTCCCCTGTGTGTTGGGAGAGCGGGGTGAAGAGGACCAAGTACTGTTCTTTTTCTTTTTTTTATTACTGATCAGTTAAGGCTATTAGGGCTTGTGCGACATCGTTTTCGTGTAAAATAGATATCAGCTATACATTTTTCATGTTATTTAAGAATAGTTTCATATAGGAATTTGAATTTATTGCCGAAAAGGTAAAAATCACAACAAGTTTTTTTTTATTCAGAACGATAAATTAGTTATCTATCCTGAATATTTACAATTTAAAAAAATATTACTAAACAGAATATTTAATCTTGTTTTTAAAAATGTTTACATATTGGGCACATCTGGTACAAAAAGTACCTTGAAAAAAATGTTGATGTTAAGCTTAGCCTGCGTGTTCTAGTACATTTTGCTAAGTCGCGAAATTGTGCGCATCGGGTTACAACTGTTACAAGCATGAAATTTTTACCACACATAGAGCGTTCTACGGTGATTATTTTCAGATGTGGAAAGAAGTCAGATTCGTCCCCTGTGCGGCGGGAAAGTGGGGTGAATAGGACAAAAGAGTCCTCTTTTTCTTTTTATATTACTGATCAGATAACGCTAGTAGGATTTGTGTGGTGTCGTTTTCGTGTAAAACAGATATCAGGAATTCATTTTTCATGTTATTTATTCATAGTACCATATAAAAATATGGTTGTATTTCCGAAATTGTAAAAATCACAACAAGTTTTTTTATTCAGGCAGATAAATTAGTTATATTTCCTGAATATTTACAACTAAAAAAAATATTTCAAAATAGCAAATTTAATCTAGTTTTAAAAAATATATAAATATTGGGCACTCTTCTTACAAATAGTAACTTAAATAAATTGTTGATGTTGAGATTAGCCCGTGTGCTCGTGATACATTAGCAAAAAAAAATTGTTTTAATTACATTAATTTGTTTTTCTAGGACGTATATAGTAAATATAATATGTAAGCGCATGTTAATAATCATTATTTAATGTATTTAATGAAGCGAAATAGGATGCGTTCGGAGATTTACGTCGGTTACGCCGACGTAAAGATATATTTTAAGCTACTGTTTGTATGAGAAGTTATTTGTTGGGCAACATGCATATATTTTTAGAAACTAGATTAAATGAACTTTTTGAAATAATAATAATAATTTGAAAATGTTTACGAAATTGAACTAATTTACCTCACTGAATAAAAAAAACTTCTTGTGATTTTTGCCTTTTCGGCCATTACACCCATATTTTTATATAGAACTATACAAAAAATGAATTTCTGATATTTGTTTTACACAGAAACGATACCAAACACGTCCTGGTACACTTAACTGACCAGCAATAAAGAAAGAAAAGTGGGATACTTGGCCGTATTCACTCCGCTCTCCCGCCTCACAGGGGATGAATCTGACTTCCCTCTACATCTTAAAATAATCACCGTGAAACACTCTATCTGTGGTAGAAATTTCATGTTTGTAACCCGATGCGCACAATTATGTTAGAAAACAGCGGACTAACAACTGTACTAACAGTAATAAAAACAAGTTAACAAACAAATTATACCAAATTCATCAAATCATAATTAAGTAAAAGACTTCCAATGCTGGGCAACGATCTCCCCTAAAGATCTCCCGTTCAGTGAACTTCTGGCCTTTGCCAGGTCATCACCTCATGAGGGACCCAAAGTGCATCCTTTGCGTGGTCGCTAACGAGAAACTCGTCAGCCACAGCGGCCGTCGATTCTACGAAAGTCCAGTCATTGCTACTCTTAGAATAAATACGCCTAAAAACCCAATAGTTAGCGCTTAAAAGTGAAGCCAGTTTTGGTTAGACACGGGCACAGAATACTTAATAGTACTACATAACACGAACTTAGTTTCGTCCGTGTGCGCATCTGTCACTACGTCAATGTCACAAGCAACACTTCTCTATTATTAGCTCACAGGCACGCATACATAAATCCAAAAGCGGCTTCATCTTTCAAAAATCTTTTGTATGAAGATTTTCGTTCTAGATGTATTTATTCTAAGTTGCCACTTAAGTATGACGACGCGGTCGGCTTAGCTTGTAGTGCACCTACCTACTGAGCCGGTGATCCTGGGTTCGCATCCCGGCCAGGGCAAATATTTGTGTGATGAACTCGAATATTTGTTTCTGGATCATAGATGTTATCTATTTGTATTTGTATATTATGTATATCGTCGTCTATTACCCATAGTGCAAGCTCTGGTTAGTTTGGGACTAGATCGATTGGTGTTAGATTGTCCCTAATATTTATTTATTATTTAAGTTTCATAATTCTTTGAGTTACATCATTTTTTCTGCTTTATCAAACGGATCTCTTTATTTCTTATTCGATCTTTTAGAATGCAGAGGGAATTTGAATGAAAAAAAAACAGTAATAACATAAATTAAATGTATAATAAATATGGTGACGGTAAAAACAGTAAAAATATCTACACATTTCAATTTTTTTGCTTAGGTAAATAAAAATAAAGCCAGCAACGATGGAATTCCGTTCCGACACAATGTTTTATGTAGGTGCGGAAGTCGCATGATTTAATTCCAGGTTTTATGGGCACAATAAAATTTCGCGCGATAAAATGTCGCGAGTATCAGGGCATAATCCCACCGGTGCAAACAGCGAATTTAAATCACTCCTCCTTCATGAGAGTAATACAGAAAGTTCACTTTAGATTTACAGCGTATAAAAAGACTACAATGGGCGTTAAGGGAATTTATCACTGCTCCTATTCCCATACTATCAGTCTACGTTCTGTTTGCATCTGGTAACTATGGTGTCGCATACGAATGAAGTCCAAACTTAACGTAACCAGGTTATATAAATCGTGGTTTTGTCCTCGTCTGTTTACTTTTCAATGTTGCCCAAAAACAGACGCCTAATACAAATTTTTATAATTATAAGTTCAAATATCGAAACGGTCTGACACAGAACTTTTCCTTCCCATTCAGTTCCTACGTAAAGATTGGTTAAGACTGCGCCGAGCGTTAGCGACTGAACCATAGAGCGAGCGCGGGGATTGCGTATTTAGATCGGCGCGCGGCCGCCATAGTAAACATTTATGGAGAATTAAAAGCACTTTTTGATAAATCTGGACCTTTAATACCAAACAATAATAGAAATATTTGATTCGGAAGAAAGAAGAAGAAGAGAAAATATATAGTTTAGAAATGGATTAAACAACTATTATTGACGTTGTCTACTTAACGGCAACTGCCTATTTTTCACATTTCGCTCGGCGCAGTCTTAAGTTTTGAACGAGGACAGGCGTAAACTCCTTTATAACTAATTAAGAAATATTCACAGTTAATTATGAATAAGCTTTAGCTGGCAATGCCGTTTGAACTTGTGTGTTTACTCATAAATAGACCCCGGACATTTATCGCGGTTAAGTTACAATAGGATAGTTTGGGGAGTGAACGGACCGGTGTTAATTAATACAATAAATGACATAAATAAATGCATATTCTTTAGTTAATATTACCTATAGGTCAATTGTCAATTGATTTATTGTTATTTCGTTAACTGAGTCTCCGTAACAAATCAAATGTTTGGTTTACATTAATATACCAAAAAATTATATTGATCAATTAATTCAATTAATTACGTAATTATTGTCGTATATTATTTAAATTTATAAACATATAAAGACAAAAGCATCTAAAATATTATAGATTTTTAATTTTCGTTGTTTAACATTTAATAACAAGTGCACGAGTGTATTACTTAATAAAAAAAATAGTGACTGCGACGAAAATCGGGCTCTACCCATAAAATACTTTTTTTTTTTCAATTATAATCATAGAGTCAAAGGGGAAGGAGTGTAAATGTCAAAAATTTAAAATCGGATACCCAAACGTTGTCTAGAAGAATTTGCTTCTATCGTATTGTTTGTTTTTATTTATTGTTGAAGTGTGAAATAAAGAGTATTTTATCTATCTATCTCCGAGTAGTCTATTAAAGTAATAGCGACAGATGTATTATGTCCATTGTCCAGTGCACGTCCGTCTGGTTCGATGGAGGATAAAAGCCTTTCGAGATAAAGACCAACTTTAAACTGACTTAAAACTTTGCGTCGGTGTCGAACAGGCAGTAACAACATATTGGGACTTATTTTAAAACTGCTTAAAAAAAGTTAAATGAACAATGCTTATTTAGTTTTTTTACAAGTTAACACATAGTAAACGGTCGGAG
This sequence comes from Apotomis capreana, assembly GCA_947623375.1. Lineage (NCBI taxonomy): Eukaryota > Metazoa > Arthropoda > Insecta > Lepidoptera > Tortricidae > Apotomis > Apotomis capreana. The sequence continues at coordinate 7,057,806 of OX392500.1, read as the reverse complement.
CCATCCACTTAACCAAATTAAGACTGTTTTGGTTAAAACATATGGGAAATTATAAAAAAACAGCTAAAGTTTTCTGTAGCACTTGCAACCTAAAGTACCTATTATCATTTTTGGCATTTTTTTGTTATGATTCGCCTGTCAGTCGCCAGTCGGGCGTCGCATGAAGTAGATGGGTGCGATGAGTGTGGGTGGGATGAATAAATTTTTTCGCTTCAAATTTTCTATGTGATAAAAATATTTTGTTTTGTATTTTTTTTGCATCTAAGATCGACCAACTGTAATAAATAAGGTTTAATCGACAAACTATAAACATATATTAATCGCTCTTTCCTCCCTACATATATATAATATATATATATATATATATATTTATCTCCCTACATATATTTATATATATATTTTAATACAATGTATTTTATATAATTTTACAAGGGTTTCAACACTCTCTCCAAATACCGTATTGCTTTTCTCCCACCTCACCTTACATTATTGCATTATCGTTCGTGATTGAGCCCACACCACGCTGTGATGTGAAAATATAATACTGAAACAAAATTGATTTCTTAACAAGATTGTGACAAATGGGCAAAATTTACCCTTTCCATATCGTGGTAAAATTTCTTACCCCTTGCTAGTTTGAACGTGTTTACATGACAACAATTTTTGTAAAGGTTGTTACGTGTTGCAATATGTTAAAAATATTTAACATGAGTCACGCCAACACGAGTCAAACATTATTCACTTTTAGGTTTAGACTAAAACTTGACGTTGGATTTCATATGATTTCGGGGCATCGTATTAAAATCCAAATTTCTGAAACAATGGCTGACACGTTCGTAAGCAAGCCTCAGCCCTTTATCTAGGGGTCGTTTAATTTAAAACTTTGCATGAGGGACTAATCTTGCACGCGTCAAGGAACCCCTGTCACCCTTCCAGGGTCGCTGCATGGATAATGACCACGTTTCACAATTACAATTTCACACATCCATGTCCTAACTGACCAGAGTCCCGAGACCTCTGAAGGACCGAGAGTTTGAAGGGCGTTGTTCAAACTGGTAGGCCTTCCGTTAGTGGTCATTGTGCAATTTTAAAAGGTCCACGGGTCAGCATTACATATTGTCTTCACAGCCGGATTAACGATGGTGTTTATCCCAAAGGCTGGCTAAATGAACTGGAAGACAATAGCTTTACAACGCTTTAATTTTGTAAAGGTGCTCCGTAAATTATACGTGTAATTATCTGAGCAAACTCGAGGTGAATTACAAAAGATGGTTGGAAAAAAGGGCTTTTTCTGATGAATATTTCGCCGAAAAATTAAATCTAAGCGAGTGTTCATGTTCATTTCAACCTTTTTCACAAAATTGTTTGCCAAAGTGGATAATAGAAAACACGTTTCCAACGATAAGCAAGTTTCATGAACCGAAAGTCCAGGTCGTTATTTTCCACACTTGATTTAAAATCTCTTTTGGTGAAATAGACCGCAAGTGCTGAACTAATAGAAAAAGGCAGATATGTCGAGATGAAATAAAATTTATTACATTCCATAAGCCCTGGGGGAACTAATAGTTGTTTCCGAGGAAAAATAGGGGTTATCAGTGGGAGCAGTATAACGGGGCTCCGGATATTTCTGGATGGAGAAAATAATAGGAGTCGGAAATAGGAAAGGAATGGGAAAAAATACTTGTGATACTATGAAATAGATGCCAGAGAACTTGTGACATGATAATTAATATTCTAAAAATTAAAACGAAGACAACTTAATTTATTTAGGTTTAGACGTTATTTTCTAAAGCTATTAAGGCGTTGAATCGTACTAACCGAACCGTAATTTAGTACATTGTATAATAGATATACTGGAACAATTCACCCGGAATACCTAGATTAGTCAAGTACACTTTTTGTTACTTTATTTCGCCTATTATTTTGAGCAGAATTATCTACCTACTTTAATAAACGTATGTATGGATATCGCACGTATACTTATGTAAGTATCATAATCAGCCACACTGTGTTGTGAGCAGCTATGCCACATTACGTAGCGGCTATCAATAAATTACCGACATTCACAGGCGTAATCGTCCATTAATAAATAGCGAATCCTGATAAAGTTAAGACTGCATCGATTGCCGCTTGCTCAAACTGCAAAGTTCAGTGTAAAGGCGTAGTAGTAGCTAGTTTATCTCTCCCAAACGTTATTTGAACCTGATTTGACTTGGCTCCTGCCTGTTGAGTGATGGAGTAATAATAATTATATAATACGAAACATTAACTATACAGGGTATCTCTGACCATGCGGCTTTAAATGTAAGGTTTAATTGTGCTTTCTAAACTGAGCATCTTTCGTTCAGCAACTATTTAAAAATATCTCCTCCAGTCTTAATTCGATTTAATTTCATAAGGTCAGGTTGGGTAAGAGAAATATATTGGGGTAAGGGAATAAATAGTCAAAATAAATCACAGTGTGTGAGATGAATCCGATTTTTCGAAACAGTTATCTAATAAATAAATGTCGCTGCAGTTGATCGTTTTATATTTATTGAAGCTATTATATAGAAAATATTCCAAAGTGTTCTACTTCCCCCGTGTGATTCCCTTACCTCATCTGACCTTACAACTTAAACGTTATTTCCAATGTACGCAATCCAATGCTAACTCGATAGCATACTGATATTAAATGTTTATCTTTAAGAGGCGTCAAATGTCAAATGAATAATCGCAATTGACGATACACTGACTTAACGAATAAATTATGTAAAGTATATTTTTTTATTAATGTCACAAAACAAAATTAGATCATTTAAGTGAGTAGAATGGAACTTTACATTTAAAGCATCATGAGCAGGCTATATATATACTTATAAGGTCAGTTCTATTAGCCACTTGCGTAGTTTAGGTATTATTATCTTTGATAGTTGTGGGACTTGTGGGTAATCTGTTGTAAATATATGGGTACACAATGTATATCGATCTCGTAGATTTTGTCAGTATGTGCGCGTGGCACTTGCTCTTCTGAAGCGCATGGGCCGTACCCTGGTGTTTAAATAAGTGAAACAAAGCCGCCTGATATAAAATAATTCTTCTTTGGTGGCCAATTAAACTAAACGAAATAAATACATAAATATCAGACAATCATTCAAATCAATCAATCCGAAATTAAGCTCAAGAAGGCTTGTGTTAACGGTACTATACGACGATAGACATACTTATATAAATAAATATTAAATACATAGAACAACCATCAGGCGGGCCGCATGCTTGTTTGCCACCGTCGTAGTATAAAAAAAAAACCATGACCCGAGTACAAATAATCGAGTTCATCACACAAATATTTTCCTTGGTCGGGATTCGAACGTGGGAACGCCGGCTCAGAGGGCTTGCTTACAAACTGCGACAACCGCGTCGTCAAATTACTGTTAGTATAGTATTATTGCGATTATGAATTCAACTTTAGTAAGTATATAAACAATAAACATGGCTTGTATTTAAACGCCTACGAAATATGATTAAACGCCTACCAAATATGTTGATAAATTACTTCCAATAAATTCTTAATGCTTGCCAAAACGGATGAATGCTCACCAAATAGTGTATCCCAAACTATTCTATAAATAAAGCAAATAATTCTTTTTCTTACATGCTATAAAAATATATGAACACCGTTAAAGTTAATTTCAGACCAAATAATCTATAATATTGTTAAATGGATGTCACCAATATTTTATATTATTACTTCCATTTTAGTCATTTTTGCTGAGGTAAAAAACTAAATGTTCACCAAAATGGCTTTTTTCACCAAAATTTCAAATTGGTGCTAGGTGACTAACACTCGGTATCGGGGGGCTCTCGGGGCTCAAAAATATGAATCTGAAATCTTGTCCGAAAATTCGGTCAAATTCGGAAAATATCGAAAAAAACGATTCAAAATTTCAAATTGGTGCTAGGCGGCTAAAACTCGGTATCGGGGGGCTCTCGGGCTCAAAAATATGAATCTTGTCCGAAAATTCGGTCAAATTCGGAAAACATCGAAAATAAACGATTTGTATGGAGAAAATGACAAATTGATATAGCATAGCTAATAATGACTACTTACCGCACATTATGGAGCGTTTTTTAGGGATATAAAAAAAAACTAACCTAACCTAGCCCGGCCGAGTCGGATCTGCTCTGAAAGGTGATCAGGATTAGATGGTTACCTAGCTGAAACACTAATTTATGAAAACAATATTTGGTGAGCAAAAAATCCATTTTGGGAAGCAAAAAGATATTTTTGGTAATAATTTTGATGTTTTATGAAAACAATATTTGGTGAGCAAAAAATCCATTTTGGGTAGCAAAAAGATATACTGACTAAACATAAAATTATTCTGGTGTAATGTATATCGATTTTGGAATACAAAATGATTTAATTTGGGGAGCACTGTATAGAGTGGGTTTAATTTATATGGAGACAATTCATTTTATTTGGAATTTAGTTTTGGGGTATAAAAGCCATTTTGGTGAGCGTTTAAATTGTTCCCTTTTTGATCTCAGTAGATTTGTACTATATATGTAGCGTCTTTTCCAATTAAATTATGATAAATAAAATATGTGTAAGTATTTCAATACGTAACATGACCGTCCCTTTCAAGTTTTTGACATAGGTCCCAGCGCAGCGGTCAGCTCACCATCCGGTACCTGCCAACGACAATGACTTCCAATATCTTAAACGTAAGTGGAACAAGTGTATACAGCTTCCGGAACTTTACCTAATATCGGCACAGGGCTGTTATCATCATCATATCAGATGAAAACGCGTCTCGCTCGATTTAGATTTCGCCATTTTAGCCAAATTTGCCATAGACTGGTTCTGCTAACTCAGTATTTGCAATCTGTGCAATAATTGTGAATATTCGTAGTTATATTTAAGTAAACCAAATAGATTTACGAGAAATGACCAAATAAGTAAATATAGCTGTTCGCGTCATAACTATAACCCATTTATTTTCTACTAGAGTCTACAAAAGATGCGTAATTTGCCAAATCGTGTGATAAACGCGATCATCATGATATCACCAGCTCTATCTATCAACTATTTACCTAGTTACACTTACTTATAGCCATTTGAGGGAGACAGGGGGGTGCGGGCACATACAGAGACGGCCTACAAAAAGGCTTTTCGGCGAGAGTAAATAATGGAATTAACAACCAAAGCCTTCAAGTTTCTTTCCATTGCCCAAAGGTTGCCTGAATGAGATAGATCTTGAGCAATAAGACCTGTTGTATTCCATTTATTCTTCTTTATTTCTTTGCCTCCTGCTTAATGAGGTGTACAATATACCGAAACATGATCGCTCATCTCAAGTTGTATTTTTTCTTTCTTTGTATCTTTTACTTATAACTGTAAGGCACGTCGTATCAAGTTTTCTAATATTGTATATAGATATAAAGGATAAATAAGAAGCAAAATTTTTATTTCCACTGCAGTCCAAGTGGGACTTGAACCCACGACATATGTGTAACCGGAACATTGCTCTTCCAACTGAGCTACAGGACCGCTATGCAGACCGTAGGAAATAATGCCTTCTAATTCCGCTTTTTTACAGTGCCCTCTGTATTTATATGATTAAAATGCTAAGCGGTGGACTGCAGCGGATCGCATAAAATTTTGGCTTCTTATTTCTTTGACCACGTTCTTCTTTCACCACAAACATATGATTAACATTTATTCAGTTCAATTTTGAAAAGGTCTTTAATAGGGGCTTATAATTATGAACATGTCTATAATCCCTATAAAGCTCAGCGCCTCCACCACTACTATCAACAGTGTCATTTGGCGTCACGCGTCAGCTCATATCTACCACGTTATTCCGGTTATCATGAACGCAAATTGCATTTTAATGAGCTCCAAAAGTAAGAAATGTTATCACCACAATATAAAAGGATCAAAATTGATTCCGTTCAATATTGAAAAGTGCTTATAATTTATGAGCATCTCTATAATCCCTATAAAGCCCTTAGCACCTCCACCACTAGTTACACTATCAACAGTGTCATTTGGCGTCACGCCTCGGCTCATATCTACCACGATATTCCGGTTAGCATGAAAGCAAATTTCATTTTAATGACCCCAAGCCGGCGCGCTCGATACCATCTCCACGGTCGATTTACCCGAGGGCTGGTACTTAGTATATTGCCATCTTAGAACTAAATGCTCGCCAGTAAATTTTCCTGTATTTTTCGGGCCATTGGCGATGGAGTCAAGCTGTTTTCTACTTACTTGATGCTTTATGTTTTGTGTATCGAAAAATAACTTTAGAAACTTCATAAACGATAAACACGTGCAATTTTGATAGCCTATAATGAAGATTTTAGGATTTTAGAAATCAAACAGGCTTGGAACTAAATTTATTCAACTAAAGATATTACGTAACTGTTTAATTGTGGTATAGTTTGCATTTAATTAATGCGTTTAATAAAAACCTCCTTCTTATTAACAACTTGATCATGGATTGGATTAAATTGACATCGCATACGAGGGCTTAATCTGACTGCCATCTTGTCATTTATAGGTAGCTACGGAAAACTATCCCTCGTCTGATATTAATATTGCAGTCAGTTGTCACCACTAATTTCTTATTTTCCTTCTAAAACAGTATGTAAATCTATGACATAGATACAATTAACACGGCGCTTTGTACTTGTAGCATGATAAATTGGAGCATCCCGCAATTTCCTTCTCTTAATAAATAAAACGCGCCGCGCCACCCCTGTCGCGAAAATTCGCATAGCGGCATTGAATAGCTTTTGTGTAACACTTACCTTTTGTCGCCGTGACAGAATCGTGGCAGAAGGGCGAGTGCCTTGATTTACGGTTCGCGGTGTAATCATAATTAACTTACATTTCGTGGAACGAAACGTGTTTTGTGTCAGCTTAAATACCTGCTTAGGTGACGTTGCATGTTGTGATGGGGTAAAGGGATTGAGCATAATCTGTTCGTTGTCTTGCTTGAGATGAATTAAATCTAACGTGGGCAGAGTAGCGTGATTCTATATAATCACTTAGTCATGGAATATAACCGAATTCAAGGAGAAGAAATCGTATTTCCGAGAAAACAATATAAAACACCAAAATCGACAGATATGCATATATTGAGTAGTTTCTTCGATCCCTCATGGATTTTTTAAAGATCATTTTGAAAAGAAGGAGTTCTGAGGTAACAAACATTAAAAAAACAGTTGCGAATCTTTTCTTTTTAAAGTCGGTTAAAAAACGGTTATAGATCTGTCAATGAGATTTGTTTTGTTGTTCACTGCAATATCATGGGACGAGGCGTAAAGCGAAATGATTTAACAACTAATGTGTGCTGGGATTGTAGAATTTATAGATCTGTTCAAAAGGTTCTTAGACAGCTTCGAGATTTATACCTAATACAAAGAATTATGGAAATTATAGTCTTAATTCTGGGAAGCAGAAGCATAACAGACTTTGTACCCGTTAACTCGTCTTACCTACTTACCTCCTTCAAGTTTGGTCGAACACTTCGGCCGCGCTTCGAGTAGGGATAACATGTATTAAACGAATCTACATTATGTAGCAGGAAATTTACGAACCAAATTGAATGGAGATTTTCCTTTTTTAATTATTCACGTCTTTTAGGACCCTATTTTGATTTGCAGTAAAGTTATAGGTACTTAGATACAAGTCGATCTTTGTAAGTAGAAAATTAAATAGCGCTTACCTAATGTCTATACTGGGTCTATCCGATTGGACTCCTGTACTTATTTTGAGTTATAAAAGGTTGTTAACCTCATTCAGAAACCTTTTCTTCGATAATTGGTACCTAAGGCTGGTGTAACTGTATCAGCGAATAGGAAAAACCATTGTGGTCATGGCTAGGTAGTGGCACTAATAGTAATACATACACGCGTCTTATTAAATTATAAAATGTATTTACACAGGCCTTTTAACAGGTTAAAGTTTCGATTTTCGAATTATGAAATATTTTTGACGTACGAGTATACAACCAGTGACGACCCTTTGATAAATTTTGCTCGCATTTTACGAACGATCCTTAATAGTGGTGCGTTTTGAATTGAGCTCCTTGTCTAACTTCTATTGAAATATCTCCAATTTTAAAAAGTAGTAACCAACACAGAGCACTACAAAAGACAGTTGACGCATCAATTAACTTGCCTCCAAAATAAACGTTGAATTTATAAACTTTTAACGGCAACCTTTTGTTTCTTAGCTGATTAACATAAGTAAGAACTCGAAATAGTTCATATTCCGTTACACGATAACACGATAAATCCACTTAATACGTTTCATACCTTTATAATTTTGGTTTCACCCAATCAAATAACCCTTCACCCTTCTTCCTTGAGCTTCAAATTCATAATAAACTTATAGGAATTTTAGTATTCAAAGCACTGTTGCCCTTGAAATAATTATTTTCCACGTGCACGTCAACCAAAACCACGAAGGTCGTCCGTCAGCAAAATGTACTCGCGTATATCTGAAAAGGTCAAATTTTTATTTTTTTAATAAACGCGTCCACTTTTGGTACTGGGACTCTGTAAATTGAAATTGAAATACAATATTTACGTCAGGTTTCAATTTTTAATACGTAATTAGTACGGTTAACCTTTCACCGCAACCAATAGAGTGAAACTTAAACACACATTAAGCTCATTCATCAATTACGAATAAATAGGAGTTGCAACAAATTTAGCGGTGAGCCGCTGTTAGGCAGCTTTTCTGATTTGCATGGACATTGATGGATTTAAAGTCGCATTGAACGTATAAAACGGATCATACACTGACTGTTTACTACTGAATATATCCAAAATAATATGGCCGTATAGCACAGCCTGTCTTAGATTAATAGGCATAAATAAATACCGGACAACCTCACTCGTATCGACCTAGTCCCACAGTAAGTTCTAGTAGGCTTGAGGAATGGGCACTAGATGGCTATAAACAGTATATAGAAATTACTTTAATTTAGACCATCCATGACCCAGGAACAAACATCCGAGTTCGCAGGCTCGGTAGGCAGCTGCACTACCACAGTGGTGGTAGTGCCATCCGCGTCGTGAATATCTCGTTGGTATGTATATCACGGATTTACACCCAGGCCGGTTTCACGCTACCCATATGCACCTAAGCCCTGCGAACGTCAACGTCACAAGTTTGCCAATCAAACTTCTGCATTTTTAATTTGGGTGTAAATATTCCAGGCACAAGTCTTCTTTATTATTTGAAAACCCTGTGTCCTTATTTGAAGACCTTTACTAATTAAAATTTATAGTCTACCTACTGCTCTTCAAGCGGAATAAATTCATTCGACATTCAACTCAAATTAAATCCAATAAGTACTTAGACCCAATACGCTCCAATATCTTTTCTGTGAAATCCGTATCAAAATCGAGAAACTTTCGTTTTTGTACACGGAAAGGGAGGGCCTAAAGGGCACGCCGGGCTCGTAGCTCCGTAATTATGCGAAACGGAAAGATAAAACACGTATCCCCTTCGAGGTATGTAGCAGGCAACCGTGTAATTAAAACATCACTTTGGTGGATTCTGCTCGAGTTTCTGCCCTTGTGAGCTTTTATCGTCCGGAGACTAGTTTGTGTACGGATGTTAGGCAAATAGTTATAATTTTATGTAAACAATTACAAATTGAAAACTCCCGTGAGTCAGACATTAAAATACATGCGAAACGGGTTTATTCACGTCGTAGAAGTCGAATAACGCTCGACATGTTTCGAATTGGTACCGATTCGTTATCGATGATGAGTGGGGATGGGGTGAGTTAACCCGTTTTTTATGCGTTTTAATTAGAAATTGTTTTGGAATGATAATTAAGAAGGCTATATTTAAATTGATAATTTGCATCTAGGTAATATCTTAAATAATAGGTTGGCGCAGTTTGTAGCGCAGTTGCCTGCTGAGCCGACGGTCCTGAGTTCAAATCCCGGCAAGAACAAATATTTGAGTGATGAACTCGAATATTTGTTCTTGGGTCATGGATGTTATCTATATATGTATTTATATATTATGTATATCGTCGTATAGTACCCATAGTACAAGCATTGCTTAGTTTGGGACTAGGTCGATTTGTGTATTACTGTCCCATAATATTTATTTATTTATGAATTCCTACGTCACGCGTGCTCTGGATAAAATACTGGAAAATGCTCAAGGATTGTTGGATATGCAAAAATGGTTACATGATACCTTTCATAAGGAAATGGTAAAATAAAATTTCAATTTTGGGGAATATTTCAATAACGGGCTCAACGATGAAGTAACGATATATAATTTTGAATTCGATATGATGATAGTAATCGATGCGCAAGAACTGGAATATTACTCTGATGTTCGGAATTCAAATTTGGTATTGTGCCAGTACATAATTTTTCTGACGCGAAATCGTGAACGTGTACGGTCAATTCCATCTTCGGAATAGCAGTCAACGTTGAAATAATAAAATTCAATATATAAGGGCAATTACCGATGCGCGAGAACTGGCGTTGGAAAGCTTCCTGTAATAAAAATCTTGATTGAGGAAATCAAGGCGCTATCTTGCACGATTCTTTTGTCTAAAATTGACGTGTTTTGAAAACCAATACCGTGTGCCGAGATGATTGCGGGAACAATCTTAACAGCGCATTGCATGTTTTCGTTTGTTTCCTATGCCAGGGTATTTCAATTCAATCTCTCGGGTGAAAATCTTTATGGCCTTATCATGTCTAAACGTTTGAACAAATCCTTATTATTTTCGAAAACATTTTTAAATATTTGCGGTTAGACGAATATTTCGGTAAAGCAAAACAAAGGGTTATGACTTCCTATACTTTGGATAAACTTACTTCTTTTTAAATAAATCGTGAATAATTTCGTGGCCTACTTTAATCAGTCAGAAGACGTAGTAAAGCTATGTAGTAAACTTGCTTGATAAGTAGCTTTGGAACTCCTAATACTAACACTGTAATTTTACTCCCATTTTGCTAGTCTCTTTCAAGGTTTCTCCTAATGCTTACGCATTTAAAAATCAGCTACCTACTCTACTTCATGACCACACATGATGATCTTATTGAATGACTCTAGTATTAATCTATTGTAATTTCTCACATACTGAAATGGTAAGTAACTTTAATAAAACCTAAATCTAAATTACCTATAATACAGTAAAAAATGGTCATAAAAAGTATACCTTATCGAAGAGGTCCGCCTGCGGCATGGTTAAGTGCCACCCAGCATGCTGGCAACATGACCTCTTTGTATAGTCAGAGAGATTTTCTGGCAGAGGTGGCTCTTACATATTTGAGGCTGATAAATAAAACTAAAACATGTTTCCTTTAGACTTTTATTCAATGTGTGCACAATTAACGAGTAGCTCTGAGGAAACTTTTTACAGCTTACAGTACCTAAGTATGTTCAATACTTGTAATTCCTCAGCGTTAACAAAACAACTGCTTAAATGTCGACTTTTACGAGTAGTTACTTTTTCAAACCTTCTGTTTTCTGCTCCTGTTAGTTTTAAATGCACACTTTTATTGTGCAAACTTGTATATATGCATGTGGAAAGTTAAAAAAGTAAGTATTTGATAAGTTCTCTGCCAAATACTGTTGAATATATTATACAATCCAAACGGTCTTTACACCTGCTCCAAAAGTTTGCATATTTATGCAAACTTTTTAATGGCTTCTATAGTAGTGGCAGATATTTAATAGTTATTTTAGTTCCAGTAGCATGGCAAAGTTGTTATAACTCAAGCGCATTTACAACCACTGAACAACCCTAGCTTCCCTCATCTTTGCTGTACGAGACGAAGAATCGTTTGCCTTGAGTTATGATTAAATCTAAAGTAATAATTTCGTCATAATATCATTTTTGTTTATAAAAATGGTCTTTATATATTTCAGCTTTTCTTTTCGAAACACATCTTATAAGGTATCGTATGTACGAGAAAACAAATCGTAAAGACGTAAGTAATAATTGGTTTTAGCTCGAACTTATAAACAACATTGCCCATTGACAATTACGAAGCACATTTTGCTGCATACTTATCAAAAGGGTAGTATGCCTGGAAGTGCCTTGTTGTTCACTGTTGCCGTCACTACTGCTGACTTTCACAGTATTTGAGTTGTCAATAATATAAGCCTTTTGACTGAAATTAATAATAATGTGACATTGAGTAAAACCAACAAATTGTATATGTACTTGCATTTTATACAGCCAGGCCAAAAACCTATCTCGATATTTGGGACGATTTTTAGAGACAGAGTTTAACCAAGAATGTTAATTTTAATAGTAAACATCATAAATAAAATCAATCCCATTATATTGGTAAGTCAGATAATTGTTAAATATATTCAATATTTAATAGTGAAATAAATTAAGATTTTAAAAGTATCATACCACTAAGGAACACAATCTAAGTAAATTATTATAACAAAATGTACATCTTAAAATTATTCTAAAATACTTAGAACAAAGCAGAAACAATAATATATCTTAATTCGTACAATGTCTAAGTCATGCCACTAGTCAAAAGAAAATGAAGACATTAAATGAATTACAAGATACTTGCAGAAAATAAATGTGAAAAATGAAACTAACACAGACAAACATTTAAACTTATCCATCAAACAGATATCTTCGATAGAGAAATCAATCAATTGAAAAGTTTCAAAGTAATAAATGACTTTATTATCTACCTATTGTATTCTAGACGGGTAGCCAATGAACTTTTTAAATATTCACAAACCTATAAATTTCTTAACAAGTTTTTTCCACGAAAATAAATTTTAGGCCTGTAAAGCATAGTTCTTTATCATAGGTTCTCTTACGTTCAACGTAGACTCCTAATATATCTTTCTTACGCACTAACTTTACAAGTTTATGTAGATACAAGATAAAAATGCTATTCAGATTCATATTTACATGAAGAAAGATTACTACTAGTACATACAATGTTATACATACTCTTAAACCTACAGTAACCTGGAAGCACACACCAATATTGATAGAATAGATACACTTTTACAATTCGACTGTATCTTTTTACAAAAGGTACTGTGTAGGTACTATACAACAATTAGATACTGTTAAATAAAAAAAAAACAATGAGTGCTTGTAAATACAGTATATTCGTCTTTACTTGTCAAATTAAGTACAAGATTCTAACCTCAAAATTGTCATTTAATGCCAAAACTAGCTGCTTTCTTGCAAGTAATATTTGGTTTATAAAATTGGCATCATGGTCTCCAGGATAGCGATTCAAGTTACTTCATTTATGAGAAAATGCTACTTTTCGACTGAAAAGTCATACTTTGAGAGTAGAATATTGTTTATTTAATATGACAAGTAAGGATAAATATACTGTAATCTGAACCGTCCAGTTTTGTTTCATTTGCACTCTTACGCTCACATCCGTTGCTAGTACTCATATCTCGTACAAACATATATTTCGTTCCTCGTGTACTATGTGATGTTTGCTTTGAAATGTATAGAAAACTTCTTTGCTTACACAAACTAGTAATTTTACATTGCTGTTAGTGACTTCAATTAAATGTTTGCCCAATTCATAGTGTAGTATCTAAGTATCGGAAATGTTTTGATACTAAAATTGATTTCTGTCTTCATGGTCGAGGATTACCTGTAATCAAAGAAAGTTATGTTCAATATTCAAGCAATTCTGATATAAACAACTCGAAAAATAAACGCAGGTGTTATTTTATGAATGATCTACGCAATGGTTCAAATTTGACAAATGGTCATGCAAATCAAGAACATTCTGAAACTTGTAAAGAATTCCTAACAGTTCTAAATGTTACATTATAACAACCAATAGTGTTAGAAGTTACGGGCTTCTCATCTTTTATAGAAAATGACTTCTCAGAATGCTTCATTTCATAGACATTTTTTTCGCGCAAGTCATAATTTTTTTTTTAAATTTTGAAAATGTTAGCCTATAATTAAAACATGGGTTCGACCCCTCAAACTGACCTCATTTATTAAACAACTTTTAAAAATATCTTATTTACAATGTACACTTGAAAAATAAAGTTTATTGAAAGAAGCAATGTATTGCGAAACATTTGATATTTAGTAAAGTGACAGCTACGAGTATGTCAATGCTAAGGCGATGTAAATGTTGGACGGCGTACATTGCTATAGGCTTCCGGTCCGTGACTTAAGATGGCCGCATGCGTTTAGGTTTTGTTGTTCGTTATTTATTCATTTTTGTCGTTCAATGTGTAGTATTGATAGCGTATTGTGCAGTGATCAAACGAATGTGTGAATAGCTAATGAAGAATTCAACTTGAAGCGTACATAGCCCTTCCTGGGTCAAGGCCCGATAGTCCGTGTGGTTTTTTGTAAATCGCTATCACTTTACAAAAAGCACGATTCTATCAACTCACCGTACAACGTGGTATCAATCCTCTATCTAGTCGCCGAGTGCGATTGGCAACGAGACATTGGCAGTAATGGTCGCTTAACTGTGACCGGTTGCCATTTAAAAAAAAATAGAATAGAATACATTGCTATATACTTTGTTTGAAATAATAAACATATGAAAACAGTATTTTTTTCTGAACAGATGTTGTTCAGTTTGACGAGTAAAATCTGTGGTTTAATTTTTTGCTCCTGTTACAGGACCCACATGGTCTTAGGTTACGTTTATGTTACGTAAGTGTTATAATACCTATTAAAAAATATTTCATAATTACAGAAAAAAATGCTTTCAATGAAATTAAAATTCGATGACACGTTTGTGTATAAAACAAGGGTACACCTAGAAGTTACAATATTTTTTCATTGAAATTAGCCATTATTCATGAACTAGCAGTTTTTACCTACATAGCATTTATAATGTCAATTTTCAAATGCACTAAACAAATCACCAGAGCCCCAGCAGCCAACAAGGCCCATGATTAAAAATAGTTTCTGAAAAATAAATGGAATTAAAGTTAACAATGTATTACCAACCAACCATATGTATTACCAATTTATATTCAGGTTTCATTTATAGAAGCTGAGCATCAGTCTGTAAACCCTAGCATTAAAGCCTTTCATACGGCTGAATGGTGAAATAACGAGGTATGTTGCTCCGTAGGTACAAAGTGAGTGCAGGCTACGGGCACTGTTGGTATAAGCCAGCATCCGCAATAAGGAATATACGCTTGAAACATATAAGGGTAATATTTATTTTTATACTCGCGTATGTTATCTGTCAATTATAATTTCGCAGACAATATCACAACAAAGCACTTTTTAAACCGTACGAGTACCTAAATTCTATAATCTATGGTACCCGCTACTCAACTTTATATTCATAAGCTTTGAGTATTTAATACTCTAAGTTCATAAGACAACTCTCTATACTCAACTCAAATGAATTTCAAAAAGAGAACATTGATAAAATAAAAACCGGCCAAGAGCATATCGGGCCACGCTCAGTGTAGGATTCCGTAGTTGCCCATCCTTCACAATAGACGGGCTTAAAACAGCGGTTTTAAATTACGAGAAAGATTTCAAGCTCTATAAAAAGGTCGTAAACGCCACAGTAACTGTAATTGCTTATTACCTTCTGGAAGTTATCGATTATATACGCCAGATTGAGCGGAATGTTTGAATGCAGTATGGCACTTAACTAATATGTGTAACGTTCGAAGTATAAGGACACCGCGCGGCACACGTCATTTTAAAGAA
The DNA here is from genome assembly GCA_947623375.1 of Apotomis capreana. Taxonomy (NCBI): domain Eukaryota; kingdom Metazoa; phylum Arthropoda; class Insecta; order Lepidoptera; family Tortricidae; genus Apotomis; species Apotomis capreana. The sequence continues at coordinate 7,042,102 of OX392500.1, read as the reverse complement.
AATTATGAATTTTTGCTACAACTCAAAAACGGCTCAACCGATTTTATTCAAGAGAGGTTTCATTGAAAGGGCTTATTAGGCCTCATTTTTATGAATTTTTCCATAATTTTTTGACCCGTGGTTGAAAAGTTAGAGGGCGGGAGACGCTATTTTTTGCATATCCAGAGCCCATATTTACAAAGCTGCTGACATTCTCAAAAATAATGTTTGGAGACCCCTATTATTTTTAAAAGACCTATTCAACAACAACCCCACACACTAGTTTTGGAAAGGAAAAAAAAATCACCCCCACTAAAAAAAATATATTTTTTACTTTTTATTTTACCGCTTTGTCGATGTGATACATACTCATACCAAATTTCAGTTTTCTAGTTCTAATATCACAACGAAATGAATGATGCTGAATGACGGAGGCAAGCCGCGGACGGACGGACAGACGGACATGGCGAAACTATAAGGGTTCCTAGTTGACTACGGAACCCTAAAAACGCGCTACTGTTGGTTGAAATTACTTGTAAAAAAACAATCACGAGGTATCCGCCATGAAAAACGGTACATGAAAAATAAAAATGTATCGTGGGAAATCACGATTAAAGTTAAAAATGTTTATCTGCGTTTTGCTCGCACCTATAAAAAGTATTGTATGCATTTACACAATTAGGTCTTAAAATCTCGGACCTTACACAGGCCACTCGGCCATTAAATAAAAGGATATTCTGCGAAATTTTCCGGCAAAATGCAGCATAAAAATTTTGGCGAAATAAGTTTATAGGAGTCAAAAGGGCTCCCAATTATTTAGGTTATACGAATATCATTTGATGAATCAAAACTAAGTGAAATATTCTTCATACAAAATACGTGTCACTAAATATCAGTTTATGTACCTACGAGGGGCGTTCAATAGTAATGAAAATGAGTTTTAGAAATAGGAACAAGAATACTCTTACATTTTCGTAATTCAAATAATATTTTTGATACTTATTTATTCATGTGTGATCTCAAAATATATAATTATGATATATCAATTTGTCAAGAGTTACTGAACGCTCCTCCTAGTCCGTGGATTTAATCTTGGAAAAAATACGATTAAGTACAGATACTCACCTTTTACAAAACGATCGCCTCCCACTATCTAATTTATTGTCACTAGAGACAACGCTTCCTGGTCTGTGTACGAAGCTGGTCCTCACATTCAAAGTGTTTTGAGATATGTTTAATGTCTACGCTATGAACATATATTACAGGGTCCATGTTGCCGTGGCTTCACGTCGTGCAAGTGCCCTCGATACACTGCAACTTCGGCTCACAGGTTCCTTTGAACTCGCCGCAGTCCTCGCCCAGCGTTCTTGCGCACACTTTGCAGCATCTGTGAATAGAATAGAGTTTTGTAACGGCTTTGTCAAAAAAGGACAAATCTAGGGATCATTGATAGAAAGATTAAAACACAAAGATTTAAATGCGTGGTAGAAGAGACCGGGAATCGAACCCGGTACCTCTGGATTACCGGTCCAGCGTGCTAACCTCTCCACCACCCTAACGCTCGATATCTTTCTGCTTCGTGTGTCGATCTTTGCATTGTTTAAGGCTTAGGTTTTTACTGGTTACGCATTAAAAAAAACTTTGTTCTTTGATCTTTGTATCAATGGTTTAATATTAAAATTGTGGTGTGTACTGTGTACCCACATTAAAAATAATAAGACATTACATGTTTCATACATTGAAATCTTGGTATGTGTATCGGACGCTTTGATTGGAGATTCCATAGATTTCCAAGTTGCAGTTTCACAAAAGGCTATCCTACACATACAACTACGTATGACATACGAGTCATTTTCAAAAAACATGTACGTAGTTAAAGGCTTAATTAAAACAAAATTACGATCGCGTCTTTTGTGTAACAATAGTTACTCATTCTTGCTTATACAAAAGATATGGGTAACTATCGTTACACAAAGGAATCAATTAAGTTTCGTTTTAATTAAAGCCTTTAACTTGGTAGTTTTTGAAAACGACTCGTATACCAAGGGACTGTTAATTGTATTGACCAACATAATTGATAGTGGCTGCAAACATTTGCTGGACTAAGTGCATTATGGCAATTTTTATTATCATTACGATGAGCTTAATGTCCACCTTTAGTGCGCACATTACTTCATAAATAAATAAATACAACTTAAAATTAGTAATTTACTTTTTGAAACGAAAGGTTATTATTACAGGACAAAGATAATGGTAGGAAATAATAACAATATCATTTATCTTAACCATTTCATCAAATTTTGTTTAATATATCGTAAACACATTAGAAAGCGTTCATTTTAAAATTAGTTCAATACTCAATACTCAATACTTTATTGCACATAATGGTTTTACAAAACAGGTGGTAAAGTTACAAATTTGAGATCACATCATGTACCCTGATGTAGGGCGCAGCAATTTGTGAGATACTAATTTATGGGTATACAATTTGACATAAAAATAAGAATAATAAAAAACTTATTCTAGGGACGTGGGAACACAAATTAATAAAATGCGATATGAAAATTTTATAATTTTAATTTAATTTTATAACGTCACAAATTATCGTTTAAGTATTCCTGTAGTGTGTAATATGTTTTTTTTGTTAGCAATTGCTTTAATTTGTTTATAAAGATCAAATCTTTCGTTTCATCTTTTATATTATTAGGTAGCTTATTGTAGATTACAACGGACATTAGTTTACCTCTAGATCTAGAAACTCAAGATAAAACATTACGAAAAACAACAAAGGAAACCCAATAAAACCATGCAAACGTGAATGTATTTGAATCAACCTTAGTTTCTAAAAAAAACCTTAGTTTCTCTTTTTAACGTAGGTACGTTGATTCGGATAATGCTAATAAAATATTTTTTCCTAAAGCACCACAGACAACAGATTAATTACAATTTTAGCTCTGAATAAAAATTACCTGAGTTTAGCTCTTCTGCAAAATTCTGAACAATTCTGTTAATTAAAAAGGTTTCGTTTGAATACTGTTTTGCAAAAAACAAAAGCGATTATTCGATGAAACTTTTTTATTACCTCATCTCGGTTCTTTGTTTATATTTATAAATGGCGAAAGAAAGTACAGCAAGTTTCTCAGGGGAAGTTTGGTAATTGCATTAGCTGTTCGACTTCCTTGTGCCTTATTTTGAAGTTCACGGACAAACTTGCTTTAAGTGGATCAGTCACTCGCTCCAACTAATAAGTAAGCAACAAATAAAGAAGTTTTAAGCTAGAAACCAATGGAAATTGCTTTACCTAGTCTTGCGTGTTGCGAAGTTTAGACAGAGATTGAGATTAAAATGTCTATCGCAGACAGTTGACGCTATAAGGTCATTAGCTTGGGATTGACAGGGAAAAAGTGGATTAAGTTACAATGTAGTTCATTATTATAGCAGTCATGAGTAGGTATATTAAAATACATAGCGCAGCGTGGACGGCCCCCGATTAGGTGACCTCATTAGGATCGCAGGGAGTCGATAGATGCAATCTGCACAGGATCACACCTTGTAGCAAGCTATGGGGATCCTGCACGGATCCCACACCACGTAGCCCTGCCCCGGGCAGCCGCTGGGTTCCAGGCCCTCGCACTCGCTAGGGTTGCACACACAATCCCACCCCTGCGCCGCTCCGCCAGCACGACCACCTGCGCCACACACTCGACTAATATAATGACTCACTTGCACGGATCCCACACCACGTAGCCCTGCCCCGGGCAGCCGCTGGGCTCCAGGTAGGGAATGCAACTATGACCGGAAACCGAGAATCGGTTTTTGTTCGGTTTTACTCGAATTCGATTCGAATTTCGGATGAAAACCGAGTATTTCTTGACTGTAAGCAAACTATTGAATTCAATTGATTAATGTGTTTTTTTTTGTTTGTTGTTGTTTCGTTTCGTTCCATAGTCGGTAAAAACGGAACCCTAATAGGAATATAATACATGACTGTTAGAACCGCTTTTTCTTAGGAATGGATGGAGATAATTGAAAGTTGTCACAAATAAAACAACTAAATTCAGTTTTTTACGTTAAATAATCAACATTTATTTATTAAACGACATGTTAAATCACAACAATCAACATTTAAAATATAATATGTAGCATCAAGCATCACTCTTTTAAACTTAATAATTAAAACTTTTATATATGTAAACATAAAACATAATCATTTCGAAACGAGTAAGTAACTAATTTGGTAAATAATAAATGATCAATTAGGATCAAGATAACATTCAAACTCTTAAATCACAAATTACAGGCAAATGAGGCAACGGCGGCTAAAAATGGACCACTGAAATAAACAAATATTATTAATTTATAATTCACTGACAGAGATAACCGAAAAGAAAATCTAAATTACCTTTTCGGTACATAAATGAAAAACTAGACTCTGAATGATGATGAGAGAGGTCATGTCAAAAATCTTATCTGAATTTGAGCTGTGAAGTTTGTTATTAATAGACTATAATAGTATTTTTATTCATAAGTATATAAAAACTGGATGGCTACTACAATTCAATACTCTGAATTAGATCTATTGTAATAAGAAAATAAAAGAACAACTAAGCGACATTCTGAGCGACTGGAGTTCATCAATGTGCGAAAGTAAGAACTAGTGGACACCAAGTGATACATGTACAGGGTTCGGATATTCGGATCGATATTTACCTAAACTTGGCAAAATCCCGAAATTTGTTGGAAAAATATGGAGTCGGCTTCATTTTTAGGGTTCCGTACCTCAAAAGGAAAAAACGGAACCCTTATAGGATCACTTTGTTGTCCGTCTGTCCGTCCGTCTGTCAAGACCCTTTTTCTCAGGAACGCGTGGACGTATGAAGCTGAAATTTATATCAATTACTCAGGTCTACTGTCCCTTGAAGCTGTGAAAAAATCAAACTTCTAAGCCAACGCAATCAAAAGATACAGCCGTTTATGCCGCAAATTTTCGACACTTGCAAGGGAATCAAAACCTACAGGGTGCTTCCCGTGAACTCAGAATCTTGAAATTTGGTACGAAGCAACGTCTTATAGCATAGATAAAGGAATAATTACGAAAACCATAATTTTTTTTTTAATACCTAACTTTGCACCTAATTTGCAAATTTTCGACACTTGCAAGGGAATCAAAACCTACAGGGTGCTTCCCGTGAACTCAGAATCTTGAAATTTGGTACGAAGCAACGTCTTATAGCATAGATAAAGGAATAATTACGAAAACCATAATTTTTTTTTTTAATACCTAACTTTGCACCTAATTTATACGGGGCGCTATACATACCAGGTGCAAACTTAACTTAACCACTTAGGGATGGAAAGTGTTTGTACGGAACCCTCGGTGCGCGAGTCCGACTCGCACTTGGCCGGTTTTTTATAAAATAGTTTATTTAAATACTTTAATACGAATGTGTTTATATTATCCTAATTTTCGGTATTCCGGGAAATCCCGAGAAGTTTATTAGTATAATTATATTGAGTCCGCCTCCATGCTACGCAAAAACAACGCGGTGTAGGTACTGAGGCCCAAGAATAGGTAAATATCGATCCGAATATCCGGACCCTGTACATGTACCTCAATTTATTCCCTCAATGACTATTAATAATTGATTTTGGTATATAAATCGTACCTAGTACCTAATTCATTAATACCTTTTAATTTTAGTGATAGCCAGTAAATAAAATGAGATACTTATAATATTTTTATAAACTATCTCCTCGTTTTGAAATAAAAAGTGAATAAAATAAAACAACATTTCACTTACCGTTGATCTCCAAAAAACACCACGTGTGAAATACAAAACACTTCACCTCACCATCAGTCATCAACTCACCCACCACACTGTACAGTACAATTAAATTAAACCGTTTCAAAAATTCAAGAGTAAAATAGTTTAGGTACTAAAACAAAAGAACCGTCACCGTCAGACGTTTAAACAACAACTAATTACAAAAATAATATACAAACCTGTATCCTTTGAGTACCTACCTGGCATACCTGGATTGGGGTAGGGTATTAGGATTAGGAGTGGGGAAAGGGTCCGTATTGGCGAGATAAAACGTTCACTCACGACTTTTGTGGCCTTTTCTAAATAAAAATTCTCATTTCTAATCGTATTTAGTACTTAAATTAAAAAATATACATGACATTCCTTTAACTAGAAAACTCGGTTTTTGACCGAGTAAAAACCGAGTTTTAAATCGGTTAAAACCGGCCGGTTTTGCCCGATATTCGGTTTTTTCACTACTCGGTTGCATTCCCTAGCTCCAGGCCCTCGCACTCGCTAGGGTTGCACACACAGTCCCACCCCTGCGCCGCTCCGCCAGCACGACCACCTGCGCCACACACTCGACTATAATGACTCACTTGCACGGATCCCACACCACGTAGCCCTGCCCCGGGCAGCCGCTGGGCTCCAGGCCCTCGCACTCGCTAGGGTTGCAGACACAGTTCCACCCCCGCACCGCCCCCGCCAGCACGACCACGACCACGGCGACCATTGCCAGCCACCGCATGTTGCTCACATCACACTCACTCGCCACTTGGCTATTGTCCGAGCATAGCACATTTTACGCGTTATTGAAGCATTCTGGAACAAGAGAGATCAGGGTCAATTATAATGGTATTTGGGATCCTCCTTGGTAATTGTAAGTTTAGATTAATACATCTTTTCGTATTTCGTTCGTCTTTACATCCACCAAAGATGATGCTTTTCAATTGAAGACAACTATATTTAAGACCTTGATCTTTAACATAATATTCTGAAAGCACACAACAATACATTGTTAACCATAGATTGCTATCTGAAAACAGAACATTTCTGCGAAACATGAACGGAGTAAATAAATAGGATATAAACACATAGTACCTACTCCTTAAGCGTAATATCGCTGTTCAATACAATATATTCTAAAATGAACAGAGTAATTGTCAGACTGTAAACTATAGGCTATGTGAATTAAATCTACTAAACTAACTCGTGTGCGTGTGGATTGAGAGAGCACCCTTAAAAATGAAAAAAATGTGCTGATCATTTAGTTAAGTTCAAGATCAAGTAGTTAAAAGTTCTAAAACAATTGTAAAACTAATTGATGAATTTGTAAACGATAAATAAAAATGATATACATTCATTAACGTGTGCTCACTCAGTTCTCACAATAGTTTGTGGTAGTCCAACGAAATCTGTGAATTTGTTTATTTAACATATAATATTTATAAATATACTAATTTTTAGTAAAACCTATGCTTAAGGTAAGTAATAATTTGTAGATCACCTGGTAGCGTATTTAAAGTTTTACAAATAATTTCGTATGCTCACTAAATCCGCACGCTTTCGAAAACCCGATTTCTGACGAAAAAACATGAGTTAATGAGATATAAGAAAAATTAATATGGGAATTTGTAAAATACCAAACAAACCGCTAACGTGGCAGATTTTTGGATAATAAATGTTTGTGAGTGCTCACTCAGTCCACACATTATACTTAAGTTAAAAATGTAAATATCTTAAGATTTGTAGTATCTAGGAAACTCTGAAGTAGTTCAACATTTAGTATTTTTTAGGGTTCCGTACCCAAAGGGTAAAAACGGGACCCTATTACTGAGACTTCGCTGTCCGTCCGTCCGTCCGTCCGTCCGTCTGTCACCAGGCTGTATCTCAAGAACGGTGATAGCTAGACAGTTGAAATTTTCACATATGATGTATTTCTATTGCCGCTATAACAACAAATACTAAAAATAAAATAAAATAAATATTTAAGGGGGGCTCCCATACAACAAACGGGTTGGTTGCGTTAACTTTGCACCTCATTTGTATGGGGCGCTATACATACCAGGTGCAAACTTAACTTAACCACTTAAGGATGAAAAGTGTTTGTACGGAACCCTCGGTGCGCGAGTTCGACTCGCACTTGCCCAATTTTTATTTTTACTAAATATCCACCATCTAAAATGTTATATTCGTGGTCTGTTTTTAAAGATATTCATTTTTAGGGTTCCGTACCCAAAGGGTAAAAACGGGACCCTATTACTGAGACTTCGCTGTCCGTCCGTCCGTCCGTCCGTCCGTCCGTCTGTCACCAGGCTGTATCTCAACAACGGTGATGGCTAGACAGTTGAAATTTTCACAGATGATGTATTTCTATTGCCGCTATAACAACAAATACTAAAAATAAAATAAAATATATATTAAGGGGGGCTCCCATACAACAAACTTTTTATAGATTATATATATGTATAGGTACGGAACCCTTCATGCGCGAGTCGGGCTCGCACTTGCCCAATTTTTTTTTATGTAAATATATCAAATGTAATAGGTACTTTACGATCGTTACGATAATAATTTAATAATATGTAAAAAATATGATCACCTGTTGCATAAAAAGCATTTATAAAATAACAAGCGTGTAATAAAAATGTAACAGCCTTGGTTGGATCAAAGTTATTATTGGATGGTAAAGAATTTCCCATGAATATTCAATGTTGCTCCGTTAATCTCAGCCAATTTAAATAGAAAATGTATATTTTCTTCGTAACGTAAGATCGATTGCTTTAAATATACATAGATTAGCTTGCTTGGAGGCAGGAAAATATTAGAATATTTTATGCTACAACATCGAAATAGGTATGCAGAATACCTATTTCGTTACATTACTATCTATTTAATACAGAATGAATAAGGGGAAAAGTAAAACAATCCACCGGTCTCCGGATTGGACAAACGCTTTACGCTACAATGAATGAAGTTTTGATTTAACTAATGTAATGATATAACCTAATTTAGACGTTACAAATAAATAAATATTAAGGGACAATCATACACAAATCGACCTAGTCCCAAACTAAGCAAAGCTTGTACTATGGGTACTAGACGACGATATACATAATATATAAATACATATATAGATAACATCCATGACCCAAGAACAAATATTTGCACAAATATTTGCCCCGGCCGGGATTCGAACCCGGGACCGCCGACTCAGTAGGCAGGTGTCTACCAACCGAGCCAAACGCGTCGTCCAGTACAGTTGACACTATTGACATAACTCAAAATCATCATCAATAACTGACATAACATACAGGCCGTGAGCTCTCAGATAGGATTTCGGTTTTTTTTTTGTACTACCGCGGTGGCAAAGAAGGATGCGGCCCGCCTGATGTTAAACAGTTACCGCCGCCTATGGACGCTTGCCATACCAGGAGCATCACACGCGTGTTGCCGACTCTTTAAGAACCTGAGAGTTTCTTATCTCGATTGCAGAAGAGCGAGCAAAATCATGCATAAAACTCGAATCATATTTTGTCAGCTCATATCCGGTATGTGAATAAAGCTTATTTGTATGTTTGTTTAGTAGATTTGCCTGCTGTGAGAATGTCTCAATTTGATTCCTACATAGGACTTTTTTTTTATTATAATCCAAACCTACCTATCTATATAATAAAATCGAAAATGCCAGAACGGGATAACGCACTAGGGAGGAAGCGAGATGTCGCCTTACAAAACTCCACGACCTTTTAGATCACGTTTCTCCAATACGACGGACGTTTCCGCAGAAACAACGATTCAAATCTATTGTCTAAATATGAGAATAGTATAAGAGCGTACAAATTACCGTTTTCGCTACGTATTTCCTTCACAATCGGCTAAAGAAATTTCATAAAATTCTTCATTTCGCGACCGTCGGCCATTTTCGGCGATCCCTCGGTTATTCTCGCTATTATGGGTTAGGTTCAAGTAGCCTAAAGTTTCTTTTCGCCATATGACTTAAGTTTAAGTAGCCAAAAATTTATGCGTCATGTTGGTACGCCGTTATATCGAAGTTTTTTACTCGAAATGTAATGAGTTCGCACTTTGCTTATACGATAGAGTGAGACGACATGTATGTCAGTCTCAGTCAATTGAAATGTCAAACGCCGGCTTGACATAACCTCAACTCTGTGATGTTTAATAATGTTTTTGAATGGAATTAGTGAAATAAGATCAACTATATTGTTGCCTAAACGTTATACTCCGTATACGCCTAGCATATATAATTTACCTTTAACGGGTAGGAACGAGTTTGTGAGAGAAAACAAGCGTAAAATAAACACAGAAACTATGTTAGTTAAATGGCCGGTATGTATTTTAACATATTACTTTCTATTGAAAGATTAAGAGGCCCTTTTACCGATAAAGGCTAACATCCACCACTATTTTCCAAGACAGACACAACGTAGCATTAAGTTTTTAGTCGATTTTGACGAAACAAACACTCACACACAAACACAAACAAACTAACCAACCTCTCAACCTATTATTTAACCCTATTTTCTGAGGATTCTTTTCTCACGGATTTGTCTGTTACTGAAACGGCACTGCCCATTAATGGTTAATATTTTTACTTTTGTTTATTAAGCTTTGCTAGGTTTTGCTTTGCTGTGAGTAACATTTGTACATGTACCTACGTATTACTCTGGAGCCCATGTACTTATACAAATATAGAATTTGTTGAATCCCTTTTGATTATAATTAATTTTATTTGCACTAAGTAAATGCAGTTTCCTTTTAAAAAAACTTTTATTTAACTTGCAACGTAACTAAATGCAGTTTCCTTTTTTCATTATAATATTGAGAAAACAAAATTACGGGGGACCCTCTGATCGCATAACAACTATTGTCATAATATTGATTGTCATAACAGTTTACACATAAAGTTGCTACGCATACATTTTTTTGGCATAAATTGTACGATGTCATAATTGTTCGCTGTCATAATTTCTGTATACGTCATAATTGTTTTAGCCATAATGTCGTATGTCATACACTTTTCAAGCAATTACAATTATCATGTTCATTGCATCTCATGTTTTAATAATTTAATTTTTGTTTTTTTCATGGTTTTATTCTTTATAAAGTGAATATTATTATAAACTGACATTGGCAAAAGCCTCGAGCTGCCATTCCTTGATTTAATTAATTAATTACAATTATCAATATTATATTGGTCAGATCCGACTTGCTTTGGTTAGGTTTAGGTTATTTTTTTTTTTATGATCATGTTCGACTTGGCTAGATCCGACTTGGTTGGGTTAGGTTTAGATTTTCGACGACGCGTTTGGCTCGGTTTGTAGATACCTGCCTACTGAGCGGCGGTCCCGGGTTCGAATCCCGGCCAGGGCAAATATTTGTATGATGAACTCGAATATTTGTGCTTGGGTCATGGTTGTTATATGTATTTAAGTATATATTTATCTATATAAGTACGTATATCGTCGTCTAGTACCCATAACACAAGCCTTATTGAGCTTAAATTGGGACTAGATTGATTTGTGTGAGGTTGTCCGATATTTATTTATTTATTTATTTATTATTATTTTTTTTATGACCTGAAACCCGACTGGGCTAGATCAGACTTCGTTGGGTTAGGTTTAGGTTATTTTTTTTATGACCTGAAACCCGACTGGGCTAGATCAGACTTCGTTGGGTTAGGTTTAGGTTATTTTTTTTTATGACCTGAAATCCGACTTGGTTGGGTTAGGTTTAGGTTTTTTTTATGACCTGAAACCCGACTTGGCCAGAACCGACTTGACTATGCATTTTGCAATGTATGCGTTTATAAAGTATGGTTACATTGTTTTATGAGTAATCAATGTATGACCAAGACAAAGTATGCTTAAATCATTTTATGCGCATCAATTTACCCTTTGGGTACGGAACCCTAAAAACGTTATGCGCATAAATGTATGAATATTTACAGTTATGCGTAATGATGAGTATGACGAATATGCGTATCAAAAGTATGCCTTTCAATTTTATGAAACCCGACACCTACCCCAAAATTACATATTCAAGTGTTACAAATAGGAAGTACATTTGAATTACGCGAGCGAAGCCGCGGGCACGTCTAGTAATTAGTATAACACGTGAATGTGCCACAACATCTTGGTGTAAAGTATGAGTTATGGACCTCACGAGTCTGTTTCAATATGACTGAAATGTGATATGTTTTACATTTTCAGCCCCCACAACTCCGCCATTTTGAAAAAATTGGGCAAGTGCGAGCCCGACTCGCGCATGAAGGGTTCCGTACCTATACATATATATAATCTATAAGTAACAAGTTTGTTGTATGGGAGCCCCCCTTAAATATTTATTTTATTTTATTTTTAGTATTTGTTGTTATAGCGGCAATAGAAATACATCATCTGTGAAAATTTCAACTGTCTAGCTATCACCGTTGTTGAGATACAGCCTGGTGACAGACGGACGGACGGACGGACGGACGGACGGACGGACGGACGGACAGCGAAGTCTCAGTAATAGGGTCCCGTTTTTACCCTTTGGGTACGGAACCCTAAAAAAGACCACATTACTGGTTGAGAAACGCGACCCGTAGGCGAGAATAGCAGAGAATCTGGACAACGGAACATCCGGAATCCGAATACACGAAAGCAATTTAGCCAAGGTTGCTTTTACTTCGCTCGCTCAGTCAAAAAAGTGCAACTTTTGTACCAAATAAATATAGGTTTTTTGAAGCCCTTTGTTTAATAATGACTTTCAGACTAGAACTAAAGCAATACACAAGTCACAATCTATCAATGTCAAAACAAAAGTAATATTTCTATAACAAAGTAAGTTAAAGCCTTCATTGTGAGCCATCAGTTCGATTTCTATTAAAATCGACTGCCATCTATAACGATAACGACCTTCGGTTTATTATGAATGGCCTACTTTTCATCTTTAATAGATCCATTTATATTTTGAATTGATTCCTTGTCCTACAGTTAATTTGATATACCGATCTATTACTGGTTTACCTTTCGATTTAATGTAGCAATATCGCACGTTCGTTCGCGTAAAACTTTTTTTTATCTTCTAGGTAATCACCATATCCAGCTATTCTTCTACCAAAATAAGACAAAATCCGTCCCAACGATTCGGCATGATGAACGGACAAGGGCATTTTCACCAACAGATGACGATGTACTGCTTACGCTAAGCGCCTATACAAATAGGTATGACGAAAAAATGTTGTTGAGGATGTCAATCGATTATATTTTTTTATTGGGATCAAATGTCGAATATATATGGGACTAACTACACTTAGACTGCTCTAAAAGTCAGATTTTACGTTCAAAAACTCTCCATATAGGTAAATGGCCGCTTAATCGTGACGTCATTATACATTATTATATTTGTTTGAAGACATTTGCTGGATAAGTGATTTGCTACATTTGCTATTTTCACCGTGAAAAAGTGCGTTTAAGTTCATGGTTGTCGTATAATTATTGTTTTGTTAAATTATAAGTATTTATGAGGATTCTGAAAACAATTTCTATTGAATTTATGAAATCATAAAGTTTGCGTACCTTTGAAATCACATATTTTAAATAATGTATTGTTTTTGGATTTATTTTCTTTGTTTCATGACATATTGAGCAAATTTTACTAATATATAACTACAGTATGCTGTAGATTTTGACATCAGTCGTCATAATATTCTGCGACGTGCTGTTTAGGTTTTTCCTGCATAGAAGATTATCAATACAATTTTAGAGTTTATAATAGTATAAATGTATTCGAACTGGTTGTGAACATTGATTCGTGTTTAGGTTGCGAATAGCGCTCTGTGAATAAATAGTTGGCTGTGGAACCGCATACACAATTTTCCAATACACGTTGTTGATGCAGGCTGCGAAACTGGCAAAATCATTTTTGGTGCCTATTTGAATACACGGTTGAAATCTGATGTTTCATGAATATAAAAAAATTGGCAATACGATGCAACTCGATGGTTTTTTCTCGAAAATTGATGTAATATAATTTTCGTATACATTACAATCGTTCAGTATTTTAAATAAAAGAAAACCAAACATTTAAAAAGTACCTAAACCTTGTATTGCTTTACTAACTAACTATTGTGGCGCAGTGACCCAAAGAGGATCTTGGCCTCCAAAACAAGAGAACGCCACCGGTCCCGATCCTGTGCTACTTCTTGCCATTCATCGGCTTGAAGCTGACACAGATCCGCCTCCACACTGTCACCCCAGCGATATCTGGGTCGGCCCACTGGACGACGACCAGTCGGTCGTCCCAAATATGCCCTCTTGACCGCCCGAATCCTCATCCATCCTCAGAACGTGACCAAACCAGCGAAGTCTGTGGGATTTAATCTCGCCGATGATATTTGGTTCGGCCACTAACTCCTCGATCTCAGCGTTCTTCCGAATCCTCCAAGTGCCGTCATCACTTTTGATAGGCCCCAAGATCTTCCGCAAAACCTTTCTCTCCGCTACCAGGAGCAGCTGACTTTCTTCTTTTAGTGTTAGTGTCCAAGCTTCACAGCCATACATAAGGATTGGTCTAATTACCGTTTTATAAATCCGTAACTTTGTACTTTTGCTGAGAAGCTTGGACACCAACACCTTATGGAGTACCTTGTGGGTATTGCTTTACACTGCCTGTTATTTTGCATCAATATTTTTCACTTTTCTAATAGGTTTTTGATTAACTCTATGGCATTCTAGATTCATTGAGATTTTTTAGAAAAGAAGCAAATGAAGCGTCTTTGTTTCAGCTTCGCCAAAAATTCTTTCGTGCGTCTGGATGTTTAGATGTTCGGATTACCGACTGTTCTTGCCTATAGGACACATTTCGCAACCGATGCTTATCAAATTTTGAGAAGTAGCTTCGATAAGTATAATTAATTTAAAATTGACAGTTTTTCGAAATTTTCCAAAATGGCAGGTTGAAAAGGTAAAAAACCGGCCAAGTGCGAGTCGGACTCGCGCACCGAGGGTTCCGTACAAACACTTTCCATCCCTAAGTGGTTAAGTTAAGTTTGCACCTGGTATGTATAGCGCCCCATATAAATTAGGTGCAAAGTTAGGTATTAAAAAAACTACTTACTAGATCTCGTTCAAAACAATTTTCGTTGGTATTTTTTATAGTAATGTACATCATATGTTTTTTTTAGATTTTTCATTTTCTTATTTTAGAAGTTAGAGGGGGGGCGACCAACTTTTTTCCACTTTGGAAGCGTCTGTCACACAAACTTTTCGGTTTAGAAAAAAAATATTTTTGAAACCTCGATATCATTTTTGAAGACCTATCCATAGATACCCCACACGTGTAAAAAAAATGAGAAAACGAATAAATTTTGAGTTTCAGTTCTAAGTATGGGGAGCCCCCAATATTTATTATAATTTTTTTTATTTTTGCTTCAAAATCTTAATGCGGTTCACAGAATACATCTACCTACCAAGTTTCAACAGTATAGCTCTTATAGTTTCGGAAAAAAATGGCTGTGACATACGGACGGACAGACGGACAGACGGACAGACAGACATGACGAATCTATAAGGGTTCCGTTTTTTGCTATTTGGCTACGGAACCCTAAAAACCTGCCTAGTGCAAACCGGACTGGCGCACTGAGGGTTCCGGCAGGCTATCCCCACGCGTTTCGACCGCGCGAAACATTCCGATCTCTAAGTGGCTACCCCGCGCGACAAAATGCCAGTGGGCTGCCACGCCTCGCGGCGAGCGGACGGCGTACAGTTAACGTTTCCCGCGCAACCTGTGCTGTACGATGTCGAAAAATAAAAGTCGGGCATATTGTTTTTGTGGCAACAAAGACGATTGAAAATGATTTCATTTGTTCCAGAACACATTAAACTCTCCGGAATAAAAGATTTTGTTTAAGAATTAACGTTTACTGGGGCACTATTGACGCGTAACTATTAAAGTCTGGGTATTTCTCTAAAAATCTTTATGGGGGCGCCTAGCTTTTTTTCGAATTAATTGTGTTGATTTGATTCCATGCTGTGTTGTTATTACTGAATGTTTAGTTATACAATCAATAAGTGAAATATTTAAAGATTCACTATTATTCGTTATGTTTTAGAAACACGATTACTTGTAGTTTCCTCGATAGTTTTTTTTTAAAGTTACCTCAATAAAGCAACATACGGTCATAAATACTGCAGGGAAAGTTATCAGTTTTTTTTTAATAATAACATAACGAGATGTTAACTATATACGTCTTACATTTTCAAAATCTGTATTATTTTAATAATTAAACCGAAAAAACATGTTTTCCGCGCTCCCAGCAGAGTTGGGCAAAAGTTAATCGATTAACGATTAACGATTAAGATTAACTTTTTTAATCACGATTAACGATTAAAATTGACGATTAGTTAATCTAATCGTACGAGTTCCGATTGATTTAATCTCGAAAGATTAAGTTAATTGTCGATTAAATTTTTAATCGATTAATTAATTCGATTAACTTTCTCTCGATTAATATTAGGAAAAATAGCATAAGACTTTTTGTAAGTCTAAGTCCCTGCCTAGAACATCTTAGAGTACCGCACTATAAAAACCATCTTGTATTACTGTAACAAGAGGGAAGAGGGCAGAGCGGAGAGGGAAGAGCGGTGAGCGGAGTGCGGTGTGCGGAGAGCGGAGAGCGGCGTGCGGAAAGCGACGTGCGGAGAGCGGCGTGCGGAGAACGGAAAGCAGAGAAGCGGAAAGAGGGAACGGTCGGATGCAAAGGTAACCGAACGTAGAGAATGGTGTTCAATCGTCCTGAAGTGGGCAACCCAGTGGGAATCGGGTTGTCTGGACGCCACGCCTCTGCTGACTAGACTGGTTGACCAAACGAGCGAAGGCACGAGAAAAAGCTAGCGTTTACATAACGGAGGCAACCCTAGCGCACATTCCAATGACGTTGCGTCACCCGCGGGAGGGGGCATCGATAGCGGTGGCAACGCCTGCCGTCCAAACAAGTGGGGTATCTGTTACGTAGTAACTTGTATATAATCTGTGGTTCCGGTTTACCCTTTGAGTACGGAACCCTAAAAATGAAAACGTTCTGCCATTTCAAAACAAATTCGCGAGGTATACAAGTCACAAGCCCACTAGATCTTTTTTTAATAAACATATATCGTCCTATCTTCTACAGAGTCGATGGAAGGCAGTGACTAGGCTATATAAATTTTGATGTAGGTACTCATTTCCATTAATAACGAGTGAAGTCAAAACACAATATTAGGAGTTTATCTAACGATTCCATGGTAGTACCATCCATGGAAGTAAAGTGTAGTTATGTGCACAAAAGTTAAAATTACCGTATGTATACAGGCACATATACTTAACAACATAACATGGTTCCGGGGCAACCTACCAAATCCAACACCCGAGATGTCGGAACAACGGGGCCACGCCGTTTTGCCGTCTAAATAAACTTGTTTGGTTCATGACGCATTGGTGTCTACACTGTTATGTTATGTTACCTGTTTTTTCAATAAATAAATAAATAACATAACCTTAATATTCAGATGACCAAGATGGTGGACTGTATGTGGTACATACGGTCTAGGTACCAGTGGTACCACCATACATACATCATACATACATACATTTATACAGTATGCATAGTATTAATATTATGTAGTATCCTGGCGCTACGCTATCAGGTTCGTCACTCAAGCGAAACAGAGTTGCTGCGTGTGCAATTGTAAATCTAGATTGCTGAATCATTGCGTCTGTCAACATAGTATCGTTGAATCTTTGCTGCAGTCAGGAGACTATGCTGAATCAAAGCATAGTACGTGCCAAAAGTAAGAGGAAGTATATCCATTATTATTTTTTAAGCTTCATTGTAGTCAGGTAAGTCCAAGAGTATCCTATTCATCTGTGAGTATACCTAATGCAATCCGATAAACAGTTTCAGGTATTGTAATCAATGCGATATGAAATAAATTGCAGATATCTATTTATGTTCATCACACTTAATATTATAAAGGCGAAAGTTTGTAAGTGTGTTTGTGTGTTCGTATGTTTGGTACGTGTTCACGCTCAAACGGCTGGACCAATTTTGATAAAATTTAGTATGGAGGTAGCTGACACCCTGGATTAACACATAAGTTACTTTTAATTCCAAAAAAAATGTTGTGTTCCCGTGGGATGAGCGGGTAACACCGTGGGGTGCAGCTGGTTTAATAATAACTGTTACGTACCTACCGTTTTTAGGGTTCCGTACCCAAAGGGTAAAAACGGGACCCTATTACTGAGACTTCGCTGTCCGTCCATCCGTCCGTCTGTCACCAGGCTGTATCTCAAGAACGGTGATAGCTAGACAGTTGAAATTTTCACAGATGATGTATTTTTATTGCCGCTATAACAACAAATACTAAAAATAAAATAAAATAAATATTTAAGGGGGCTCCCATACAACAAACTTGTTATATATTATGGCACGGAACCCATCATGCGCGAGTCGGACTCGCACTTGCCCAATTTTTGTTTGATTAGACATGCTTATTTATTCAAGTGACTCTATTAATCCAGTTAATAAAGGAGTTTGACCTTAACTACAAACGGTCCGGTAGTTTTGAATTTTTGATATGCTGTCTAGGATGGTTAGTCAGTGTTTAAAATGCAAAATGCACAATCCCCCCCCCCCCCCCCCCCATCTCCGCGCCCGCCGCCATATTATAAAAACCGGCACGTTCTTCATATTTTTGCTCATATCTTCCTTTAGGAGCATTTTAGCTAGAAGAAAGCTTAGACAATGTTATAGAGAGTTAAATTTACTATATTCTCCATTTTATATTTTGTTTCTAGGACTGATAGTTACGGAGATATGCACATTTAAAAAGACGTAAAAAAATTGCAATTTCCAACTTAAAAACAAACTTTTGGATTACATCTTCGTTTAGGAGCATTTTAGCTATAACAGAACTTAGGCAATGTTGTAGAGAATTAAATATGGCGGCGGGCGCGGAGGGGGGGAATTTGTGCATTTTCATTTTAAACACTGACTAACCACCCCAGACAATATTTCAAAAATTCACAACTACCGGACCGTTTGTAAGGTCACCCTTAGTACTTTAGTCTCTTCACCGAACTATATAGTACCTACTTATGTTTTTTTCCTGATATTTGCTAAATGCCAGCTACTGGGTTCTAGTTGAGTTCAACCGTTTTGGTAGCTCATGGTTTCCGATTACTTAGAGCTAGATTGCGATTTACTTTGTTGGCCAAATAGGTATTACATATCGCCTGGTGACAACCTAAACTGACAAAAATTTCTGTCACTGCTTTCAAAACCTCGTATCCAATTAAGTAGATTGACACTGAGATAAGAGCTTTGTTTTAACTAGGTAGTTGTGTACTTGTATGTACTTACTGAGCTTTGGTTATCAACAGACGATTTGATCAAATTGCGAAAATGTCCCGTAGATTTTACGTGCATCTAACTATCAAAGTACCTAATGCTTCAGTAACAAGTGCCGACTATTGTTATTTTTTAAAGTTGGGTTTTGAAGGTACACAGCCCTATAGCCAAAAACAAAGCAAACTGTCATGTCATGACAAACATTTTTTTTTTGGGAAAAACCATGATGAGAAAAAATTAAAGAGCTCCAGTTTGTAGATTCTTATTGGAAGAACTGTCGGAAAAAAATATTATTGAATTGCCTTCCAAAAACTGTACCTAGCCTATTCAGGCCACTGTGTTCCAAGTTTCAACTAAATCAAAAAACTAAACCCCTTCACATTTAAATATATGTATAGTATATTAATAGGATAGGATAGGATTAGACCCGTTTTGTATTACGCAGCTAAGTTGCGGATAGAGGCAAGAGGCTCAAACTCAACAGATCCTTCTGGTTCTGACTGTATTTACCTAGCAATTCAACAGCTATACATGGTGACTCCGGATTCGGGACACAAAGTGAAACGTGTATAAGTCTACTTGACAAAGTATGGAGTAAAATAAATAGTTTTGGAATTAGATAAAAGTAAAAAAATGTTATAATAGTATAGTTTTTTAAGGCAACCGTTGACAATTCGTTGTATTAAAAGTGTAATGACCAAGATACGAATAAAGGGTTTACTAATGTTTCGCAGCAAATTATTTAACCGAAAGTTCTATATGTTTCGCATAATGCTTATTTCGCTTAATTGTTATTCTACGGATACCATTGACTTCTCTGAAAAGTTATAAACATAACCTAACCTACCCTAATCTACTAGGATACACCAAAACATTTTTAAATATATTTCCCGTTTAAGCTAAAGGTTTTTTTACCAAGTGAGCATTATGCGAAACGATACGTTCGCTTAAACAGTTTTTAAACCACGAATAAAGTATTAGCAGTGATATAATTCCCATGTCATAACACAAAACAGTAACGAAATTGAGTAGACAGTTTATTTTACACCATACTCATAGATGTACCTACTAGGCAAAGTAGCAGCATTTTAAGGTATTAATTTTGCTCCAAAACTAACGGACACCCCGTATACGTAGTTTCCCGGCAACAGCAAACCGAGCTCGTGCGGTGGGTAACTTACTTCCGAGTTTAATCGTGCGGTAACAGCTTAACAACGTGTTTAAATTTGCATTAATGAAAACGATAAAAATAACGTGCGAAGTTAACGTTTACTGGGCTATATATTCGCGAATAGCGGGTTTCACTGGCTTTGTTGAATGCTCTGTTATAGGATTTTTAATAACAAATAAATATGTATGGAAATATACTAATATTAATAATGTACTTAGTATAATAATACGAGTAGGTACAGCGGGGGAATGTAGCCGGCGTCATAGGCACCCTGTACCCTGCCGCAGGGCCGTGATCTTGGGGAAATCGGTTTTAGTTAGGTTCTCTTAGTTAATTCGGCTATTGTTGTTTTTTTTCTTGTCTATCGTTTATTAAATAAGTATGTTATTTACAACATATAGAAAATTCATTTCTGCGCATTTACTATTAGTTTTGAAATAATTATCGCCACCTATGAAGTGAAGACGACGACAATTAAATAAATACCTAAATATCAGACAACCTCACACAAATCTATCTAGTCCCAAATTAAGCCGAAGAAGGCTTGTGCTATGTGTTCTAGACGACGATATACATACTTATACAGAACAACCATGACCCAAGCACAAATATTCGTGTTCATCACACAAATATTTGCACTGGCCGTGACAACGTCTAATTCAAGTGGCATGCCGTATTAGGTAGCCTATTACTGATATACTGATATACAACCATTTCACAGACATAAGTCCGATAAAAAACGCTCATAGCTATACATGTTGCTTTAAGTGACATGAAAATTTAATAGAAGACAGCGCTAAAGTGGATTATAGCAGTGATAATGTCGAACAGATTTCATTAGAAACGTCAAACGAAACGTAGCAAGTATATAGTATATAAGTAACAATGAACATTCTTACCCCCGGCAGACTAAAGCTTCAAACGTAATTCTATTCGGCTTGTGTTTAAACGCCTACCAAATATGATTAAACGCCTACCAAATATGTTGATAAATTACTTCCAATAAATTCTTAATGCTTGCCAAAACGGATGAATGCTCACCAAATAGTATATCCCAAACTATTCTATAAATAAAGCAAATAATTCTTTTTCTTACATGCTATAAAAATATATGAACACCGTTAAAGTTAATTTCAGACCAAATAATCTATATTATTGCTAAATGGATGTCACCAGTATTTTATATTATTACTTCCATTTTAGTCATTTTTGCTGAGGCAAAAAACTAAATGCTCACCAAAATGGCTTTTTTCACCAAAATTTCAAATTGGTGCTAGGCGGCTCAAACTCGGTATCGGGGGGCTCTCGGGGCTCAAAAATATGAATCTGAAATCTTGTCCGAAAATTCGGTCAAATTCGGAAAATATCGAAAAAAAACTATTCAAAATTTCAAATTGGTGCTAGGCGGCTAAAACTCGGTGTCGGGGGGCTCTCGGGGCTCAAAAATATGAATCTGAAATCTTGTCCGTAAATTCGGTCCAATTCGGAAAATATCGAAAAAAAAAACGATTTGTATGGAGAAAATTTCAAATTGATATAGCATAGCTAATAATAGCATAAAATTATTCTGGTGTAATGTATATCGATTTTGGAATACACAATGATTTAATTTGGGGAGCACTGTATAGAGTGGGTTTAATTTATATGGAGGCAATTCATTTTATTTGGAATTTAGTTTTGGGGTATAAAAGCCATTTTGGTGAGCGTTTAAATTGTTCCCATTCTATTCTACTCAATACATAACCTTCAGGTTCACATTTTCGGTTACCTAAACAGAAGCCAAAGTTTAGATTAGAAGCAAACTAACCCAGCTGTATCTGAATATGAATTACGCTTGCAAATTCGTTAAATTATGTGCAATAGCGTCGAGATGGGTTTGAATAATACAAGTCGAAACTCACACGCCAAGAAACTATTTCGAACTGTGCGCAACAACAAAATGGTATATGTAGTGCAAGGTGGCGTTACCCTGGGACCATAATATTAGATAGGTATACTCTATCTCTATTTATATCTATCTGATAGAGTATAAAACAATTAATCTGACCATTACGTGATTGCAGTTGCATTCGGAAAACGAGTGAAAATTCTACATTTACTTTGATATATCACAATATTGTTTATATAGGTATATACCATTTCATAAAGGCATTAGGCGGTAACAATGGAACAAAAGATAATGAGTGAGTGAAACGTGCCATTTTGAAAAGCTAAAATATAATAATTAATAAATAAATATTAGGGGAAAAATTTAGACAAATCGACCTAGTCCTAAACTAAGCAAAGCTTGTACTTTGGGTACTAGACGAAGATATAGATAATATATATAAATATTATAAATACATATATAGAAATGAATTGTAAATTAATTCTTATGAAATTAAATATTGCTTTGCTAATCCGCGATATAATATCGTTCCAGTTAATTTGTGCTAACCCGTTAAATAAGTATTACTTGCGTATTTTTTCATGCATTCGTGCATTTAATGGTCCCACCCTCCCACCACGATAAGAAAAATAAATACAACAACCCACCACCAAAATTAACAAAACGTACTCGACGTCGGTGGAAAATTCCACTGCGTAACGGCATTTCTACCGACTTAACACCAAAAAACTAGAAAAAAAGTAAAAAGTAAAAAAAAGTTTTATTTCATACAGCGAGCCAAATATTTTACAGAGTATAATATACATTAGTACAATTAATGGACTCTGTTCGGAAACATTAAATAAGTCGACTACCCGTATCACCTACACTAGGCTAAGCCTGTCTTGTAGGATGACACATTGTCACGATTACGTCATTATAGTGTTGTATAATGTATTAAATTACATATGCGCTAAAGAAAACAATACAGAAAAGAAAAGAAGGAATCTATTTTAGGTAGGCTAAGGAGTTCTTAGCCGAACTTGGGCGGCGATTGCGGGAGGCGGGGCTTGACCCTCGCTCCGGGTCCTTCCTGATGCAAAGGTTGTCTATTGCGGTTCAACGTGGCAACGCGGCGAGCGTGATGGGCACCTTTGCGTCGGGGAGGACGGGGAGTGAGGATTTTGTATAGCTTAGATTAGTTTTAGTATTTTTAAGGTTTTTCTAAGATGTTGTAAATTGCGTTTGTATTTCGTCGTTTTTGTATTGTAGTAAACCATTGTAAAAAAAAAAAAAATAAAAAGAGGACATATAAATATAAAATATCCTTTTAGGTATTCATTAGTATATACTCAGGCAAACAGTGTGGGAAGGTGAATATAAGCCAGGGAGTATAAACTTTTATGTGTGTCGAAGTGTGTATGTGTATGAGTGGGTGTGTGTATGTGTTGTGTGCTGTATTCATTAATTATTGTGATAATTATTCTTTCCGTGTCCTTATAATTTAGGGTGTTTAACCATTTCAGGACATTAAATTTGGCCTCACTTAGTGAGCAATTTTTTATGTCGCATATATAGTTGACTTTTTTATATATGTATAAATACCTGTAAGAACCAAATCTTTTAGCAAAATGTGACCTTATTGATGGCAAAGGAAAATTAAAAGTGCGCTTTTGTACCAGTGTGGGGTAATTAGGCATATTCAGGATTTGTACATGAGCTATGGCAGTACAACGTAGGATATATAACTTGCGAACGCTTAATACTCATACAAAGTGTCTGTTGGGTACCTACGGGGCCTCGAATGCATTACCTTTAAAAGACTACGTTGAGCTCTCTCTAGGAGTATCATATGAGAGCTAGCCGCTCCTCCCCAAATTGATAGACAATAGGTTAGTATGGATTGCGCGAGAGCAATGTATATCGTCCGAAGTCGCTCTTTACACATAATTTCACCCAGTTTTTTAAATATATATATTAATTTTCTTATACGACTCGCGGTGACCACAATATGTTCTATAAACGTGAGTTTTGTGTCCAAAACAACTCCCAGGTATTTTATGGAGGACGCTCTCGTGATGATCCCACAGTCACATAGAGTGTCATCCCCAGAACATGTATGAATTTTCACCGTGTTCAGGGAGAAAACATTAGAGGCCGCCGTTTTATGAAAACATACATACTTGGTTTTGTCTGTATTGAGCGTTAACAGGTTGTTTTGAAGCCACTTGGCTACAGTAGACATGCCTTTTTCGACAATGGAGTAAACGGAATCCCACGATGTGCCATGGAAAACAATCGCGGTGTCGTCTGCGTAACAGACGATGGTAGCGTTAGGTAGATCCGGAGAGGCCAGGTCGTTGATGTAGAGGAGAAAGAGAGTTGGTCCGAGTATGCTACCTTGCGGCACCCCGAAGCAAGTTTCTCTCACATCATTGACAAGGTCATCCACTTTGACACATTGCGATCGACCCGATAAGTAGCTTTGTATCCAATGAAGTGGTATTCCGCGTATCCCTGTTAGCTCAAGCTTTTTAATCAGAATTGGGATAGAGACAGTGTTAAAAGCCTTGGCAAGATCAAGGAACACTCCAATACATGCCTTATTTTCGTCTAGATTTTTGGAAATATTGTCTGTAAGTAAGGTAATTGCATCTTCGGTACATTTCCCATGTCTGAAACCAAATTGTTTATTTGTGAATATGTTGTTCTTCTCTAAAAAGTTTACTAATCTTTCATTGACGACTCTTTTCAAAACTTTCGACAACGCTCCCAGTAGAGAAATGGGTCTGTAATTGCTACAGTTACTTTTGTCTCCATTTTTATGGATTGGAGTGACCGCTGCAGTCTTCCAACCATCAGGAAATATACCTTTTGATATGCTCATGTTGCAAATGTGTGTTAGTGGCGAAATAATGCATTTTTTATTTTTTTCAGCAAGTTTCTCGTGAAGCCGTCCAGGCCAGGAGCACTATCTGTCCGCAAGTCCATTATGATTCGCTCTATTTCAGATTCATCGGTAGGCAGCAAAAATAATGAATCGGGAACAAAAGCATTTATCGTTGTTTTAGCAGCAAGAGAGTCCTGGTTGTCTTTAATATCTTTGAGATTTTTTTTGGCTAGGTTCGGTCCGACACTCGCAAAATACTCGTTACAGCTGTCTATTGACTCAGGTTTTGATTGCTTCGATTTTAATAATTCACTGCATTTTGTTTTGGTTTTATTACTATAAGTTATGTTCCGAATACTGTTCCAAAGCTTCTTAGGATGATTTTGATTTTGATCATTTTTTTTAGTTTCATAGTCGTTTTTCAACTTACGCAATAGGTTAATATAAACATTTCTGTAACGTGTATATATAGTTCTGGCGGTGGGATCGTTAGGGTTTTTTCTTGAGTGGGCATGCAATGCATCTTTGTGTTTAGAGCACCTTAGGAGTCCCTGCGTCATCCAGGGTTGAACTAAGTGTTTTGATCGACTGACAGTAACTATCTGGGTATGAGCATCTATAATACGGCACATGGTTGAATCGAATTCAGTTACGGTTTCATGTATTGTAGCCTAGATAGCCTGGTAATCTATTTTTTTAACTTGGCGGTTACAGTTGATAGGTCTATTTTGCTTAATATTTATACCAGCCATTACAACGTCGTGGTCAGTTATATCTGTGTTACATATGACTGACTCCGCACAGCATTTTGAGGAAACGTTGACATGATCGAGGCATGTCTCGTTTCTTGTGGGTTTATTTACTATAGGTGTCATCCCAAGTTCAGCCAGAAGGCAGAGGTATTTCATACAATTACTGTGTCTATTTTCTGAGCATATATTAATGTTTATATCTCCTGCAATTACCTTACATGGGAATTTAGAGCAATTTTTTACATTGAGTTCGAGCGAATCTAAGAAAGGGCTTAGATCTGTAAATGAGGGTGAACGGTATATAGCAAGTATGGTAAGCTGCTTATTAATATTCACACAAAGGCAATTGGCATCGTTAAAAACTGGCTCATTCACTTCGTGCTCCCATCGATTGTTAATGTATACCACTACACCGCCTGATTGATTTATGTACTTGGTAGTTTTGTACGAGGTATATCCACTTATTTGTGGAATGTTGGTGTCATCATTGATCCAGCACTCAATCAGGACGATTACATCGATATTAAACTTTAGGCGAGCTAGAAAAACATTAAAGCAATCAATATTCTTATTGATGCTACGGATATTTAATGTCAGCACTTTGAAAGAAAATTTGTTAATTAGTTTTTTACAATTGTGTGGTGAATCTGTAACGTGGCATGGAGTATCGGTTAAATCGATTTCTTGGAGGATGTCATGATCTATCATGTTTACGTAAGAGGAGATAGGAAATATATATTAATGAAAGTATGCAATTTGTATGATAGTCCAGCCACGAACTGATTATTAATTTAATTAGTGTAATTATAATGTAGGTAATATGCTTGTGTTTGTGTATGAATAATTGTGTGTGTGTGTGTGTGTGTGCAGTGTGAGTATCGACACAATTTCTAACTTAAAAACAATAAAAAAAAATTTGTTGCGTATCAGTAAGCCGTAGAAGAAAGCCTGATATATTAAACCACATAGAATACTATGGTTCTTCGGCGACGTCTTCTTTGTCCTCTTCCATGATTTGGTCGAGATCGTGTGTGCTTTTGATAGGAATAGCTTGGGACCCTGGTCCTTTCCCGTCTCGTTTCCTAACGTATACAGTGCCTCCGTTTGTCCAGCAGCGCTTGTATTTCGCTGCTGCTGCTCGGGCTCTACTCTCACGAAACAACAATCTGTTCTCACGTGTGAGACGCTCGTTGAAATAGATCTTACTAGACGGACCACTAATATCAATATCCGTGGAAGTGAGACGTCTTGCTTTTGCCGCTGTATAAAATCTGTCCCGGATCGCCTGTTGGCAAAGCGCACAACGAGGGGCCTTGAACTATGTTGACCCTCGCCCTCCTTACGACGCTGACCCGCACGGGAGATATATTCAAAGTCTGCATCTTGGATACTTACACCTACTTTTGCCGCTGTAATCAAGAGCATGTGTTGCAGGTTTTCGTTCTGATGCTCTGGAATGCCAATAATTTCAAGCTCATTCCTTAATGATTGTTGGGCTTGTGAGTTTAGTTGGTTTTCTAATTATACAGAACTACTAAAACAGTTGTGTTTTTATATCAATGCCAACATTATGATCCTAACTATACCCGTTGTTTAGGTATGGCAGTCATCAGTTTCGCTTTAAAAATGTAATAAGTTTCTGTCAAAAATGACACTTTAGTGACAAGCTTTTGTAGCCGACTGTACTTTTCTTTGAATATCCATCAAATGCTCACTAAGATGATTCTAAAGAGCCCAAACTCGGTAGGATTGCTTTTTCTATTATAGAGTTTCTATGGCCACCTTCCGGCTCCATCATCAGATTAGCACCATGGTACCATATTATTGTATCGTCATCAAAGATAAGTAAGTATGCAAAATTTCAGCTCAATCGGTTGACGATATCGGTTTCAAAATTGAGTTGCAAGATTTCACCCGAACAAACATACTTACATACATTGCAAGTTAAATAAAAGCTTTTAAAAAGTGGAACGTGCGTCATGCTGTGTAGTTTATTTTTTCAATACGAACGGCACAAACTGAAGGTAAATAATCTACTTTGTGATTAAATGCCCCGAGGTAAAGGTTCCCTTCATTTCAATTTCCTTTTCTGCCTAAATTATTTAAACATCTCTGTCTCTCTATTTAATGACGGAAATATGATGGGACAAAGATATCACTTAACTGTAATGCGGCTATTCAATTAAACATTTGGAGATGTCCTATAGAAAGAGATAGGTTGCAGTTAAACAAAGAGCATTTGGTTTTAATTGGTTTTATTACTGTCATTCATTTAGCGGTGGCAATTATTCTTTGGGAAAATGAGTGCACGGCTGCCACAGTGAAATGAGACGATAAACGTTATACGGGGTGTAATTCGAGCCGTGAGCACAGAATAAAACACTAGAGAAGGATCTGTCTTTCTATTTTCGTCTCATGAGCTACACCAAATAGCCTACGCATCACGCTCCCAGGGCTTGCACGTCTTACCGATACTTCATTTGTCGTGCGACTTAGCTTCGCCTGTTTTGCTCGAATAGTATTGAAAGGAAACTGATAGGTAATGTTTCTCGCGCGACAGAGTCGATATAGACTTGCTGGGTGTCCGGCCATAGTATAAGTATATGCACCTAAATCTTCGAAAACGGCGTACACCGCGCGGATTGTAATATAAGCGCGCCGTGTAAGTACCTACGCGCTCGGCCCGCGCACGTGCTGAGATAAGCATGAATAAGTAGGTAGGCATGAAATCACTGTATTGCGATCCGAGCTACACTTTAGTTGATGATTTACTACTGAAAGTTTACATTGAAACGAAAAATTGAAGAATTTAATGGTTCATTCACATCGGTTCAGTGGTCTAATAGGTAAGACTCCCGTGTACATAGGCCCGAAAAACCGTTGGAAGCGCGGGTCCCGCCTGACCATTAAATATTTCAATTTTTGCTTCAATGTAAACATTTGGTTTACGCTAGCAGGCGTTATTGCTTTAATAAAAAATAATTAATTCACTAGTGATTATACACTTTATACAGTGACCCGGTTCTGACTTTGTGGCTTTTTTCGAACAAAATTGGCATGTGTTGCCACTTTGAGATACACGCGCCATGCCCCATGAGCCGCGTTTTACAGAAACAATCAATTAAATACACCGCTTGGCTGAGTTTTGCGAAATGAAAGAGAACCTTCCGTATAATTTTATGCTACTGAGAAAACTATTTATTTCAGTTTGACGATTCAGTAGAGTCCATAAGCTCTTCGATTGGGATACGGGTTTGTATGAAATCGACGAGGTTCATAATTATATTGATCGCAAAAAGCGAGAGAGACAGGTATAAAACCCTAATCAAATTCTGTCTTCTCACATACTGTACAATGCCGTAGGTATGAAAAATACATTTGGAAATAACCCATTATGTGAACTGAAAGCACTTAATGTACCCAACTCATATTGTCATCAGATGATCAGACTACATTATTAGGGCTGTCACACGCAGAACATCTAATATTCAACATAATGTGACCGACATACGCAAAAGTTGCCTGATTATTATGCCACTAGCCTTCCCGTGCTCTGCACATAATTTACCATATTTGCAACTGTAATGCCCGCTGATTTTGAGCAATCTAGTTTACCCAGGTCTACAGAGATCCACCCTCGTGAGTGGCGGTTAGGTATGAAGTGCCAATGAATACTTGAGTTGAGAGAGTCGTTTTATCGGCGGCGCATGTCTCATGGTTGCGGAAACGGGGCTAGCAAATAAGTGTTGTAAATATTAGATGAAGGGACGGCTTACCAATCTTTTATTATTTTTCTAAGACGCATAAATGTTGAGCTGGCGTGATAAATTAGGATTTTGGAGTAGGTTTAAGTATCTTACACTTGTTTTGTCAGCTTTACGTAATCTTGCTTGTGATTCGCCTGCATATGGTAAGTTAATAGAGATTTATGGAGTGTAGAAATAAAGTGCTGTATACATCCAAATGTGACCTTTGAAAGGCGTTAAATTGATCGTTAACTATTATTTACTGCTTACCACTGGTAATTTTTTCAAAATATTATCTCATAAAAGATACTGATCCTCCTTTTCTATACTGCATAAATAGAGGCTTATATTATAATGTGTCATTTTAGTCACATCACGTGAAAACAACAAGGCAGATTGATTATTTTGGTACCAAGTTAGCTGAGCTGGAAGAATGCAAAAGGACACTTTCACCTAGAAAGTATGGGAAGTTGCATGTCCTTTGTTATTGCTATAAATAAACAATAATAAAATACATAAATTTCCATTCAACGCGGATAGAATTACAAACGGCGATTAAAAATTAATACAACAGCTCGTTCCTCGAGGCTTAGGAAAGTTTGCTCGGGCCGGGCTGTTACCCCGGTTGTTTTACGGTTCGTCATTATTGTTCTCCTGGAAATAAAGTTGAAAATTAAACGTAATTAAATATTATTTACTAGCTGCGCTACGCGGTGTTACCCGCTCATTCCACGGAAACACTACATTTTTCGGGATAAAAAGTAGCCTATGTGTTAATCCAGTGTGTCAGCTAGCTTCATACCAAAAATTCTCAAAATTGGTCCAGCCGTTTGAGCGCAAAAAAGTAACAAATATATACATAAACACACTCACAAACTTTCGCATAGCGCTTAGCATTCGTAAGCTTAAGTAAAACTTTGTCTTACCGTAGTCGGGTAAAAAGTATTCTATGACCGTATTTAGATGTACTGCTATCCCAGTTCAAAAATTGGTTAAATCCGTCCAACCGTATTGACGTGATGGGCGGACATAGAAATGTTTACCAATAGGTGCCAACAGATGACTCTGTACAGCTAACACCGCGCGCCCTCGCAAATCCTGCATCGCGCTGTTAAGATTTTTCCTGAAATAATATCCCCTCTCCATAGAAAACTGATCTCGAAAACAATTTAAGAATATTATACTAGCATAAATAGCATTTCGTATTTTTCGGTGAAACATATCGCAGTTATCCAAATGTTACATTCATTATATATCTTCAATATATTACATACAGATCCAAAATTGCATTTTTTGAATAGCCGACGGGTGCAAAACTTTACCGTTGTATTTGGAAATATTATTACTATCTAAATCGTAAACGTTTCCTCTTAGCAGAGAAATTCTATTTGTTTAATAAACCCGCGACAGTAATATTATAATATAACGTAGTTATCGCCCTGTTTATTACTTTGAGGCCCGAACCGAACCAAATGTGAATTAAAGCACTCAACTAAACTACAAAATGTTGCCAACTTTCGACGCAACTCCGATTACCCCTAAGGGGTAAAAGTTAAGAATTTCTAATTATTATATGGCTCCAACTTTTACATACGTATTTAGTTATGAGTGTAATTTGTACGATAACGAGTGAATGGTGGTATTTGAACATAATATACACATTTTGTCAACAATTATACTCACTCAAAAAATTTAAAAATTAAAAAGTTCTTAGTTTATCTTTTAGGAGGTTGACAAAGTTAAAATTGCATTTCTATATGTTTATGTATTGGAGTATTATTTTATAACTACCTAGTTAAATGTTTCATAATGTTTATATTATGTAGTAAATTTATATTATTTAAAGTAGGTAAGTTCCCACAACAGATGAAAGCCATAATGTTTGCACCTTGTTTGCACGGTCTTAGATTTAGAACAAATACCTACTTGTTAGATTTGAACGTGGTTAGATTACAACCACAGACCATAAGAATATTACAACCATTACAACTAGCAATGTCAAAATTGACAAAATCATCGCAATTCATTCATATGGCATTTCTCAAATTACTCAAACAAATGCTTAATCAAACTGTGGTTCAATTAAAATTATTTCTTCAAGGATTACGTAAACGCCTAAATTCTTAAGATAAGTACAAAATAGTTAAGTATCCTTTCTGAAAAAAAAATGACTGCCGAGTTTCTTTCGGCGTTTTTTCTCAAAAGTGGTCTCCTCTTGAAATGCCGCTAGAATCAGACATGTAAAAGTGCTCTTGTGGCCTACTTGCAGAACAAAGGTCATTATTTAATTACAAACAATAACCTTTCTGGCCGGAATAAAGTCCCTTATTCAGTATTTTATCAGTAATTTGAACAAGCCTCTACATCTTCTTAAATAATACCCGTCCGTGTAAAGACCTGCATCGATTTTTCTCAACTGAAAGCGCCTTTAAGTATTATTCTCTCAGTAATGAGGCTGAAACAAGGCAAAATGTTTTGGAATATTCAAATCCTATCTTCGGAGCCTACTTGTTATCTTTTATTTTATTGTAGTGTCAGAATAAAGCGGCCTTTCTTGAGTGAATTGTTTAGCGACTTTGTTAGCAGCGTTGATTGTGAACTGAGCGTTAAAAAGAATAACTATAACTGAAATCTGTATTTCATTAGTTATTAGTGTAAAATGCGAAACAAGCAGGCTGACGGACGCGTGTGTGCTCTACGACTAGCTACAAATGTGCGCCAATTTTGTCCTAATAAAGACAGGAAGGTGTTGCCGGGGACCCTGGTGTGGTTGATATGTAGGTTAGCGCCGCTCACGGTGTTTAGTGAGCTTATCATGGCTAAAAGTAGCACAGCTAAACCCCAAAAGAATCCGTACGCGGTTAAATACCTAGAAATTCTTTCTCAACGCGTAACCCATAACTTTCAATGTTTAGTACGGTCTGCAGATAAATCGTGGCTCGTATTTCTAAAACAATAAGGCTGAAACTTTTCTATTAGCGTGTAGGTTGTAAGTAACAATCGGCTAGGGTCTGCCCCTTTGAACTTTGCGACCCGACACCTATAACTATTGAACTTGAAACTAACTTACACCCACAAATTATTGCCCCATTCTGTACGTGTTGTGAAACTCGAATCTGGTTTACGGGCGGCGTGTTACGTAATGACGCTGGCAATTTCACCTGTAAGCACTCGTTCCTTGAATAGCAATGCACAAAAACAAAATCATAGAAATGAGCATTTCCTCTACATAAGTAATGATAATTGATAATATTTAGAGTTGCCAAAGTATACATATGAAAGGCATACACATTTTGCGCTAAGCCGTCATTGCCACCAAACGTTGCTCATGATTAACGCATTCGCTACCGCGTAGCGCTACGGGCTACGCTCGTAGCCGATAACATGGGAAAAACCGTATGTAGATAAAACTTACTACGAGCAGAGCGCCCGGCTACCGGGTTGTTGGTGTCGAAAGTGTTAAGAAACAATCGCGAACCGATTCCAGACACGTCAAGCGATATTCTAGTTTAAAGACGTAAACCGGTTTCGTAGATATTTTTAGTATGTCTGAAACTCATGGGTGTTTTCTATGTAAAAAAGTTTCCATTTCGTAAATAGAATTGTGCCTTCTCAATTAAATTCATACGCCTAATCCGAATAGGCACGCAAATTCGAGAGACCTATAATCGTATTAATGGTAATATCACCATTTAGATTTCAATTCCTTCCCATTATCAGCCGAAGGCCCCGGGATTTAATTAACAAAATACCACTAAAACACAAACCGTTCCCTATATTGTGTTACTTAGGATCTTCAATTATTTTAAACAACCTAAAACCTTGGAAGTAGTAATGGAGTTAATTACAGTTTACAAATTGTTCTAAACATTTGTAACTTTTCCATTGTATAAAGGAAAATTTTCATGAAAACGGTGAATTGATAAATAGGTATATAGGTTGTAATTACTTTAAATACTTTACTATTAACGAAGCGTCTATGAGATTTCCGTACTAACTTTCATCAATCAACAGTAAACTTCTTAGGGGGGAATTTCCAATAGGATATTTTAATTAATTTATGCTCTCGCGGTTTTTATACATAAATTGTCACACAGAAACGTCGCATTCAACAAAAACTTCAAATAATGAAGGTAAATAAGAAATAGTTCATTGTCAGATTTAGCGTCTTTCGCGTCTTTTCGGTGGACACGTACAAAGTTAAGGACTTTAGGCCTAGTTTTCTGATCAAAATTATATTAGCATAAACGACGTTTCCTTTTCTATGGGTTTGCGTGTTAAAAACATAATTTCTATGCACATAGGTACACTGTTAACTGTTGGCCACCGAATAGACAACTTTTGTTTTTTGAACTGACAATGACCCAAATATTGTGAAACACCCATTTTAATAAATTTTAATAATAAGTTATAACAGACATGTGCCCAATTGAGGACATTAAGTTTTCCAAGGTACTCATTTAATATTTTTTCCCATATTATACGTTTAATGGACTCTGAATCTATGAATGGTTTATTTTGAAGTCCTCACAGCGACGTTTATTAAAATTCCGAAGGTATATAACATTACCTTGGTCTACGAGTAATTAGCAAATAAAAAAGAACGATCAATGTCACGACTACTTTTTTATTTTCCATTCATTTACTTGTAGACCAGGGTAATGTTATATAGCTTCGAAATGTAACTAAATATCACGTCAATGTTTTAAAAAAATATCTAAATACTAAACGACGTAAAATTAAACTAATCGTAGATTCTAAATTCAAATAAATATTAAGGGAATCGATCTAGTCCCAAACTAAGTAATTCTTGTACTATGGGTACTAGACGACGATATACATACATAATATATGAATACATACCTATACAGATAAGCATCCATGACTCATCGACGAAATATCGTATACTACCGAAAAAAAGTAATAATAATTCCTCCGAAAAACTTAATTATCCCAATGATAGTGAGATGTTATCATTATCAACGATATGAACAACATTCAATTACTTCAGTTCAGTCAGCGATTCTGTAACATCCTATACGATTTACTATACAGGGTAGAACAGATTGAAGGACTTTTAATCAAACAGGGAATTGTTCAGACTGAGTACTTTATTTTTCACCAATGAACTATGTAAATATTTCTGTCCATTTTTGAGATACAGTTTGTTAAACAATAACATTAACATTAATAATAAACACTTTTGAACATTTAAGTTAAAGACAGACAGACACCTAGGTGTCAATTTAAAATGTAAATAAAACCTTGGAATTAGTAGGGTTGTCACTGATATTAAAATATTTTATTTTGATGATTTTTTTTTTTACTTTTAAATTCAGCTTTACAATTATAATAGGTCGATTGTAGTTCACTCAGATGACACTATCCTGTCGGCTCAGTCTTTACAAATGTTCCATCCTGTATAAACGAGTATGAGTATACATGCTGTCGTGTCGTTGACGTTTCCTAGTTGACAGCCAGATTTCAGAGTTGTTACGGCAGCCGCCATAAACATTCCGAAATATTTTCAGTTGAGATACAACACATCACGATTTTTACTAGACGCTTTCTTTATCTCTAAATTACACTAAATTACTTAATGTAATTTATAATGTATTAATAATCCTTGATAAAAATGAGCACAGCTATGTATTCTATATTAATATTTTGCTTCTGTTGGAAGTACTTCTGGTAAATTAATTTATAAGATATCTATGAAGATTCATTGTGTTCCGTACGGTCTGGGCTATTTATAATACTTAATAAAAGCCCGGACCGTACGGGACTTGTGAAGCTCTTATTACTGCAATCGAATTGCCGTTGTTGCCTGTCAATTATCAAGATTGTGAACAAAGTACCAGCAGGCAGCATATCTTGCCGCGACTTCGCTTGTCTCGTGACTCAGTCTATCTTGCTCGCACGGTATTGAAAGGAAAATGACAAGTAGTATTTGTAATTGAGCATCGTGTCAGCAGGGGTTGCGAAATGTCAACAATAGAATCAAAACAATCCGACGGGATCAAGTCTTGACATGACAGATGGACGTGGACAAAACGTTTTCCGGCCAACCCAAAGCAAAAAGGCGTGTCATGATATAGTTCCCAATGTTTTGTTTTATTCCTCACTTTACTACAGCCGTAACGGCTCTGTTTTGTTACTTAGAGGGCCATTTAATTCCAGGTTTATTGTCATTGCACTGGTCCTGAAAGGAAACAAATCTTTTACGGATGTTTTTGTGTCCCCGTAAATACAACCCCTGACATAACTCTAACAAAACACGCAAGCAATGGGAGAAATACGATTTCCTGGCATAAAATCTGTAAAAATAAAGAAACTGAAAATAAGTACAAAATTTTTATGCCTAATATACCAGTGGCCGAAAAATGTCAATAAGTACTTGTACTTTCTTGAAAATTCTGTGGAAACCTTATTAATCTTCTGTGGATGTTCTGAAACTGTCGATAGGCAGAAATAATGTTATCGTTTTATTACTTTAATAAAAAGTGCATTTCATTGATTACAATTTGCAGAAACAATTCATTTAACGAATATTAATATTGACCCCAATATCAATCACACTTTAATGAAGTTATATTTTGCTAGTCAAGGTTTGTTGAACGCTGCAGACCTTTCATTTATCCCAATGCGATCCACGAATTAAATTTCGACGTCGGCAGAGTTTGGTAAGATCAATTTGGTTCCGGCGCTCTCAGAGCTAACAAATGGTTGCTATTTATTACTGACCAAGTTTCCTTATCAGCTCTAACCGTTACAAGAATGGCTCGAGTGACTAATCTCTACGATATTGGGTGATAATGATTAAGAAGCCTAGATCGGAAGGCATTTGTAGGTACATATCCTAAGCCGAAGCACAGAATACAGCGAAGTTTACGTTATACTCGATGAATATGCCACGAGCAAGAGTTCTAATGTATTTAACTAAAAAGTTTAACTTACTCAATTTAAATTTATATTAAAGTTTCCCTTCTACGTTGACATTTAACTTAAGGTATCAGATTGTTAATTTTTATCGCACACCTGAACTTTTTCCAAACCCTTATTTTTCTCGTTTTGTATCATATTTATCATATCATTTATTTATTTGTATTGGTCATACATTGTCATTGTTTTAAATTATTGACATGTCAAATAAATTAAAATTAAAATACAATTATAAAATTAAAATATTGACAAAACATTAATTAGAAATGGTTCGTTCCAATACGTTGGGTAACTATTTATTCGTTGATTATTATGTATTTCATTGTTCGTTCAAATATTCTGTTATCGAGTAAAATGCTTTATTAATTAAAAATCGCTTTAATGGATATTAACTTGTATGGATAACTATGCCTAAATTTTGTCCAAGTTTTTGGTCTTTACCTACAAAGTTTCAATTACATGTTTAAAAATATCCGGTGTAAGAAAAACTCGTTATGATTTTACTAATAACTACTTAAATTTTACTCTGTACAAATTTGAAGATGGGCTCATAGGCTCAATTCACACGTACCACAACCACACCACGTCGCAGCGTTAAAATGTGGTGTGGTTGTGGTTACGTGTGAATTGTACTATTCATTAACCATACAAAATATGCGCCCGACCACGTCGCGACCACGTCGTGTGGTTGTGGTTACGTGTGAATTGAACTATTCATTAACCATACAAAATATGCGCCCGACCACGTCGTGTGGTTGTGGTGTGGTTGTGGTTGTCGTGTGGTTGTGGTACGTGTGAAACAACCCATACTGATTCGTTCCATGGGTCGCAGCCTTATACGGGACGCAACCTGCGTCAGCACTTTTGCTCCCTCTCCGGTGGGGCTGCCGAAACCGCTGCAAACTAAAGCACGTTAAGTACAGCAACCTGGAACCAGCGTATGAGTTCGTCTCGGTTACCGTAGAGACCGGTGGGCGATGGTGCGCCGAGGCTAAGGAGTTTGTCGCGGCTTTGGCGCGAAAGCTGACAGACCGAATTTTGGACCACCATTCCGGCGAGTACTTGGCTCAAAGGATCGTGGCGATACAGGGACAACTCTGCTAGTATTTTAGGGACCTTTAAGATAGGTACCTTCCGGAACGGTTCATAGGACTCTTTACTAATTAGTTTTACTTATTATAAAGTTTAGTTTTATAGATAGTTTTAATTTATTATAAAAGTGTATTCTGAATAAGTAATTTAGTCGTGAATAAATTAGCTACTTTCATTTGAAGATAACACCGGCAAGATAATTTCTACAAGATTTAGCGTCTGCGTTCCATAGACAACCTGACAAGTCTAATTATCTAACACGCTGCTGAGACCTTCACTTTATCTTCACTAACTTCCTGCTACCTCGCTTATTTTCATCATTTGGGCAAATTCCGGCTGCCTCGGCTGACTTAAGATAGTTTGACTTCATAGTAATAGTCTATTACATCTAGACTGTGCAAACGTTAAATTATCTATATTATTACAGAATTCTTGTATTGATAATCAGTTTTATATGGAGAGAGCTCATTATTGCTCTTTGACGACGCGGTTGGCTCAGTTTGTAGAGACCTGCCTACTGAGCCGGCGGTCCCGGTTTCGAATCCCGGCCAGAGCAAATATTTGTGTGATGAACTCGAATATTTATACTTGGGTCATGGTTGTTCTATGTATTTACGTATATATTTATCTATATAAGTATGTATATCGTCGTCTAGTACCCACAACACAAGCTTCCTTGAGCTTAATTTAGGACTAGATCGATTTATGAGAGGTTGTCTGATGTTTATTTTATTTTATTTATTATTACAGGAAAAATCGCGAGCCACACAGCACAATCGGTTGGTAAAATTGTCTGTGTCCGAGAGGAATGGAATGGAGGAGAAGGCTTGATGAGAATCAAGCCAAACGGCTGAACGGGTCTCAAAGTTTTTTCTTTGTAAATTCAGTTATTTTAATCTTCTTGACCTAGTCCTAAACGGTTCCTGACCCCGGGGCAGACCAAAAAAGCGATGGCCGGACGTCGTGAAGGCCGATATGCGTGAAACGGGCTTACAAAAGAGGATGCCCACTGCCCAGGATCGTGTAAAGTGGAGGAAAGCTAGTGTGAAAGCGGACCCTGGCAAGAACCGGGATAACGCTAGGTAGATGAAGAAGAAAGTTTGTTACTTTAATAGAATGTGCTTTTTGTACCTCTACTTTTCTCATCATAGGAATACGTGATATACGAGGCATTTATCATCATTCCTCTGTATAAATCAGTTTCCTGCGACATGAATCAGGCATAATATTGTGGAGCTTTACTCGCACTTAGTCCTCTGGTTCATGATTTCCATCAAGAGCTTCTTATACACAAATGCCCAGCCTATTGCACACGACATACTTATCGGTAAACGTCCTGTTATTTTATAGTATACTTTAATCAACAAAAAATCTTCATTAGACACGAACAAGATATTACAAATTGAAACATAAATTTAACAATGTTAGACAATAAGCGATCGCCGGGCGTCGTTATAGAGCGATCTCTTCCAGGCAACCTTAGGGTAGAAGAAAATCTAACTAAAAGTAAAGATACCACAGACTCGTTAAATTGATTGAATTTACAAAAGTTATCAAAGCCTCCCTTTGATTGTAATAACAAACACTGTATTAACACATAATTTGTGATCGATTGGTGATCCGATACCGCCCAACTACAAAAGCCTAGGTTGTGGTTTCGATCTCGGACAGAAGTTATAGGTACGAGTAGTATAGGATTATTTACCGGTACATGTGTGTGATTCTGTGTGCTGTTCAAAAACATAAGGCGCGTCAGCCAAATTGTAAGTTTATCGATAGCTGCACCGCAAGGTCCTTCTATTGTCATATTTGACATGGTACAAATGATTACATAGATTTTTTTTCCCTTGAAGCCGTTCCTCATAATGATTTAGGAAGTCGTCTCAAAGAAAGCGCTACGTTTAATACCGAAAAACCTTTCAATAATAATTATGTATAAAATAAAACCCTTGCATGATAGTTCAAGGAAATAACAATGCTGTGAAACATCCGTTTATAGATCAAGGCTCATTCTTAAAGGTTAATCAAGTGTAGTTGGCAAGGACCCGGCTCGTTTTCCGTCAATAAACTGCTAAGCAGAAAGTCAAAGTCAAAGATATTTATTGCATTCATGGTACAAATAGATGTTGTTATAGGAGATTTACGGTAGCGGTCATGAACCCTGCAAGGGCACATCAATGTGCACTTTAAGATAGGTACCTTCCGGAACGGTTCATAGGACTCTTTACTAATTAGTTTTACTTATTATAAAGTTTAGTTTTATAGATAGTTTTAATTTATTATAAAAGTGTATTCTGAATAAGTAATTTAGTCGTGAATAAATTAGCTACTTTCATTTGAAGATAACACCGGCAAGATAATTTCTACAAGATTTAGCGTCTGCGTTCCATAGACAACCTGACAAGTTTAATTATCTAACACGCTGCTGAGACCTTCACTTTATCTTCACTAACTTCCTGCTACCTCGCTTATTTTCATCATTTGGGCAAATTCCGGCTGCCTCGGCTGACTTAAGATAGTTTGACTTCATAGTAATAGTCTATTACATCTAGACTGTGCAAACGTTAAATTATCTATATTATTACAGAATTCTTGTATTGATAATCAGTTTTATATGGAGAGAGCTCATTATTGCTCTTTGACGACGCGGTTGGCTCAGTTTGTAGAGACCTGCCTACTGAGCCGGCGGTCCCGGTTTCGAATCCCGGCCAGAGAAAATATTTGTGTGATGAACTCGAATATTTATGCTTGGGTCATGGTTGTTCTATGTATTTACGTATATATTTATCTATATAAGTATGTATATCGTCGTCTAGTACCCATAACACAAGCTTCCTTGAGCTTAATTTAGGACTAGATCGATTTATGAGAGGTTGTCTGATGTTTATTTTATTTTATTTATTATTACAGGAAAAATCGCGAGCCACACAGCACAATCGGTTGGTAAAATTGTCTGTGTCCGAGAGGAATGGAATGGAGGAGAAGGCTTGATGAGAATCAAGCCAAACGGCTGAACGGGTCTCAAAGTTTTTTCTTTGTAAATTCAGTTATTTTAATCTTCTTGACCTAGTCCTAAACGGTTCCTGACCCCGGGGCAGACCAAAAAAGCGATGGCCGGACGTCGTGAAGGCCGATATGCGTGAAACGGGCTTACAAAAGAGGATGCCCACTGCCCAGGATCGTGTAAAGTGGAGGAAAGCTAGTGTGAAAGCGGACCCTGGCAAGAACCGGGATAACGCTAGGTAGATGAAGAAGAAAGTTTGTTACTTTAATAGAATGTGCTTTTTGTACCTCTACTTTTCTCATCATAGGAATACGTGATATACGAGGCATTTATCATCATTCCTCTGTATAAATCAGTTTCCTGCGACATGAATCAGGCATAATATTGTGGAGCTTTACTCGCACTTAGTCCTCTGGTTCATGATTTCCATCAAGAGCTTCTTATACACAAATGCCCAGCCTATTGCACACGACATACTTATCGGTAAACGTCCTGTTATTTTATAGTATACTTTAATCAACAAAAAATCTTCATTAGACTCGAACAAGATATTACAAATTGAAACATAAATTTAACAATGTTAGACAATAAGCGATCGCCGGGCGTCGTTATAGAGCGATCTCTTCCAGGCAACCTTAGGGTAGAAGAAAATCTAACTAAAAGTAAAGATACCACAGACTCGTTAAATTGATTGAATTTACAAAAGTTATCAAAGCCTCCCTTTGATTGTAATAACAAACACTGTATTAACACATAATTTGTGATCGATTGGTGATCCGATACCGCCCAACTACAAAAGCCTAGGTTGTGGTTTCGATCTCGGACAGAAGTTATAGGTACGAGTAGTATAGGATTATTTACCGGTACATGTGTGTGATTCTGTGTGCTGTTCAAAAACATAAGGCGCGTCAGCCAAATTGTAAGTTTATCGATAGCTGCACCGCAAGGTCCTTCTATTGTCATATTTGACATGGTACAAATGATTACATAGATTTTTTTTCCCTTGAAGCCGTTCCTCATAATGATTTAGGAAGTCGTCTCAAAGAAAGCGCTACGTTTAATACCGAAAAACCTTTCAATAATAATTATGTATAAAATAAAACCCTTGCATGATAGTTCAAGGAAATAACAATGCTGTGAAACATCCGTTTATAGATCAAGGCTCATTCTTAAAGGTTAATCAAGTGTAGTTGGCAAGGACCCGGCTCGTTTTCCGTCAATAAACTGCTAAGCAGAAAGTCAAAGTCAAAGATATTTATTGCATTCATGGTACAAATAGATGTTGTTATAGGAGATTTACGGTAGCGGTCATGAACCCTGCAAGGGCACATCAATGTTTTATAACTAAGTAACCTGATAGTAGTTTATGCAACTGTT
The DNA here is from genome assembly GCA_947623375.1 of Apotomis capreana. NCBI lineage: Eukaryota > Metazoa > Arthropoda > Insecta > Lepidoptera > Tortricidae > Apotomis > Apotomis capreana. The sequence continues at coordinate 7,000,085 of OX392500.1, read as the reverse complement.
ACATAAGAGGTCTTAAAACACGGGCGTAGTGGCGAGCGTTTCATAATAGAATAGGATAGCAAGAGTGTTTTAGACCTAATCATGTACAGCTAGTTTACAATATTTTTTATGATTATTCGTTTATGTCAGTCCAATTTCATATACTTAGATTTACATCATATTCTATCATACCTATCCATTACATACAGTTAAAAGTTAAGAAACGCATAAATGTATAAGATTATGATAGTTTTCTAGAAATAAATAAGTTTAAAAGGACCTCATTAAATAGTTCGTTAATTATACGTAGGTACTATTCTACGAACACGGTAAGGAATCTTCGAAGTGCCGTATAAACTAGTAACAATACGACGTAACCAGCGCAGGTAAGGTAATTAGTTATAAGACTACCGCTGCTCTTTAAGAGTTAGACAATCTGACAAGTTTCATTACCTGACACGGTATTTCAGAACTTGACTTTGTCTGAGCAAATTTTCCGGCTTCCTTACCTATCTTTACATAAAGTGATTCAACTTACGGAGCTCCACTTTAGTAACCTCTACTTGATATTAGCATACAAAGTTGGAAAATTCTGCTATTTCGTTTAGTTACGGCCAAACCATAATTACAATACAGACATCGTAGTACGACGTCGTATCGTGGAAATGCAAAACCAATTGTAACTTCATGTAACAAGATTCCATATTTTTTTTTATAAAAAAAATACTTTTCGTATCTCACGGCGATCGGCGTCGCAAAATTTATTTATTAAATTTTGTGTTAGCCCTGAATTTTTATTTCACAATATAAGGAAGAGGAGGAGTATATAATAATATTAGATAATCTTGTCACTTCCACCATAAACAAAAATATATTAATAATCTATTAAGCTGGATTTGATTTGCTGTACGTAGTTGCAACCTCCTCTTTTTTTAACTAATCGTAGTGTCCATAGCTTAAGTGGGTAACTACAAAGTCCAAATTCTAAAAGGTCGAGAAAGACTAAGAAGTATACCTATCAAACCAATCGGGCCATCCTTATTCGCCAGTTATTCCATCATTTTGTGATACCTTTATTATACAGCCTTTAAAAACTTCTAAACTTTGGCACACGACACCGAAAACAAAGTACAAGGACTCATATTAAAAAACAATTAAAACTTCAGAGACGACGGGCAAACATAGCAAGTTATCTACTTCGACGTAGGTAATTTATCATACCTAGCCGGTCCAGGCAGAAGTTTCGCTTTGCAATGTTGCGAGACAATATTACTGCTCGGGTTTTGGACCTTCATTATCTTTGATGTTAGTGGGAAGAAACTTGTGTTAAGGAAGCGGTACGGTTATAGCGACAAGATGGTTCTGTCGGGTTAGGTTACTGGTATTGTACAGTCATCATCAAAAGTTATTACCTACTTATAAATTTTTCTAGTAGCTAATGTCAATTTGCATACTAAAATTATCAGCTACTTTTAATGCTGACTGTACTTAATTCGTGAACGATGACGAGGGTATTTCTATTAAAGGTACGCCCAATGTTAAAGTAGATGCATTATTTACTAGCCTGTAAAGTGTGAATTATAGTAATTTTTAGGCAGAGTTGGGCAAAAATTAATTGAATAAGAATAAGAATAAAAACAGAAATTTTAATCTTATTGAAATTGATTCGAATTAGAATAAATTCCTGTACTCGTTATTTAAAATTAAAATCAATGTGACTAAATCATGTAATTTTTATTTTAAATGAAGAAAAAAAAAGGAAATTATTTAAATAACATTTTTCTTGTATTAAAATGTTAATTGGAATAAAGTTAATTTTGTAGTATGGATAATATAAACCGATAGTATTTTGTATGCTATGTATTTTGTAAGATGATTTTTACTACGTTTTTAAATGTTTGGATTTATGGAATCTTTGAAACGTTGATGATGATCTGATGATGAAGCTAGAAACTGAACAGCGGAAGTCGGGTCGATTGCAAAAAAATTGTACATAGTTAAAGGCTTAGTTAACATTAAATACGATCGCTTCCTTTGTGTGACGAAAGTTAGTCATACAAAATGTATGGGTAACTTTCGTCACACAAAGGAATCAATTAACATTGTTTTAATTAAAGCCCTTAACTATGTACAATTTTTTTGCAATTGACCCAGTCCTCAATGGCTACTAGTACACCCCTCCAGTGTGGGCTTATTCGGTCCTACATATTACAATTGGTGACGTTGGTCTGACGATGGAGCCAGGAGTTGGATGATGGAACTCTTCAATGGCTAGTATACCAGTCAAGTGTAGGCTCATTTGGTTTATTTTTAAGAGTCCTATGTAATGTATGGGACTCATAAAAACAATTATTTCGAATATTTTTATTTTATTTATGCTTTAAGGCCAGTGGGGACATTTACCCGCTAGGGCAAAATTGGACAGTACTCGCTACCAACTGCGTAAATAATGTTTATGAAGAATTGCAGTTCTACAAAGTAACCGGTAGGGGCACTGTACTTTTTTCCATACAAATCGGTTACGTAGTTAAGGGTACGGTCATCCTAACCTAGAGTTATATTTTAACAAATGGGAATATTTATAAAAATAGCACAACCGATCACGAGGCTTCGTCATAATTATGATAAAGTTTTTAAGAATTTATAATTTTAATAAAATTGATTACGATGGTTGAGCAATTTTACCCCCTAGGGCTAAAGTAACCCGACTTTACGGTATGATATTACAGGTTACACTGATCACGTCTAGGCTAGTCTTCTTCGTGGCTTGAGAATAAAAATTTGATATTACCTGTTAAGCATTTATCAACATAATATAACTATGACCTATTTCCAATAAACGTTATTCACCCGGAGCTAATCCTTTGGAGAGTAAAATGATATCATATATCAGTAATAATGCTCAACGTAAATTGCGAGCGGGCTGAGATGGCTATAATTTAGGTAAATACACGTATAAGCTAATAAGAATAATTACAAAGCTATTTTGCAAATGTCTTCAGAAATGGAAGCTCATCAGAATTCAGAATAACTTAGAATATTATTTAAGGAACGTGTCTGATCTTCGCCGCACTCTGGGATCGACAAGGAGTCGGTATAACTCTAAAGTCCACAATCATTCTTTGGGACTAGGTTGATTTGTGTGAGGTTGTCTGATATTTATTTATTTATTCTTAAGACAACTTAGACCTGTTAATGACGAGATGTTGATGAGGTGATCGATGGTAACCTCTACATCGATCTGATTTAATCTGCAACTATTTGAGCAAACCAAATCTACATCAATGGTTCAAATCTACATTATTTTATGAACAACGATGTCGATAATTTAAGTACCAGCTGTCAGTATTCACCAGATATCATCATCATTCGCTTGCCCTTATCCCATTTATTTAGGGTCGGCACAGCATGTTTTCTTCCTCCATTCTTTCAATTCATAAATACATTACAACTTTAAACTTCTAAATACCTAAAAACGCTCAATAGACAGGAATACACAATATGTTATAATTGGTTTGCTATTGCATCATTCTGATTCTGATTTAATAAAATATACGTGCGTAAGTACTCAAGTACTTTCCATTTACAGCATTCCGTAGTCATATAGTATATAATACAATGGCAAAATCAGGGATTTTGTAAAATCCCTGAGGGATTTATAAATCCAGGGCAGATGACAAAATTTGCAACCGAGTTTTGTTATTTCACTGATAAAATGGCTAGACTAATTTAGTGAAATGACGATATCGGATTGGTAAATAAACTTGTATTGCCATCCTTAGTATACATTTTCTGGGATTTAATCAAATCGCCAAACTGGTTAAGTAAAATGACAAAATAAGCTAGTAGGCTCAACTTGCATTGCCTGCCTAGGCAAGGTCGGTGATCTGGACAAATCTCTAAACCAGTTTAGTAAAATTACAAAATATCATTGTCATGGCTTCGGTGGTCTAGTTGGACAAAGCACATCAAAAAGTTTAATTTTTCGTTTTAGTAAAATAATCTCGATACCAGGCGTATCTTTTAATAAAATTTCAGTCATATTGTTGAAAGAGCTATTTATTTTTACAGCATTGCAATTAGACATTATCTTTTCAATTCGCCTAATGGATGCCTAATAAGATCATGATCCAATAATAAAACAACTAACTGACTTAGTGTAGCAAAAGCAAAACTCCTTTCGTCGGCAAATATTAAACAAAGCCTCTAATCATCTTATTTCTATTAAAACTATAATGCAGAACTATGACTTTTTCTACATACGATAAGACAACAATGCAAGCAAAGAATGGTAAATAATTACCAAAAATATATCGACAGGTATCGCTCGTGTTTTTTGCTTAACTGAGGAAAATTAACATTTTGCGCCAACAATAACTTAACCTACCTACACAATATCCTTTTCAAACTCATCTCAAATTTAAGAATTCCAAGCAAAAAGTTTATAATTAAACAAATAATTTGATGAATTCTTCGGTCAGGTGGTGGGATCTTGTTTTATACAAAGACCGAATTCTGTACATTTTTACATAGTTATCTGTTATATACCTGCTAAACATTCATAACAGTCATGATGAAAATGGAGCTACATTAATCAAGGAACAATATATCTTAATCCAATGTCACTGGAACTAACGAACTCGATACGACTACAAACAATAGTTGTATTAATTGTAGTGTTTAGTGAATATTATGTATAAGATTTTAACGATATATAAATTAAATGGTAATTTTAAGGCGACTCCTAATCCCAACGTCCTTGAGGATCTGGGCGGAGCCTAACGTTATTCCCCCCGCCGACCGTGCGCCCCCGGAACATTACTTCGTTCATTATCTCGTTGAGTGGCGTCCAAGCAGCTTCATACACTTGCATAGTCCGAGCGAGAGTTGAAGATGAATAAACCTTATTATATTTAAAGGCATTGAAAAATCTCGAAGTAAAATAAATCATTTAAACAATGATATAATTATTGCGGATTACTAAATATCTATTTACCCACTACAGTAGAATATTAAAAATAAAATGCGATAAAGCTATTTTCCAAAAAATAAGTGAAATAGGCCATTTGGAAGTCTCGCATCGAAAAATACTTTTTAGTTTCTTTTGTATGTGTAGGTACCTACCAAAAATAGTTAAAATTCCGACAAGATTCTTGATTATACGTGTAAAATCATGCATAAATAAAAAATATCGTTTTTTTAATAAATAAATCATATCGTGACCCAGCGGATGAACCGATATTTTAACATAGTAGTGGAGGCACCGCTTTATCCCCCGGGTCATGCTGCTCTAGTGAAAAGATAAACTATAAATAATAGAGCGACAAACTCAACTTTACCGTTGGAAAACGGATTTACGTCCTTTACCTACTTATAAACAGTTATAGTTTTTTATGGCTACATTAGTAATATTTCTCAGATTTTCCCCTATACTTGTTGATATTGACGATATTTTACTACACGAATTTTTTGGCTAATTTCAATGTTCAAGGTCAATGGATACCCTATAAATTTTAATTTACTTGAGTGTCAAAATATGCCGATGCTGGAAAGGAGAACTTATCTAAGCGACATTTTTGGGGATATTGAGTTATACACACTTGGGATCGGCAGATTTTTCTGCATCGAATGGGTTGGGTCTCGTATACATCTGTCTGACGACTTTTGTGTCGCTTATCCCGTCGGTGATTTAGAAAATCTCTACTTTTTTTTCTACTAAACGACTTGATTTTTGAGGTTTTTTTTAACAAAATGGAGATTGCATAAAAAGTTTTTTGCATAATAATGAACGTTAGAGCTTTTTCACTTATTTGTCAAAACAGATCAAACAACTTGGATAATTTTTCTTTATTGCAACTAACCTTGCACCTGTTGGTTAACTGTTTTTACCTGATTGTAAAATATATTTTAATGTCGTTTAAGGCATTTTACCTATGTCTTTATGATAAAATTAACATAAAGGTAAATTATGAAAGAAAAATTGAATGTGATCCACTGCAATGTAAGCAGGACTCGAGCCTGCGACCCTAAGTTTCCGGCGTAGTGCTCTACCAACTGAGCTATCATATCGTTACGTCAATCACACTAAATCTTTGATTCCATAATTCTTCGCTACTGGAGCGCCCTCTGTGTCATGTGTGTTTAAAATGCTTATGCGCATTAGCCAAAACGCAAAAGTGTGGTATTTCCACATTATTAAACAGAATCGATATAAGATTCTATAAAAAAAAATAACATAGATTAAATTACCTGATTGTCGTATCTTAACTATTGGCGTTTATCCAAATTTACCTGCTTTGATACTATGAAACCATTGTCGCTTATCCTTTTTTACCTGATATGACTTTGATCGACTACTGTCGCTTATCTTGAATTGCTTGAATGACAATTGAGTCGTATTTGTCGCATAGAATGTACTAAAAAACAAATATTTTTGTTAAATTGGTAGTTAGGCAACTTTACCAGTTCTGTTTTATAAAATATCGCACATTTAGTAGTAATTCAATATATTTATAAAGGCCGTTAGGCCGCCATCTGCGGTGTAAATCTGTGTCTGTGGCGCTAAGGTATTACTTTGGACTCGCTTGATGGACCCAAACGCCATCTCACTCAAACAGTGTCTTACAAGACGTCACTTATACCACACAGAGTTGTAGGTAGTTTTGTTATTCTTGTTAGGATAGGATATTATCTCATTGCAATTGTAAAACTTGAAATTTCACGTAGTTCGTGATTTAAAATTCCTTAATGAGTACCGAGTGACTGCTGTCTTGAGAACTCTTGTGCTGTTCTCATTAGTCATAGCTATCGTTTGCTACCATACATTGGTCTAGAACTACTGGGAATCTTTCAGCAGATCACACATAAAAATTGATAAAATTGAAATTTCACGTGATATCTGATGAATAAATCTTTAACATTTCTAAAGCAGTTTTTTTTGTATTTGCGTAATTGGACCATAAGTTTTTGTCTTAGAGAACTTTAAATGTCACTACATTAATTTTAATGTTTGAAAATAAATATTTTCTTCTAATTAAAACATTAATCGTGAGGTTTTATTGTACGATAAATAGATTTTCATGTCTGAAATATTTCCTACAAAGGCGATTAGATAATTTTTCTTGATTTATTTCATGCTGATTTATGCACATTTATATATTTACCTGACTATAAAATGAGCATACACATATATATTGTTAACTGTGTTGATTGTTGTGTAATAGATTATACTATTTTACCTGACTAATATCTCGGGAAACGTGTCGTTTAGATAATTTTACCTAATTCTATTTTGACAGCCATATTGCGTAAGCGATGCTAAATTTTAAATTATTTCATTAATAGACAAAATAACAAAAGCGACATTATAAAATGCTTCATTTAAAAAGTAGGTCCACAGAATATTTAATAACTTTTTATTTTTTTGAAAAAGTTCGTAGTTTTTTAGATCTCCTCTAAAGTTAGCTCCGTGTCTCTTGGATAATTTTCCTTTCCAGCGTAGATACGTTTTTTTGCGGCATAAAGAGCCGTATCTTTTTTTTACGTTAACTTAGAAGTTCCGAATTTTATTGGGTGGGTGTAGATTTCTTGATCTGCAGATCGGTTGACATGCGGCAAACGTGTCAGCCCTACTTTAGTTTAGCGGTTGTCTGAGTTACGTAAGCTATTTGGGTTTTGGCGTTCCTTCCGCGATCGATTAATTTGATCCAAGATCGTTTCATTGCCCTCAGGCAAACTTAGAGAAAAAAATTCTGAGCATTAGTCAAAAATCAAGTCCGGGCACTAAATAAAGTTATATATTTTTTTTTTAATAATTCAACTGTAATCCGATCATTAATATATGGCTTTTAAACGATATGTAATAAAAATCAGATTTTTATTTTACAAACGGTAAACAATTGGAACAGAACTTATGGCCAGGCTAGGTATGTCTAGCTAGGCCCGGCGGATATGTCAATAATTACTAACGCTCATTTAGATTTAAATATGAAGTGGGAAATTTATTGATGCAAATATGTATTCTGACTATATTTACATAAATAAGCCCTCATGCCAAAATTGTCACTTGCCTTCTTGAACTAGAAAATTATTGTAATTTTTGATAATGTATTTTTATATCATATTTCATGTACTGTACTAGTGACGCAACGAATGTGAATACTTACAATAAATATTCGTATTCGTAAATTAGCGTTTTACCGAATATTACAATAGTATTCAAACGAACAATACTTGTTCTGCATTACGATAGTCATATCTCTTAGGGTTGAATTAATAAAGATCATTAGACGTTGTCATACTTAAATATCTGTATTATCAGATTTTTTTACTAACCGAAATACCTAAGGTACTCTAATATTACACAGAGAAGGGCCCTAAAACCCACACCAAAAGTGTTATTTTCTGGGAATCCTGGCTGGTATGGGCCCATGACTGAAAATATCTAAGTATCCAAATGTGTCCGGGAATGCTAAGCAATGACAATTTTTTTTATAAGTACTTAAAATTAATAGATACCTAAATACGAAAAAAAACAGTTGAATTTAATTCTATATGAAAATGAGTGCTTTTTGTTATGTCGCATAGCGTAGTCGTGTGAAAAAACGAACTACACTCTCTTAAAATACACTTCAAACGCACGAAGACAGATCGAACCTCCGCGGGATCCGGTACTATAACAATTTTCCGTAGCTAGATGGATCGCGGGAGCAAGTGACACAGCCTTCCCCTTCGACGGTTAGATTTACACTGAGCTCTCAGCCCGGGCACGTCCGCGCTCGCGGAAATTCAGTTTTTTTGATGCTTTATTAGACCGAATTTCCATTTTACTAACTTTTAAACAATACGATTCAAGATCAATGAATTGTCAATGTTCTTGCGAAAGAGCCGTGTAAATATCACTTGTAGTTTAGAAGCCTTAGGGAATTGAAAATTGAAAACGACCCTATTTCAACATTATTTTTTCCATAGTAATTATTGCTTTAAAAAAAAATCCAACTATAATTTTTTAGAAGAAATAGTCAAAAATAACATATATTTTTTTCAGATTTTTCCGTTGGCTAGATTACGAGCCTTAGGACTTTAAAAATCACAATTCCACGTACGGAGTCGCCTTAAACAGTTTAACTTGTAAACTCATCAGGCTGTCACAAAATTACGTAATTAAGACTACAGTATAGCTTCGCGATCCTAACGAAATAGGTATTTACGAAAACGCATGCTGTCGCTCGAGCGCTCACACCCCCGGCATCGCGCACAACACATACAAATCGCCTCACGCACACATCGAAGCAATGACACAGCGCTGCTACTGCTGCTAGGCTAGTTTGACGATCGGATTGACATGCAATTGCGATAAATAAAGGTGGACTGTTTTGTTTTCTTGCGTACCTACGGATAGTGAATTGTTGTGTGTGACTGAAATTCCGATATTATAAAGAAGTATTTTATTTATTTATGTAATTATTAGTAACGAGTATGTACCTACAAGCTAAATTAATTTTTGATAAATCAGTTTGTTCCCGATGTAAATGTCATTTGTATACGGCGCCATACGCACCAGGTGCAAACTTAACCAGGCCAGTTAAGATGGCATAAGTGAAAATTTGTACGGATCCCTCGGTGCGTGGGTGGCTCACACTTGGCCGATTTTTTTAAGTCAAATTGTAATATAATGATAATCAACCGATCGATCTTTTTCTTGAAACCCAACTAGTATTAGTAGAAGTTCCTACTCTACTCCCATCATTTTTTAAATGATAAAAATGTACTTTGTCGGTTATTACTTCATTAAAAAGTGTATTCAGTGCTCGTTCATTTCATTTTATTTGCAAAGTAATTACCTACAGCTCGCTACATGATTAACATTTAATTTTAGTTTATGATTATTTTACGGCCTGAGTGGTTATTTATTTCGTAACTTTTATTTCTAGTTGTACAAGGGGACACAACTATATTGCTTATTTTTAACGTCAAATTGTAAGTTTGATATTTTTACAATTTGCGTGGACTTTTTTCTCAATATTTTCAAAGTTCTAACTTAATGTCGATATCAGGGGGCCTATGATGGTTGCGTTTATCTCGTGATAAATTAAGTGTCAAAGCATCTGTCCTCACACTCGCATGTTGTCATAACGTGACGGATGCTTTGTCACTTATTTATCGCGTGATAAAAGCTCGCACGTAAACCGACTATACACAAGGCTTATCGTAACCGATAAAAATAATCCGTATATTGAACCAAAATTAAAACGTCAAGGCTCGCGTGTGCGCTGGACTTAAACCACCTTAAACGACACTCTTAATTTGGTTTCTTAAAAGCGAACGCGCTGTGTACACTCTATGATCATAAATCGTTTTATCAGGTACGAGATCGCTTATTTGGAACGCCTCGCGAGTTTATGAACTTCTGCCACGCAAAAGAAGAATGTAGTAAATGTGTATGGCACTTATACATTCTTATTGCCTTTTCCAGAGAGTGATTACGTGCGACCCTAATCTGCCGTGACCCATATTTTGCACGGAACAACCGTGGCCGAATAATGGTTTCATTGAATATTAAAGTACTTAGTATTGTTACGGGGCGCTTTCCGCATTTGTGTAAGGTATACTTTTATTGTATTATGAGCAATTGGGTTTTACCAGAATAAATAGAAAGAGGATCATAGAGAACAAATAATATGCCGCTATGAAATTAGGTACCTTTTCATTTAACGTTTTTAATAGTATTACTGCCGTGCAATACTTAAACAACAGTAAAGTGCTAAAAGTTAGTTTCGAGAAAAATGCAAAAAACCCTTTCAAACCTTTTTTTTTTGGGTGTGCTCGATGATTATTTACAAATGTATGCATGTCAATATATATAGCATGGAATACATGAAATACGAATACGTGAACACTTTTTTATTTTAACAATTACTGTATAAATTATTGCAATTTTTTTATAGTTTTACTGTACAGTCGAGTTCATTTACATCTACACACTTACGAGAGCAAAAATATCTGAACACGACCCTATTGTCAGGAGCATAAAATCGTGTTCAGATATTTTTGTTCTCGTAAGTGTGTAGATGTAAATGAACTCGACTGTACTCCCGAAAAAAACTAAAAACACAATAAATGCAGAATAAAGAGCAGTAAAAAAGGATTAGGTACTGCAAACAACCCTCGTGCACTAATAGCTACTTGAGTTCATTGCACGCTAAAGTACAGTATTCATAATAATTTACTGCAATTTACTTAGTATACATATCTATTGATTGAGTTGTTCGAGATACCAACAAGTCGTGGTATAAATACGGTATGTTTATAAATAATACATATATGTATATTAAAAAAAATCACATCAATCATTAAAGTGCAATTGTATTAGACATAAGAAATTAAAATAAGTATGTCTTACTAATTATTTGTAATTAGTAATAACCCGTAGAGTACCACAAAAATCGGACTTTTTACATGGCTTAATCTTTATAATCAATTCCTACAGACTAATATACTAATCTAATTTGTGACCAGATCACATAAAAATTCAAGAAAAATGAGATCTTTATCTTTTCGTCTACATGCTGTTACCACGAGATTGACACCGACGTGACACTGAAATATTCGCTAGCGTGAGCGTAAATAGCTACGAGTACATTCATACTGACAAACTCGGCAAGTTCAATAAAATATTGTCAGAAAGATACACAATATTAATTCCACTATACAATTAAAGCAATATAACAGACAATTGTTATACCTAATAAAAATGGTAATATGAGCCTCATTTTAACATAACCTTTAAATCAATCGCATTAGAAATCGTACGTTAAGTAGGTATTGAACACTCGCTTATCTCGGCAGTCCAGTGTTACAGACTGGTCCGTAACACTGGTCCGGAAGAGCAAAATTCAACCTAAATATACAGTAAATTGCTGTCACGATTGCAGTAAACACATTCGAAAATAGCCAAATAACAGTTTAAATCACAGTAGTTAAATTAAGGATATGACATGTTTACTGCATTTTAATTAGTAATTATGCTGAAAAATCAATAAAATTTCGAACACAGGTCTGTCACCAGGCTGTATCTCTAGAACGGTGATAGTACAGTTGTAATTTTCACAGATGATGTATTTCTATTGGCGCTTTAACAACAAATACTAAAAATAAAATAAAATAAATATTTAAGGGGGGCTCCCATACAACAAACTTGTTATAGATTATGGTACGGAACCCTTCATGCGCGAGTCGGACTCACACTTGCCCAATTTATTATTTTCACTCAGCTCGCAAACTTACCATTAGAACTCCAGGAGTGCTAAAGGTAACACGTGTACCTAAAAATACTGTTTTTACAGTCCGTGAGCTCTGAGATTGTGATTCGGGTTTGGGTAAAAACTGAGAGGTTCTTATCTGGATCGCGTAAGAGCGAGCGAGGCAGGTATAGAACGCGAATCACATTCGGACAGCTCACGCACTGTACAATATGGATGAGATCTTAATAGATACTAACTAAATTTCAGACGTAAAATAACATAACGCTTGCCCAATAAAGTGGTCTACCACTGTTGGACCATAATGCTCATGAAATCGAATAGGAAAGGTTCAATCTTTTCACTAACGGTACCTATCAAAAAAATTGCCATTAAAGTAGAAACAAATATGTATTAAATAAGTTATTATATAATAGTATTATTTTATCGGATGATGCCGCGCAACAACTAGTCCAAAAACTACTCGAACTACTAGATCAGAAATAATAATCCGATATTCAAAATCATCGCAGCAATCAATAATTCAACCGCCAAAACTCCCAGTATCATTATAATAGCATACTTTTGCCATCTTTCATATATCAGGTTACATAAATTCGATTTATATTTCTCGTGCTGTCTTCCAGTCAGAACCCTTTGAATATTTGATATACCTTTCCGGAGAAACACGCAATATAAGTAATTACATATCGCGCAGTCGAGACCTTATTCGGTACTTTTATACCTACTCAGTGAAGAGATTGAAAACAAAGCTGTTGTCTTTATTTATTTACGTGTAACTTGTTTTTCTACTGGCAGAAATATTCATTTTTTTTTTCAAACATTGCTATTTCGTTTAAAATAGAAATTCGCAAAGCACTTGCTTTATTTCGAAAGGTTAGAAAAAAAATCTGATTATATACATTATTACAAGCTTTTATTTAACTTGCATTGTACGAGTATGTGTTTAAAGTATGTTTGTTCGGGTGGAATCTTGCAACTCAATTTTTAAGCAGATATCGTCAACCGATTGAGCTGAAATTTTGCATACTTGCTTAACTTTGATGACAATACAATAATATGGTACCATGGGGCTGATCTGATGATGAAGCCGGAAGGTGGCCATAGGAACTCTATAATAGAAAAAGCAATTCTACCGAGCTTTGGCTCTTTAGAATCGTCTCAGTGAGAATTTGATGGATATCTAAAGAAAAGTACAGTCGGCTATAAAAGCTTGCCACTAAAATGTCATTTTTGACAGAAACTTATTTTAATTTGAGTGGCCATTTCATTTGCAGTGACTGAAGCTAACAAAATTATGATTTATGAAACAATGCAAACGGAAAATAACGTCGTGAAGGAAAATCATACCAACGATCTCGATAACATGTTTATTTGCTTCATGTTTTTCTTTTCAACTTACCTAACAACCTTTCACACAAAATATTATTTTATACTCAGTCTCACAAAATATTATTTTATACACAGGGACTAAATAAATATTAAGGGACAATCCTACACAAATCGCCCCAGTCCCAATCTAAGCAATGCTTGTACTATGGGAAAACGATATACCTAATATATAATATATTTGTCCTTGCCGGGATTCGAACCCAGGATCGTACTAAACTCATTTGAATAGAATATATTTTGAGTTTGATAGTTCATAAGATATTTAAAAACTACCGTAAAGTGTAAGGCTTTTCAAAGAAATTGCTATAAACGTATTTTTACTGGCTGTACCCGTAATCAATCAATATCCAGATAGAAAAAATTAAAAACTCTACCGTAAATATGTCTTTAAATAATAAAATGAGTTTTGTATCTATAAAATAGCATTTTTAAACGTTGACTTTGAACATTTTTACAATTAGCAACTCTGTGAATTTTAGAACCACGATACCAATAGCATCTAACCATAGTGATATGGAAGACAGTAATTCCCTCAACCTTTGTTCACATTCATCCCGACTCTATGAAGGTTTAAGCCACGCCCACGCCATACTATGTAGTACCTTTTACAGAAAACTGTCACCAGCCCATTCTTAAATTAATCAATTACGTACAATGTAAATTACAGAGAACTGTTTACCCTCTAAAGTACCTAACAACCGATGTAAGTACATGTTGAAAGTAGCGTGTGGTCGACAAACGCTTAAATAGCTAATGTACCTAAATATTTGGACCGTTAAGTGCTCACAAAAGGTCACTACAAAGGCCCTTTTAATAATAAATCATCCGAGTTAATCGCATGGGAGGTAAGGAACAAAATAAATGGAGTCCGTGTTGCATTCGCTGGAAGAGGCCATCGGGAGCGCACACAATTTATGGTGATAAGCGGGAAACCTGTTTCGCAACTTTCACGTATTGTATGTTTTTTTTGGTGGGATTTTTTTTTTTTTTATTAATTACAAAAACGGTTTAAACTCACATACAAATTGTCAGGAACGGCCTGACATATTTCAAGCTCATATGGAGCTGTTCATCAGAGTGGGCCACGGGTCGCGTCGTAGCAGCACGGATAGCTGCCCCTGAAGAGCTCCGTATGAGCTTGAAACATGTCGGGCAATTCCTGACAATTATTACGTGAGTCTAAACCGTTTTCATAGCTATTAAGGGTGTCTCACGTTAGTTTTAATAGTTTATTATTTATATTTCAGAAAGAACGTCAACAGATGGTCAAAGTCAGTCACAGAGCGGTTGCCAAACCTAGCCAGTATGCTGGCCAACAGCTCGCTGGTCAGCTGATATTTTTAGGCTAGCAGGGATATTAGATTATAAGGGCCTCACGAACTCGCCTTCGATTCACATTTTTTTATTTATAAAGACGTTTATGTATATAAATAAAAGGGTTTGTTTCTAGATTTGAACATTGATATTGATTAGTGATTAACCTTGACATCAAATGATGTACTCGTATGTATATATGTTCGATATTTAACCAATACATTTTGACTGATTTCAGTAAAAAAATATAGAGGTTATAAATATATATGTATATATATATAGCCTCTATCTCTGGTTCACTTGTAGCGAAGAGATTAACTACATATTGCATTAAACTCAAGTGTAATGAAATCAAAACTTTGGACAAAGGAATGAAACACCGTACTGTATGCGAAAGCTTACACGTTCAATATAAACAAATACGAGTATCTCCAACAATCTGTTCATAAACACCGGCATATCAATCTAACAGGATTGCTAATATTACTAAAAACACCAGCCGCTGCCGCATAAATATGAAACAAAACACATTACAAGTCACGTTTGGTTCAATTTAGCTAGGCGTCAGGGCCGCCCTAAAATGTCGGATGTTCCGCTGCGGTTAGGGTTGCCACCTCTCAGGATATCCCTGGAAATTCAAACTTTTAGATTCTGCTCCGGATTGCAACAGAATTTTAGGAATCTGAGTATTTCTAAGGGTTTTGAGAATTTTCAATTAACACTCTTGGGGGAAAGCCTGAAATAGTGAAGCGGGATTTGCTGACTCTTCTTCCTCACTTACAACATCTGGGACTAGAGGTTAACGCGGCAAAATGCGAATTTTTCCCCTGCAGCCCTGAATCATCCGGTTCTTTCCAATCTTTTAACGCTATGCTTCCCGGACTGAAACAAATAACACCGGAATCATTTAGTCTTTTGGGAGCGCCAATTTTTCTCGTAGCCATCCCCGAGGCCTTTGAAGAACGTAGGCAGCTTCTGTCGACTGCTAGGGATAGGCTGGGAGACCTAGGGTGGACTGGGCATTCGGCGTGCTCGGGATGTGTGCTTACCAGCCTTCTTGGCATCGGCGAGCGGAGTCGTGGATCTTGTTTCCCAAATTTTCGCTTTGGACCAGGACAAAGCAACCATTCCGTACGCATCCGAGGCGCAGGCTGCTTGGGTGGCTCTCAACCCGGGCGCAGCACTACCGGATAAGCCGGAGCGTCAGCGGTCATGGGATGACGTGGGTGTGAAGCGCGTAGTTGACAGTCAGTTGGAGAGTGCTTCGGGTGTGGAGAGGGCGCGACTAAACGCAGTATCGAGGCCAGACTCCGGAGTGTGGCTACAAGCGCTTCCTTCCCCACACCTGGGTACCCTTCTTGATGACAATTCTTTGCGGGTGGCGGTTGCTCTCCGCCTGGGCTGCGATGTTTGTGAACCTCATCTATGCATCTGCGGCACCAGGGTGGAGAGTAACGGGCACCACGCCCTGAGTTGTTGTCGTTGTGCTGGGAGATTTCCTCGTCATCACGCTCTCAACGACATCATCCGGAGAGCGTTGGTATCGGCTAATGTTCCGTGTTTGCTGGAGCCTCCTGGTCTTAGTCGAACTGATGGGAAGAGACTTGATGGTGTGACCTTGGTGTCCTGGCAGAGAGGCAAGTGCCTACTGTGGGACGCTACGTGCGTCAGCACTTTTGCCGCCTCGCACCTTGGTCGCACGACCAGGTCTGCAGGCGCAGCTGCTGAGGTAGCTGCCTGTAGGAAGCGGGACAAGTACTCTGTACTTAGCAGTAATAATATATTTGTCCCGTTCGCTGTGGAGACGACTGGTTGTTGGGGGTCCGAAGCGAGAGCTTTCATCGCGGAGATTGGGCGGCGTTTACGCGAGAGAGGTCTAGACCCTCGTTCCGGGTCATTCCTGGTGCAAAGGTTGTCCATCGCGATTCAGCGTGGTAATGCGGCGAGCGTCATGGGAACCTTCGCGCCGGGAATGACACGGGGCGGGTTATTCGACTAGTGCCTAAGTTAATGAATGGTAGGTACATGAGGGATAAATGTATTTATTTATTTTAAGATTGTGATTATGTTATTGACTCTGTATTTGTTATTTTGACAAATAAATATAATTTAAAGATTAACACTCTCGCCGCTATCCATATACGGGTAAGGCCGCGGAAAGTTACCAATTTGGACGTTTAAAATTTACCCAGCTGAATAAAAAAATTGGTAACCTCTACTGTTTCAAAAATATTTTTATCATATGTAGATATAGGAATTCTCATGGTCGCAAGTAAGATAATTAATATAAACCCCTTTATAAAAATACTAAAAATATATTTCCGTCCAAAACGTAACGAAAGTTGGTTAAATTTTTCGACCACGAGTACTAAAAGCTCTGTTATTTTAATGATATTTCAACTTTCATGGGCATACTTTTGTTTTAAACTAAAATTTATGATATAAGGATAGTTCTACTGATTACGGAATAATGATAATATAAGCATTTTAATTTTTTATCTTACATTATTTTAATGGATCAGCATTCTACACTTATGTTACAATACTTTCGTGACGCTTTATGTAGGTAGCTTGTTTTTAAATATTTTTTGGCGAAAATACGTTTAAGTACACTGGCAACTCATATTCTAGTAGGGCAACACCGATGAGCAAGTCCAAATCCGTCAGTATGTCAACAAACGCAATTCAAAGTAGACACAGTCATAGTTTCGTGAAAGTACCCCAAAGTGTCGTGTGTGATTTTAAAGGTAAGGAGTGATTGTATTTAATCAGTTTTTTTTGTACAATAGCGTAACGGTTTCCAAGCAAGTGACACGTATTATTGTATTAAAAATGTCTTTATTTCACAATGAAAATTCACTTTTTTTTCAAAAATACGTTACACTTTCGTTACGAATATGTTACATTTTTGCAAAATGTTACGTATTTTCTACGTAACATAACGAATAAATGTTGTAAAGGGAAGTGCACACAGATTATACTAACTTAAATGAGTTTTATTAGATTTTTAATGACCCGAAAATATACAAAGTCGAACAAAACTGCTGTACAATAATAAATTAAATAAAAACAACATATTAATAAAAAAAACTGTTTTAAGAAGAAAATAATTTATTTTCGACCTCAAGTCACAGTAGAATCATTGATTCTAAAGCTGTTTTATTGTTATACGGTCGTCTTGTTACTAGTATTGGGTACCAGCAGTGAACAAATAGTAATTAGGTACTGCCACCTGGTACAAAATGAGAGGCTTTAAAACACTAGAGCGGTTTGGGTTTCATTAGTTCCATCACACGCGTGTTTCATTATATTGATTTTAATGTGCCATGAAAATTTTGTTTACAGGCAATATAATGCTAATAATTTTATAACTTGATTTTTTTTCTTAGCTACGTTATTTAATGGGAATATTTTCCAGTATGATCTAAGCTTTATAACGACTTATGTTACGTTTTATGATAACATAACGTATATCTTTTTATGTTACTTCTATGTCACATTGGTAACTTTCCGCGGCCTTACCCATACATAATTTTCAAGTCATTAACTCGCTCAACGCAGTACCTACGTAGTAGCGTGTGTCTTACACGAAGTTACAACCGGCCGGTTGGCCGTATGCTGATCAAAGTGATCAAAAGAGTTAAACATTAGTCAGTTCTTTTTTTTTTATTCGATTGTAGCAAAAATTCAAAAGAAACCTATAGGAATAGAGATTACTTTAAAAATAAACGTTGAACATAAGAATATCAAAATTATTGTATTAAGCGGTTTACACTCACGTGAAATTGTCAGGAACGGCATGTTAATAATATCAAAATTATAATATTAATTTATGAAACCATCTCTTTATCAGTTTTTATTTATTCGCAAAAATTCACAAAATGTTATACAATTGTAGGATTTTTCAATGGAAATCATTTGTTTTGTACGTAGTAGGTAAAGGAGGCGGTTCACATGATGGTCATAATTTTCTAACTGATAACCCTAGCTGCGTTAAATTAGAACATTACACGGCGCGGTCCACAACAGAACTTTTGTCACGCGTGGAACAAAAACGTTTTGTTGCCCTCCCCGGAGACCAGCCGGCGGTTCTATAAATTAATACGGGTTAATCGCACATTTTAATGGCAGGAAACAGGAAATAAATGTAGGTATATTTAAGTATCTGACTAATAAATATGCGAAATGTGTAACTTTGTAGGAAGACTGGTTTGAGATTGTCGCTTGATATTTATTTATACGTTACGATAATCTCTGAACTAAGTCTAGAATAGACAAATGAAAATTGTTACGTTATACGATTTTAACTACAATCCTGATAAAAGAAAACGAGAAACACAAAGTAATCTTAGTAAAAAGTGCTAGTGGAAACATTCCAATTCACGACTTAGATTTACATTTGAACTTGCTTGTTAAAATCCATTTTAAATAGACTTCATACATTTTCATTTTATAATATCTACTTTCGAAACAATACCGGGCAAAATGTTGAGCAAGTTTAATGCTCAAGTTAATTCCGTTTGTTGCAACAACGCTGCTCCAACTACAAATTTGTTAAACAAAGTTTTTTGCATAATGCTTCAGTCTATGCCGTGTCGGTAAATACAAGAGCTACACAAAATGAGCTCAGCCAGTAGAAAGATTTCACTTCAACAATTAGCTTAGGTTTATCTTTATTTCAATGAAAGTTTGTATCAATAAACGTTTCATAATTGTTTCAATAATCGACGTAACATTTCATCGAAAGGAACTTTGAAAAATAATTGGCATTATTATAAAACAAACGTAACCTAATCAATAGGATAATAACCTAATCAATTGTCAACGAAATGAAATTTCAGTGAAAAAAAACAATCGATGATGCGTTTGTTAATGAAAAAGGGGACACCATTAGCTTAATGTATTACTATTGTACCGATGAACTGATGGCGGTTGAGACAGAAAGGTTCTTGAGCAGCGACCGGTTACCGGAAGACAGAGCGTGATCGCCCCCTACTAGGTGTACCGACTGCACGTTTAGCGTAACTGTGACACACGACTCTTATCCGCGTGACAAATGCTACCTGTCACTTTCATTTCAATACCGTGTGAGCAAGACAGATGACGCTGAGTCACGCACGCAACAAGGAAAGTCGCGGCAAGATATTATGCTAGCCCCACTGGTCAAGCAGTTTCATGAGGACCACTCACTACCGATCGTTGTGCCTAACTTTGGGGGAGATTTTTGTCCAGCAATAGACCTAGCTATCTCGGCTGATAGAATGATGATGATATTAATACTAATTACAATTGTACTGTAATTTTTTTTATCTTTATTAATTAGAAAGGGGTTTTGGCACACCTGTACATTTATCACTGTATTGAAATATCATATCTGTGAAACAGAGTGTTGTAATTCGCATCGAATTGAAATGTCAAACTGAAGAGCGCCATTATTAACAATCACGTGCTTTTTTGTAGAATATTTTGTTCGTACAACTGTAAAGAGCAGTGCAATGCCCAATTACAAGACTCTTGATAACATGAACAGATTCAAGAGCGTAGGTAGAGAGATTTAACAATGTCTATGTTAATATAATAAAGTTATTTAAATACCTTACACTAACTTAATTACTGCAAATTTCTTGAATAGATTTTGCTAAATTGAAGATGTGTCAAAGCTGCATCGCATTAACGCCCAGATTATAAATATCACTAGTTTTGTTTGGTTTGAACAAAACTAGTGATATTTATAATTCATCCACGTACCTATTACAAACTGTACACAGGAAGATTCGGGTAAACAAATAAACGCAAACGCAATTTCACCATTCACCTGAAACTTATTTGGGAGTCAATCCTCTTAAGAATAAGGAAAACGTCACATGGTACGGTTTACCTGTATGTGTAATTGAAAGTCCCAAACCACAATACCCGCTCGCTCGGGTCTTACGAGAAACACGTGCTAGTCGTGCCAATTTAAAAAGTCCAATGTATTTTCAACAGCAGGGCATATTACGTCGTTCAATTTTTGGTCAAAATGTGGTAAAGACGTTGTGTTCAAGTCGTTTGGACGTGATCAGACACATAATGATGTTCTACAATACTTTTTTTCTGTTATACCATTTTAAAGATTTCGCAGATTGGCGAGATATTGCTCAGTTTATTGGTCGATAGCTCGGTCGATATACAGCGTACAGTGTCTATAGGTACGGAGTATAATTAGTGGAACTCAAATTCGGTCCATATGGCGTGTGTTATGGAAATCTCCCGCACCCCGTATGGATCAATAAAAACGTGACGGCATTTTTTACAGTGTTCAGTTGCAAACGTAGAAAGGAATTAAATTCTATCGACATTGACAAACGGCCATTTGAGAGATGAATCGAGCACTGCACTACAAATAGGTATGTCCAATAAATAATAAATATTGGACAACCTCACACAAACCGATTTAGTTCCACAGTAAGCTCTAGTAGGGTTTTGTTATGGGCACTAAATGACAATATACATAGTTACATAAATACATATATTCGTACTTAAACACTTAGAAAACACCCATGACCCAGGAACAAATATTTACCCTTGCCGGTATTCGAACCTAGGACCGTCAGCTCCGTAGCTTAACTACTACTGCGCCAATCGAGTCGTCAATGATTACCTATAATCTTTCAATTTCTGCTATTCGAGCCGCATTAAGTGACAATAACTATTTCTCATTTAAAGGTAATATAAATATATGTCCACAAAATTGTATTTTTTTAATTTGGTACCATTTGAAAAAGAACATGTAAATTGTATTTTACAAATACTAATCGTATTATTACGTCGTGTCGTACCAGGCCGTCAAGGAGAGAGCTCAAGATAGAGAGAATTGGAAATTGCTCCACCGACAAGAGCCTAGCTCTTAAGTTTATGATGACTCGTATTATAAAATTCTTGATTTGTATTGAAAATCAGTTTTCTATGGAGAGGGATCATAATTTCAGGAACAATCTTAATAGCCTGATGCAGGATCGTCTTTTGTTTTGCATGGACGCGCGGCGCTATGACAGTCTGGCGCCGTCTGTTGGGCATATTTTCCTTTGTCCTCTCATCACGCGGCAACGGTTGGACGAATTTTAACCAATTTTTGTACAGGGATAGCTGGACATCCAAAGATGGACTGCGGTAAAAAAAGAAATACGCGTACAAAGTTGCTCACCTTCTAGTAGATTATATTATTACAAATTTAACCTATATATTTCAAAAATGTTAACAGTAGATAACAGTGGCGTAACATCAAAGAACTCCCCGGACAAGAATGAGCAGGAGTACAATTGGCTTACTTACTCCGTAAAACAAAAGCCCTTCACTTTTGTTTATGCTGATACGCTCAAAAATTGGCAAGCCGGTGGGAATCATGTTCTATGGACGCCATGCCACCATGGTAGATGTAGGCGTTTTAATAGTCAAACATTATCAGATATTACATAAGTATTATTGTATTGTATTGTATTGTATTGTCTCTTTATTGCAATTAATTGGTTTCACCATGCAACAATTTATAAATATTCACATCAAATTATTTTTCAGCCACATCCAATAAAATTATAAAGATTAGAACAATCCATGATTATAAACTACTGTTTGCTAATATATTATGCTATCTAGATATAAAGTACATAATAAACCACGGTTATGTATATACACAAGTAGAATTTAAGCTCTCGGCTTAATATTACTCTTTTAAATTAATCTGCGGCAAATATGGATGAAATTGGTTAAATTTAGATATACGTGTAAATCCAATGTTAACGAATATTTAAAATCGTGTCTGTGAGGTTCCATAAACCTAGTGTATTATATCAGGTTTACGGAATCTCATAGACACCATTTTTATTTTACGAAAATCACATTAAATAGTTACTGCCGTTACCTTCTTTACTTACTGTACTTCAGGTTCTGCACGGCAGACCTAGCTAATAATTTTCCCATTATATTTACGTAAATCAAGAAGTTAACTGATTGACAGTCTTTTGTAAATTATAAGGAACTCAATGTTTGGATTATGAATAAATGATGATTTCATTACAAATTAATACTTTGTTATGTAAGGAGGGTCTCTATTTACTGGCAAATCAATAGATGATGGTGATTTATAGTTTTTCGTTAGTAGTAACACGATTTTCCTAAGAAGTTCATTGATGGGGAGATTGAAAGCGTACGTAAAGCGCATCTTAGGTCGAAAGGTTGAGACCACGGATCGGATGGTCTGTGGTTGAGACGTTGGATCCAAAGCTACCGGGTTCGACTTCCGGTGTGGACCACGTATGAGCGCAATTTAATTGATCTTTGCTTGTAGATCTTTGTATCTATATGGCAATTAATAAAATGTGGTGCTAATTTCAACTCATTTCAAAATATAATTGTGCTTCGAAATAAAATATTTTTCACTCTGCCAAGTTTTCAAGGTCAATTGAGGCAAACGACTCGGGATAAAATATGTACTTTTCGATATTTTTATGGCAGATGACCTTTCTTTCAGAAGTATGACAATCATTACATTTTAATTTCCAATACTTATGACTAACAAAAACAATGTGATCTGATATTACAATATGAGATTAATAGATATACCAAACAATATAACCACAAATCAAATGTTGTATTGCGGTTTACGTATGTCAAATTAATCGCAATAAAAGCAAATCGTATCCCCTGATTACCGTCCCTTTCATCAAGGGGCGAAATAAATCTGTACACAAATCACATTACATTCGAGTTCGTTAAACTTTCATCGCGAGGAGGGCTGATTGAATCTCTCTATACAGCACGCTTCTAACTCGCTTTTTTCAATCTAGAAAATATTTCGCTTCTAACTCTGAATGTGGTGTAGGTACTTATTTGAATTTATAGTAAAATTGTAACTGAGAATTAAAGTAACATGCATATTATTACCTGCTTTAATAAAATGAAACTAACATTGTATTATAAACTATTTTCTACGCGTCGGCGTTATGATTTCAGGGACACCCTGGACAGCGCGATGCACGTATTCTTTTGATTAGTATGATGAAGAAGTAAACCAACTTTAGTACGGGGATAGCTCTAAAGATGCTTATAGGATACTTTTAACCGACTACGAAACACACAATAGACAAGATGTCGTATGAGCATATAGAAATTCAACTGCACAGTGCAGTCTTCAATGGATGCGGTCTGCACGGTATCGCACTTTGTGGCGAGTCATGGGGGAAGCCTATGTTCAGCAGTGAACGTCTGTGGCTGATAGATATATAGTGCAGTCTTCACTGTGAAAAGTTTGGCTCCTAAATTTATGATAAGATGAAGTCTCCTACGTCCTTCTTATAAAGAAAGAAGGTACCGTAAACCGGGGTTACTTTGATCAATTTTAGACTTTGACACCATTTTTTGACGATTCTAATATACGTAAAAATATGAAATTAAAATATAAGAATCGGGTTTGTCTCTTCTTTCAGCCTGTCAAATATAAAAACTAAGGACTTATATTTAAAAATATAAAAAATAAAAACAACGCGATCAAAGTTATATCGAGAATGGGGTTACTTTGAAACCGCTACTTTTTTTATTGGAAATCTAAAGTAAACCCGCTAAAAAGTCCGTAAAAAATTAAAAAATAAAACTCGGATAAGTACTTCTTAAGTTATATATCTTTTTAATGTGTGGGGTAACTTTGATAACATTTCAAATGATGCTAATTAAGAACTTTAAGAGCTATATATTAGAATATTTACTAGAAGCAACGTACGAACTTTACTATATGTTTTTAAAAGCATCTTTACCTTTTAATACCTTTTAATCAGCCTTTTATAAACATCATCTTGTTAAAAAATAACAAAAAAAAATAGCTTCTTTAGTTTGTGCTTTTAGTACCTACACCTACACGTTCGACTAATTTAAATTAGATACCCTACATAGATTAGGTACGAGAAGATCAACAACTTAAGATCGTATTTTAAACTTTTAATGAACTACTTTTCCAAAACGTCGATATCGTAATGGAATTCAATAGTTTCGATATCTTCAATTTATTTTGATCGTGGCAAAAATGCAATTATTTAATGGCATTCTCATCAATCTCTAATGTATTCTATTACTCTCTTAAACTTTTTCTTGATTGCCACAACTTAAATCCTTCTACCACCAAAGGAAATGTTTCTATAATGCGGCAAACATACTTTAGCCAAAACAAATCGCTGCAGTGAAATTTCTCAGTCAACATCTTCTCTTGATGCATGCTCATGACAATCCAGACTATCTTCTGATGGTGTAGCTATATCCATTGCTATCACTGTGGAGGCAATATGGGGTTCATTTGAATTGATCATTTTGATCAATTTCACCACGTATGACTGATCAAAGACACCCCGACCCATGGATTCCCCGGCAACGTGCGCATGTGTAGGTTGTCGAATTTAGGTTTTTTTATTTAAACTCACGAATAAATATTGATTAACGTAAGACACCATAAAAATCGCATGTATTATTATTGACACAAGTACAGTCAAAGTTTTTTAACTAATAAAATCAGGATGAAAAGTGTACTTACAATTAATATTTTTTTTCTCGACGAAAATGATAATATTACACGCGCACCCGTTTACTATTTGGTGAAGCAACTATCAGTTTTGCCAATAAATAAATAAAAACTGCTTAGGCGTTTTTCAACTCGTTAAAACCAGCACTTTAGTAGCGGATGGAAGTTGATATCAAAGTCGACCCGCAAATCAAAGTAACCCCGGTTTACGGTAACGTGGATGTAGGAGTGGGCAATTTCTACTTTTACATAAATATTGCTTAACAATTAACACGTTCGTTGCCGTACGGGGACTCTAGAACCCCGTGGCATATGATTTAACTTAATTGGCGCACAAAACCAGTTCATCATCATATATTTAAGAGCTAGGCTCTTGTCAGTGGAGTAATTTCCAGCTTCTAATGTTTCATTATATAAAGAAGTAAAAAGCGGAATGTAGCAAACGTGTTATACAATGTACATGCGTTAAGTTTCATTTTGTTGCGCTAAAAAGGGTCTTATTGCTAAAAATCTACACCGTAGCCTAAATACATTATAGATTCTTATTAACAGTGGGCTCAACAAAAAAGCCTTTATTAATGGTCTGGGCTTAATCTTGGCGGGGCGGGGCTAAGCCTTCAGTGGATTAGCCTAACCGCATTTAGAGCGTTGACGATCTGATGTTAATCCGACATCTGTTCGCAAACTATATCCTTCGTATCGTACATTTCAGACCTAATTCTAATGGCAGTGGCTAAACATGATGTAATAACCGTGATCTAGCCGTAACTATTCGACGTGCATAAAGAGTAAAAATATTTACAACCTAAATTAAATATTAAAGGTGCTATTCCGTGCATCGCGACCGATCGCAGACGATCAATTGCGTGCGATTGACGCGAGCGGCTGATGCGACTATAGTTAGTTAGTGTATCAAAATGGGGTACGTAATGTTTTACATAAATTCTTCATAATTTCAATAATAAATTTCATATACCTATTTTTTAACGATATACAATAAATTGATGAAAAGTGATTTATTATAATGTAACGTTTCATATAAAGGTTATTTGTTATAATTTGCTTTACTCTTATTATTAATTCGTATATTTTTACAATGTTAAATAACGGGAGCAAGTCGACGAAGTTGATTCTTTTTCGACTCAGGAGGACGCAAGGTACCTAACGAACCTAACCTGGCAAACTGGGTTTATAGCTCCGCAGCACCTTACTCATTATATCTCTTGTTACATATAATTATCTAAAACGACATTAGATCATTCGTTACATTATGCAGAGCAATATTATATCAAACAAAAATAGACTACGTGAAATTATATAAAACGTCGTGCACGCATGAAAATGTACGGTGTCGGTTCTGAAGTCTGCGACGGACGCAAGCAGCGTGTGGCCTATGACAGACGACGACTGGACGCGGATGTGCGTGTCTCAACATTGTTCTGTCGTAGGTCTTCAAGAAGTACTTGTGGTAGTTTTTCGATTCTTCTATTAAATACCAAAGAGAGAATGCAACGAGTTTGAGGCCATGGCAAAGTTGGTGGAACAAGAGGGAGAGAAAATTTGTCTCCATAATCAATCACCACAAAGCAGAATATCTCCTCGTGAAAAGGTACAAAGACGACAGAACAAAAAGAGCGGATTTGGCAGTGGGAACAACCATCTACAAAGGCGCAGATAGATTTAAGTCACTTGGTTGCTTAGTTATCGACACCAACCACAGGGCGGAGGAAATTGATGTTCGAATCCAGAACGCCCTAAGATGCTCTGCAGCACTCCATAGAGTTTTAGTGTCCAAGTTGATCAGTAGACCAACCAAGATTCACTTCTACAAAACGGTAATCAGACTAATCCTAATGTATGGGTGTGAAGCTTGGACACTGACTCAAAAGGAAGGAAATAAGCTTTTAGTGGGAGAAAGGAACATCTGGGGAAAGATTCTGGGACCAATAAGAAATGAGGATGGCAGTTGGAGACGTAGAAGGAATAAGGAGTTGGAAGAGCTGGTGGCTACACCCAACATTATTGGAGAAATCAAAGCCACACGGCTCCGCTGGCTGGATCACCTGGAGATGATGGAAGAAAATCGGGCCAGCCAGAGTAGTAGTAGTAGTATGCAACGCCTTTATTATTTTTATTCATGTTCTGGTGTAAGCACGGTTATTAAATAAGCTCATATTAATTAAATAATATAGTGGATGTTATTAAAGTGTATCCACAGTCAAGTGCAAAAATATGTATCGAAACAATCCTCACGAAACTATGTACCAAAATTTTATTTCGTTGGCATAAAAGCGCTAGGACATATTTCTGAGAAGACTGAGTCCACCATTATTTTTACCTGCCTACTATAAAAATATCTCCCCTCCCCATATTTTCATAGTAAAATATCCGGCGATATTTGTATAGTAGGTAGGTAAAGCTATATTTCTGTTACAGAAGATCCTATCAGCAAAACGACTGCCAACTCGAATAGACCCAAACATTCATATAGCTCACAAAATATGTCGCAGTTCTCACTTAGATGAATATTTCACTCCGGCCAAAGACGTAATTCGGCAGACTGAATGCGTTATACCCGACCTACTATTTTAATATTAAAACATGCAAATCACAGCATTACCATGTTCCACTTTCTTTCCCCGAACCCTGCATACAAATGCAGCTGTGTGTTAAAGTATAGTTTATTGAGTAGCCTTTATTGTTATTCTGATTTTACCTTTACAGAAACAACCCGCGGCACAGTTAGGCTTACTGTTATGTCAGTGGGATTCCCTGACTATTTTTTTCAATGTAGAGTGTCACAGCTGTGTAAGGGCTCTATACGCGCTTATAAAACCTGTGTGCTAGTGAGGAAGCTATACGTTAGAATAGGAAAGTCATGAGTAGACTAGAGAGATTTTCGTGACCAAGCTAAGGTTGGCTGTCCGCAAAAGCGGAGCGGAGAAACAGAACCAATCAGGCTACGCCTGAGTGAAGCCCAAAAGAAGTGCATCAAATCTGACGAATGTCATTGGTCCATTTAACATCGTGGTCATATTATTTTAGACGCTCTCGTATCTAATAAGAATAATAAGTTTTATCAGGCTTAGCGTAACTTGTGTAATGTTTGAAGCCCCGAACTGTCCATCTGGTTGTTTAGCAGAATAACAACCCTACCTACGTTCTTAAGTGTCATCGGCGCAAATACTAACAATTGTACGACCTGTTATTATTATTTGTTAGAATTAAATAATAATTGCAATTCAATGTTCTTCCATTTTATTTGGACTAATTTCAAAGTGGTGCCTGCAATATTGTCCGCGCGGAAAAAAGTGATTACCTACCCTCTTTTCCGTAGTTGAGGAAAAATAATCCAAAAGCCTGTTAAATAAGCTACCCGAAATATAATATGATAGAAAAAGTCCAGCCGTTTATGTGATGACGCCCCAGACACATACAAACATATTCAAAATAAAAAATATAAAAAGTTGATGGTGTAACAATGAGGTCTTCATTATCTCCTGTCGTCGCCGATTATCTTGATGGAGGATTTCAAGGAGAAAGCTAGCTCGATTTTACTATAAATAAGCTGTTTTAGATATTATATTATTAGGTATAAGTATAGCTCAACAGGGTGTTTTTCAACCAATTCAATTCAATTCAATGCTTTATTGATAAAATAAAATTTTACATGTCAATACGATTACAATAAGAGTTATAAATACTTAATTCAACGTACTTAGTTTAGAGATTTACCCACGCCATATTGCTGATTTTTAGTGGTACTAATTTATTTTACCGGGTACGACACATTTTTAGGGTTCCGTACCAAAAGGGTAAAAACGGGACCCTATTACTGTCCGTCCGTCCGTCCGTCTGTCACCAGGCTGTATCTCAACAACGGTGATAGCTAGACAGTTGAAATTTTCACAGATGATGTATTTCTATTGCCGCTATAACAACAAATACTAAAAATAAAATTAAATAAATATTTAAGGGGGCTCCCATACAACAAACTTGTTATAGATTATACATATGTATAGGTACGGAACCCTTCATGCGCGAGTCGGGCTCGCACTTGCCCAATTTTTGGTAACTGACGTTGATTGAAAGTCATTGAATGTCACTAATGTAAACAAAGAGGAAACAGGACTAAATATTCTGCAAATTGCAAGTATTTTTTGCATAATAAAGCCAAAACTATCTACAGTGATGAAAGTCAAGTTTCTTTCAAAAGGATTCAGTATTTATTTCGAGAGAAGAACGAAGGATTAAGTGGATTTCCGATAAATAATGTTTTGAATTTGGTTAATGACAAATCGCTAATGACGTTTAATAATGCAAATATATGACGTATAAGTTCACATAATCGCCATATGAAAGTTGTTTGTAGCGCCACTATCCCTGGACCGGACCAACACTTTTTAGGCTATACCTACTCAAGCTTTCTATTAGTTTATCTTATTGTTGTTTTAGTAGTCTTCATATGTGATTGTGCATGTAACATTTTAGAATGTTACATGCAGAATCAAATATGAAGACTACTGACGGAGTTAGCTCCGTACACTTTATAACCTTAAATCTGATTTAGGGCCGATTTTTCAATCCCCAGATAAATTTATCAGCCAGTTAAAATTATTGCTATCCTTTTCTCCCATCATATAAAAGAAAAGTGACAGCCAACATTTATCTGACAGATAAGTTTTGTCTGGTGTTTGAAAAATCGGCCCTAAGGTTATATAAGATGTACTGATATGACAGGTATCACAGGCGCAATCATATCTGAAGACTTTTATAGTTATCATTTATTTTAAGACATTTTCTATTTTCAGTCACCTTAAAAAAGGGAAGGTTCTCAAGTCGTATCTTTTAACTTGTTTCCTCAGAACTTCAATCAATGTTTTCCCCAACCAGGAAATCCAATTTTTTTATAATTGCGTTTATCATATCACCTTTTAGGTGTGAACTGGAGGAAGAGCGTGATTTTGTTTCGTTTCAATAATTAGTTAGGTACCTACTTACTCTCATCCGAAGTTATTAAACCCCTTGGAGGATGCATTACTCCGAAAATCCAATCCCCTTATACATGAAGGCATTTTTCTTTGAATCCCAAATTATTTCAACGTCGGCTTATATTAATTACAATCAAACCTCCAATCTTATCTCACTAAAAGCAGACGAAAGCAAATTAAAAGCACTGAAAATGCTTTGAAAAGAAGCAAATACTTTATCAAAATAAGTCTCTAATTCAAATACTTACTCATACCAGTGAATGAAGATCGGAGGGTTTTAAGGGCAGATCCTAAGGGCGAAAGCCTAAAAGGGTCACAATGGCCCGTTGCGGATCGACGATGAGCCCAAAATTTGACCTTTCGTTAAGGTACTCTATAAAAAAGTCTATAGGTACGCCAATATGCTGAACCTTATTTTTTTAGGGCCATGAATGTACACCGAAAATCTCATTACTTTTTTTAACAATACTGTGCAATAATAAATCAATATTCCCTTGTTCCTACTAAAAAACATTTGCTCAAAAAATAAGTAAGAGCGTAAGAACACGCAAACGTTCTTTGAAGTGAGGCAGAATTATTTACGCTTGAGCTCAAACCCCGGCACTCCCAGCCGATCCTGAAGATTTGCACATCACAAGAATAGTCGAAAACGTATTTAAATGTTATCTCGGATCAACCGCTTTCTTAAAAGTAAACTTGAATCACATGTTTAACAAATCTTGAGTTCCAAAACATGAAATAAAATGTGTCAAAAAATACTTTACCTTATTTTTCCTTCAATACATCCTTGGCTATTCGTTTACAAAGTCAGCTCACAAAACAAACACAGTCGGAACGTTATATAATTTGTATTTAGGTTCGCGTGTGAACACGTCAGTCGTAATCGCGACGACGGAGCGTGCTCCTCTGACGGCGTCCAGAGCGGTACTGATTCCCGTCAACACAGTCGTCGGGAAGCCCGTGGACGGTGTGAAATGCGCAAGTCACCCAACGTTTAACTTATCCTACTTTCGAAATTCAAATTGTCATATTATTCTTTCTTGTAATGCTCACACGGGACGCTAAGTGCGGGTCTGCGGGGATAGGTTTCCGGTGATCGGTCCGCGTGTTTTCTCGCATCGCCCCCCTCCTTTGGCGTGAGCGGACGGGAAAATCCCTGGAAAATTCTGTGGGCGAGCATGACTTTTCAAAAGGATTGTTATACGGTGGTTACAGTATCGACTCTGTATCAAGATTGCTTACTCGGATATTTTAGGTCGTTACGTCCATTCTGTCAATCCGTTTTTGCTTTTTCAGTGGTGTATGTATCATTGGTACATGAATGAATCTCATAAAATCGTGGGAATTTTAAATCAATTATTACGACAAAATTATATTTCGTCAAAGAAAATGACACTTGTAATGCATAAATGCATATTGTTTTGTGCGAGTGTATTTGTTTTGTTACTATAAAGCGGCAAGTAGGGCTAATCAGTGACGTAAACAAGTATCACTAGCTGGAGTGTCCTAGCTCGTTTTCTTATACCATGATTGTCCACTACCCAAAGGTTGTCTGGAAGAGATCGCTCTTTAGCGATAAGACCGCCTGTAGTTTGTAAACTTTTTTAACCGACTTCAAAAAAGAAAGGGGGTTCTCAGTTCGGTTGTATGTTTTTTTTTATGTTTGTTACCTCAGCACTCCGTCATTTATGAGTCGATTTGGAAAATTCTTTTTACGTTTATGAAAAGACTCTCAAGGTTGGTCCTATAAAATTTTGGTGAAGATCGGATGACGAGATCCATGAGGAATCGAAGGAATTCCTGAAATTTTATAGGCATTCATAATATTTTTCATATATTTTCTAAAACTATTTAAGTATTTGCATATGGTAGTCATCATCTTCCAATGGTGAGCTGATGATGGAAGGTACAACTTCTTAACGGCTAGGAGTTAGGAGGTAATTCAAACGAGATGCATGCCTTTAAGACCTCCCTGATCACCCCGCCATAAGTATTTTATATGAATCACTAAAAAGCAAAAAAAAAAAAATTAACAAAAAAAGAACCGATTTCAGTAAAACTAAAAAGCCAAAAAGAAGTCAGTTCTTTTTTTTGTAAAATTTTTTTTTTGGTGTGCAAAAAAGCATTTTGTATTGTATTGTATTGTCTGTAAACCGAAACAATGTAACCCTTCCACGTTTTGTTTTTCCTAATTGCCCGAACGAAATAAAATATTAATACAACATAGAAATATTGGCGTAATAATTATATTGGTAACGACATAATAAGGATGCTTGTTTGGAACTTTCCTGTTAAACTCATAATGGCCTTCGGCGTTTTTCGCAAATACACATTTTTAGATTCCTCGCTCAAAGGAGTAGAAAGAGCAGGAAGTGAATTTTGAAAGCTATTGTACTGCGGACTGGGTAATAAAATTACTTTTACACCTTTGCCATTGGCAAGAACGTAAAGTCGCTTTGAATTTTGACAGTTTAATGAAGGCGACTTAATGGACTAGGGGCCACAATAGATGTTTCGAATAGCATCTGTCCGATATAATCTATACTACTCTCACCAAACATACTAAATGTATGGAAGCGTTTCATCTTAATATTTTGGATATTGCCAAGTTCATTGTGGAAATCTTTAATGTCGTTTTACTCATTGGCTAATCTTTCAATCAGTTTAAAGTTTTTTTAATGTCTGCTATAGTTACAGATTGTCGACGATTACAGCCTGTAAAATGACCTGTATTTTTTAATATATTTAAATGCACATCTGTATAATTTTTCAGTACACTAGGTAACTCCACTAATTAACTGAATGCATACCAGAAAAACTAATGCTGTGCAAAAAAAACAATTGATTAACTGAACATGTCCTACAAAAAAACTTAAACATCATACAAAACGAGATGACCTTTTTAACCGAATTCACACCAAAAAAAATATGGTTCGTACATCGGATATATTTGAAAGTTTCACCAAAAATACTGACTTGCGCACTAATTATCCTCGCACAGCACACTAAGATCCGACTCGGCCGGGTTAGGTTAGGTTAGTTTTTTTTTTTTATATCCAGTAAAACAGTTTTGCAAATACCTTTAAATAGTATATTGAATTCGCATTATTTAGTGTGCATAATTAGTGTGCAAGTCAGTATTTTTGGTGAAACTTTCAAATATTTTGATCGAAAAAAGGGAATATACAGATATCGATTTAAATACATGCCTTTTTTAATTACAAGTAATAAAGGGCTTAAATTAAAATTAAATAGGCGTAAAAACTGAAATGGCGAAGTTATGTAGCAATATGCAAATTATATCTCCTTGAAAATTTACTTGCAATGTTACTTTATGTGGCCCGAATAGCAAAAATCTAATGTGTCCGTTAGAAATATGGTGTGAGCGTTATCGTAGACATCAACAGCATCAAAAATAAACACGTTCGAAACTAACTTAATAAAACTAGCCAAGTGCGAGTCTGACTCGCGCACCCAGGGTTCCGGTTAAATACGAATATCTTAACTAGCCGGGTTAACTTAAGTTTGCACCTGGTTTGTATCGCGCTGGATACAAATGAGGTGCAAAGTAACGCAACCGATCACGTTTGTTGTATGGAAGCCCCACTTCAATATTTATTTTATTCTAATTTTAGTATTTATTGTTATAGCGGCAACAGAAATACATTATCTGTTGAAATTTTAACTGTCTAGCTATCACGGCTAATGAGATACAGCCTGGTGACAGACAGATAGACGGACAGTGGAGTCTTAGTGATAGGGTCCCGTTTTTACCCTTTGGGTACGGAACCCTAAAAACGCTATCCCTAATACTCGCGAAATCATGGAATGCGAAAAATAAATGCGTTGTTCATTCACACGGAATATCAGATTATATGTGGCCTTCCTTAAAAATGTATCAGTTCTTTTCTTGCGTTTCAAACGCTGTCATTGCCATGACTTTATGCTATTTCATTGTGAACCTACTGAAAAGACAAATAAAGTATATTTTGCTCGTGTTAATCCAGTGGATTTGGTCATAGCGGAGCTTGTGTGTAATAAGATGTCAATCTCAATCAACCACGTCTTCTTTTTTTCCTCAAAAATGCGGCGAGACTCGTGTAATATTAGAAAACTCTTTTGTATTGACAACCAATTTTCAAATGTCATGATTTAACGGCGCGATGGACGTCCTCTTTTGTCATTCGGGTCACGATGTGTTTCAGTTTTTTTTTATTATGACGTAACACTGACTCTGCCGAACTAAAAATCAGGATTGCTGTCTTTTATATCTTTTTTAAGGCTTAGAAGATTCACCTTACCAAAGCACACTTCTCGATCATCAAACGCCGATTATTGCTCCTCTTTCTCCTGAATACCGTCAACTACTACGTATTTTTTTCCAAAAACAGTATGTTGTTATATATAACAAACCGAACCTAACTCAACCTATTTGTTTCTGCTAGATGTATTTTTTATCACGACTAAAATTATGGCTATATAAGCAGATCCATGATCATGTCGGACATTCCCACGTCGTTGCTGGCGTAGCTGTCGTAGCAGCTACGGCACGACGTAGCACCGCTACGCCGTTTAATTTTAATAAGTGTTTCGGGGACATTGGAACAAAATATATTGTGATACTAGCTTCTAGCCGCAACTTCGTCTACGTATACTTGATAGTCATAAGAGATAAAACGCCTAAATAAAATTTTGTATATCCATGAGCGCATTCATTTAAATCGGTTTAACGGTTTAAGCGTGAAGTGTTATCAAACAGACAGGCAAACGATAATTATGCTTTATTTAACTTTAAATGACAATTCGTCAATATCAGATACTTATTCACTTACTTGCTGTGGTATGTATTTTGCTATATTTTGTTTTTTTTTAATAAAGACGGAGAGCCATCTTGAATTTTATTCACTTATTTACTTTTGGAAAGCAAAAATCGATATATCGTCCATGTGTTTATTTGACGTCATGCCACTGATAGGCTATTTAGAATTCACTGAATCCAAAAAACTTTTTGTCGGATTTTTTTATTAAATATGAATAGTTACAGAATATGGATATAAATAGTTTTTCACAAGTGTCATATTGTCACAATCAAATTGTTAAATCGGTATAAGAGCCCTATTCCGAGAAATGGTTTTGCAATTAACATAGATCGTAAAAAAATATGTATCCCAATTATTTAACCAAAAAAAACCGGCCAAGTGCGAGTCGGACTCACGTACCGACGATTCCGTACAATTAAATATATTTAACTTTTTTGTTTTCTGTATTTGTTATTATAGCGGCAACAAAAATACATCATCTGTGAAAATTTGAACTGCCTAGCTATCACGGTTCATGAGATACAGCCTGGTGACAGACAGACGGACAGTGGAGCTAGTAATAGGGTTCCTTTTTTACCCATTGGGTACGGAACCCTAAGTACGTATCTCGAGAGTAATGAATAAGTTTTATTTTGGACCATAGTTGAGTGATTGGACTATAATTGGATAGTTTTACGGAGTGTAATCCCGGTTGTCAAACTAATTGGCTATACCCGGTTTTATGATATAAAAATAACCAGTTTTGCGTTCCCTATTGCGGCTGAAAATATAACAGCGTTCGATCAGCGACGGAGCATATTATATTGGGTATGTGTGCACTGCTCTTAGGGTTTCACTGTTTGTTTGTTGTGGGATTCGATTCCCCTGACCAGTGTCTACTGTAAATTAATCATTAAGGGTTTATGGTTAAATTGTTTGTATATGGTATGATCCTATTGGTTTCCAATTATCGTAAAGCCAGTAAGTATGATTGAAAGAAAGAAAGAAAGAAATACACTTATTCGGGAACAAAACAGAATTACATAAATATAGTGACGAAGAAAAAAAAATTGCGTCTTACAAGGCTATTGATAATGCGAGTACCATAGAAACGCACCACTTTATAATGGCAATACCATCCCTGTCTAAATTTTGACACTATTTTTATTAAAAAAGACGACCTGAATTGTTTCAAAATGTTGCACTTCTATGCTATTCTCAAAATGCAGTTTTTCCTGTGACACATTTGTCCTGACTGACTTATTTTACAACTTTATTTAGCACTAGAACGCCTGTAACATTGTCCGCGTAAAACTATATTCTCTGCCGTAGTCGGGTAATAAATATCCTATAATCATCTCCGGATGTCCAGCTATCCCTGAATCAAAACAGGGGGATAATTCGACCAATTTTAGAGAGATGATGGAGATCTCTCCATTTCATCGCCATCCACTTTTGACGTGTCCCTACTTGACAAGTGGCGATATCCCTTGAACATAGCAACTTCGTCAATCCGGTCGCGCTTAATTTGCGTTTCCTTTGTATGTGACGACATAAATAACAGGCGTATACTTTAACTTGACCGTGTAGTGCGTGAAATTAGTCAGTTGCGTTTAGTTCAGAACAGAAATTCATATTATGCATGAATAAATCTCTTGACAATCATTATCGCCTTCGTATTTCCAAAATTGAGATGCGATATGTCACTTGAAGCTCATCGCATTTGAATGACAGTTCAAAGGCAACATCACACTGTTATCTATAATAGAGATTTGACGTGTGGCGATCTCTCAAATGGCATTCTTGAATTAGGTCCCTGGTTAACATCCAACCAGCCGTTTCGGCGTGATGAGAGGACAAAGATATACCAGCAGATGGCGCTGCACGACTAGCGCCGCGTGGCCATACAAATCCTGCATCGCGCTGTTATGATTTTTCTTAAAATAATTAACCCTCTCCATAGAAAACTGTGCCAATAGAAAAATATCAAATGATGGGTTACTGTCGTTGGTTATTCTCAATCTATTGAGATTTTATCCAAGCCTTAGATTTTATACTTACCTCGATGTGAAATGTGTAAATATTATATAATTATAACCCGGCGACCGACTACTTACAATATTTCATGTAGTAAAGGATGTATTGAAAAAATATTTTACACACAATACATAAAATAAAAATACTAACACAAAAAGCTAAAATATTCGCAGCTGTGTAAGATAAAATAATTTCAAAGGAAACTGTTTCTAGCGTAACATATATACCGTTAGTTCAGAGCTATCTTCAGAAACTTTCCACTTCAACAAAGCGCTATTTACCATCCAAAACACTCATATTTACCCAACCGAGCACGCCCAAATACTTACAAATGAAAACGTTTCAAAGGCAATGTCTAATATTTTTCCCCGAGATAAGATACAAGCAATAACACCATTTTGTTTATGTTGACGTCGGTGTAAGCCCGCGGGGAGCCTAGGGATCGACAAAGGCTCAGTTGCTTACATAGAACTATCGAGCCACGGCCACCAATACCTATTGAGCCTCCGCGCTCTAACACCTGGCGTCCAACACTACTAGAAAGGGTTCGACGTGTTATTAGCTAGAGACCAATCTCCGCTGGTCACGTTACTTGCCCTTTGCGGTACCTACGTACTATACCCATGGGAGAAATCCCTCTCAACTACCAATAGCATGATACCACAATGATAGACTGCCCTACCCTTATTCCCATTTCGTTTTTGTGCATGAAGTTATTGTGATACGTGAATATCTGAGCGACGAATCCGGATTACCTATGGACAGCTTTCTTTCAGTAAAGATATCTCGTTTATCCTGTAATATATTGCGAACTATCCGTCTATATGTTTCGATAATAAGATACTTTATAGCTTAGGATTGGGAGACCGAAATAAGATTCGGACGGGTGTCCCCAGGGCAAATTCGTTTTATATTAAGTTACGTAGTTGCTCAGCCGACCGCGAATAAGTACCTGATTCAGTGACATATTAAAAAGATATAGTTTTCCTCGTAGAAGATTTGGCCGTTAATCTTTTTACGAGTACACAAAAAGAGACGGATCGGAGACTAATATACAGAATCAATAAAGACAATTATAATGAGCTACGCAACACAAAAATCGTTTTCATCGCTGTTTACTTACAGTCGTTGCATATTAATTAACTTATTTAATCTTTACCTACTCGCGAACGAGATTATACGCTATGACTTTTAATTTTGTTTTTTCAATTTACTCAAGAACAAGAAACTCGTAAGACGTAAGGATCAAGTTTAACAAAAAACAATAAACGTGTGAATCTAACGGGCATTTCGCGTTAATATTGCTCATAACTATACTTATTACCATTTTATTTGTTCTACGATTAAAAAAACCTATCAGTATTCGTGACAAGGGTCCCGCCCGCATTTATTATACCATGTGTATGTATTAAATCAAGTAAAGCCTTCCCCGAAAGCTTTGTTTGGCGTAAACTTTGGCCCTTATTAAAATTCGGAATCATTACTTTTGAACAGTTAGTTGTCTATATTTGTATATTTTTTTCTGCGTGGTATGGTGCATAGCAAGCATTAAAGATTTGTACCAGCACACTGTGATAGTACATCTTTTGGTCCCACCGCACCGGAAGATCAGCGCTGGCTCTTGGGCTAGCATCATGCTGAGATGGGACCTTTTCGTGGCACAGCCATAGTAATATTATATTTATAATTTTTATTTTATTTATCATTTTAATATAAATAAGGAATAGAATAAATGTATTTCTTTCTTTCTTTCTGATAGCTTGGAAGGCGGTTAAGTTAAATAAGGATTGAGATTAACTATGAGCCAATAAGTTAAATCCCAGTCTAGCAAGGAAGCGACAGGCCCCAACGGGGACGGCGGAATGAGGTAGAATTTTGGGATAACCAAAGTAAATATAATTATATCTGCTTGTCTGAAAGTTTTGGTAAAGAAACGGCTTAATTATAATCCAATGTAATGTATAAGAAAACCCGTCCAGTAACGATCAAACACTATCCGGTCAGAGTTGGTTTAGGTTTGTTTAAAATAGACAATAAGGACAGGTGCCCATACTTTTAATTTTTTTCGGAATGATTAAAAAGATAAAATGTATGTAAAATAAATAATTAATTAGTCAAAAAATAATTACCAAAAAAACATAACAATTGTTAACCAATTGTAGATGGGTGGATCAACGTTTTCTTGCTGTTATTCTGTCCCGTGACCCAGGGGACAATTATGATTAAACTTCTAAGAAAAGTGTTAATAATTTATATTACTGGTATTGTAAGAAGATAGCTTACATAATAATGGGCGTATAACTGCTTAAATTACAAAACTTTTGCTAAATATAACCACGGAAAATCGTAGTTTTAAAAAGTGACCCATGGGACATCACCATGGCAACGAGTGGCAGATAACAGTTGATTGACCCAGATATAGCCCAGACAGTCGCCAAGCTTAAGTGGCAGTGGGCGGGGAACATTGTTCGTGGAACCGAGCTCATTGGCCGTAGGGGTGGAATGGTTCTTGAGTGGCGACCGCGGACCGGAAGACGCAGCGTGGGAAGGCCGCAACAAGGAGGACCGAGGACCTGGTTAGGATCGCGGGCAGAAATTGGACGAGGGCGGCGCAAGACCGATCGTTGTGGAGAACTTTTGGGAAGGCCTTTGTCCAGCAGTGTATGTCTATCGGCTGATATGAGGATGATGAACTATAAACGAAAATTATCTGTTTTAACACTACCATTTAGGCGTTATTTCGAGTAGACCATAACAGTATTATTATTTTTTATTACTAAGTTATTCATTGCATTATTTATAACGTTTTCTCATCACCTCGTCAATATTTTGTCGAAACACGCCCTCGAAACACATCTCCTAATCCTACACGTCGTAAATTGAAGTAATTTCCGGCAAAATAAGGGCAAAGAGAAACGTTGTTTTTTTTCCAACGGCTATGACAACAGAGATGTATTAAGGGCTACATTGGCAATTTCCTGGCCACGACTTACCTTGTGGTGCCGGCAATATCCGTCCTACACGAAACGTATATGTCATTGTAATGCCATGGTTTTAAACATCTTTTGGAATAATCAAAGGAATACAGCAACTGGAAATGGCTTATGGGCTTCCTTTCATTTATTTACCTTAAGTTATTTCAAATTTTAATTTCTCCAAAAGATGGCACTGAACAGCCTGCAAAATGTGCACCATCATCGCGCTGATTTTTCCTGAAATAATGACCCCTCTCTATACAAAACAGTTTTTCAATAGAATTATAACTTCACATACCTACAGTGTGGTCTACTACATTTGGACCTTAAGAGCCCACCAATGCATCCCGGCTCGAGCGATTTGGTACCCCGCGTCCCTCAACACATCTCGTACATTATTTCTCTCATATCTCGAGTCTTAACGCGCAAAAAAATGCTTCTTGTCCCTTCTTTTAGTATTTCTCATTATGAAAATAGTGTTATTTAGCTCATCAACTTTAATAAACATGGTAAAATCGATGTATAAAATTACAGAGGTGATGAGTGACACACGTCCGTCGTGCAGGAAGCTCAGCAAATACTGATTGAAATAAACAAAAGGGATAGCTTGCGTTACTTTCACATGCGATAGTTGAGATGGGCATAGTTCGCGCCTTGCTCAGACAGGATGGCGTAAGCGCCAAATTAAATAATTGTTGTTTATTATAATAGAAACACTAGATATTGGATAATAATATATTTTAGTACAGAACAATAACCGATCTTATTCATGGTCTATGACGCTACTCTGACAATCCGCGGCTATATAGCTGTCAGTCTCTTGGGTTGCCAGCGACCAAAGTACGTTCCGAAATAACGTTCTAACAATCGGCCATCCTGAAGAAACCTTCGTCCACGAAGGCCATCTTCAACTTGACCAACAGCATCAGCACGTTTTTCTCAGCAAGCTGCACTCGCATCAGTCGTAGCGGACTCCTTCTCTGCTCGTGACCTTGGCTCTGCGAGTAGACCAAAGACATATTTAGGGGAACCGTTACAACCGGCTTGAGGCGTACTTGGGCTAGGATATATTTACTTTATTCCGATTCAAAGGCGTTCTACCCAAATTATATAATAATTTGACATCACCAAGTTGTCTGGTACGATAACTAATCAGTTATGATGTCATTGCATTTTCTTATATTAATTTGACAATTTCAACTCTGATCTCTCATTTGCCCAAAGATTAACTGGAAGGAATCCCTTACAGGGATATGTTCGCCTTTGTACATATTATCCGTTTAATGTCCTTGCTAATTGCTATGTATATATATTTTTTTTTTAATGTACAATAAAGAGCTTACATACATAGTTACATACAACTCTGCAATTGTACGGTATAAATACTAGGATTAATTGACATCAATCAAATCCACCAAAGTGAAGTTCATTTGCGCAGCCGACACTGTTATTCTGAAAAACCGTATACTCATTCACCCGGGTCGATCCCTATCAGACATGGAACGAACTCACAATTTAATCCAGTATAGTAAAGGCGACTTCCACACGCATAATCAGCCATAGGTGCCTCGCTTTCAATCCACGAAGACGTGCAGAAACAGCTCATGCAGTCTGCCACAGCAGTTCGTAGCAGCTCTCGCGTACAGCTCATGGAAACAAAAGACCTTTAATGTACCTAATACCTATATTCATTGCTGTAACAGACAGTTTGGCTGAGATTAAAGGTTCTTCATCTACAGTCTGCACTACATTGAATATTGGTTCTGGATTGGCAGTTTGGCATATTAGTTGAGTTGATAAATGAGATTAATACATACATCAATGACAGACTAATTCATGCATATACTAATGCAGTAATAACTAGTATATATTCGCTCCCAAAGGGATTTAATATTACATCGTACATCAGCTTGGTATTATGGTGTCTGTCTGGCCTAACACTCGCTTAGCGAATCAATTAAATAAAAGTTGCAACGTGTAGACACGTCAATAATTTGAATAAGTAGAAACCGACTTATGTCCTGGTAATAATTCAATTCAATTCAATTTCATCGTAGCTCAAAAGGCGCTGTCGATCGTACCAATCGGATTGTGATGTCACTGCCAGCGCGGAGTGCCGACGAGTGTGACTTATTAACATCACGGCCAATATGATAGTGGCGCCGACGACCGTGTTTAACGTCTCCGCGACATGAGGATACCAACGTCATTTCCTAACATCACATCAGCACCTGAGCGCTAGAACTGATTACTGAATATCACCCCAGCAACATGATAGTGCTAACGCACATGATTTTCCAATATCACCATCGGCATGCAAGTACCTACTGACGTCCGTGATAAATTGGCGTCTACGCGGCATGAGGACGCCGACGTGATTTCCTAACATTGATTCTAAAGTTAACGACATAAACAAGGCGGTGCAACTACTCTGTGTACCGCTGAACATCGCCGACACAATAACATCATCTGTGCATACTCAAGGTGGAGAGTAATAAAAACTCGTAGTGTGGTTCGACACAAGCGTTCCTGTACCATAACTTCAAAAGCTCACGTTATGTCTTCTCTACGTCAATAACTACCGGCCACCATATCTACAAAGTCATCTATGAACGCACATCGCCATCAAATTACTGATAAATACATAAATTAACAACTGGAACGTAAGCCGAAAATCAATCCTATCGTCGTCATGCTCGTTCTCATTTCGCTCCTAAACTTCAATTGTTACCGACAACCTTTCTCGTGATGCTAGACGTGGCGTTATTGTCATAATACGCAGCACTTCGATGATCATCAATATATAGTAAACTTTCTAGAGAACAATAGTATACTCGCGAATAAACAGTTTGGTTTCAGACGTGGCAGATGTACCGAAGACGCAATCTCCTTATTGACCGATAATATTTCTAAAAATTTTGACCAAAACGAAGCATGTATTGGAGTGTTCCTTGATCTTGCCAAGGCTTTCGACACGGTCTCCGTCCCGATTCTGATTAAGAAGCTAGAGCTATCAGGCATAAGAGGAATACCGCTACAGTGGATACAAAGTTACTTATCCGGTCGATTGCAATGTGTCAAAGTGGACGACCTCGTCAGCGATGTGAGGGAAACCAGCTTCGGAGTACCGCAAGGAAGCATACTCGGACCAACTCTTTTTCTCCTTTACATTAACGACCTGGCCTCCCTAGATTTATTAAACGCTACTATAGTATGTTACGCTGACGACACAGCGATTATATTTCATGGCACGTCATGGGATTCCGTTTGCTCTACAGTTGAAGAAGGCATGTCTGCTGTAGCGAAGTGGCTTCAAAATAATCTATTGACGCTCAATACAGACAAAACCAAATACGTATGTTTCCATAAAACGGCGGCCTCTGCTCCTTCCTCTCTGAATGCTGTGAAAATTCATACATGTTCTGGAGCTGTCGTTTCATGCAACTGTGGAAATATCACGAGAGCGACCTCTGTTAAGTACCTAGGAGTTGTTTTGGATGAAAAACTCAAATTCGTAGAGCATATTGTGGTCACTGCTAATCGAATAAGGAAATTAATATATATATTTAAAAAATTACGGGATATAATGTGTAAAGAACGCCTTAAGACGATATACATTGCTCTTGCGCAATCTATACTAACGTATTGCATATCGATATGGGGCGGTGCCGCCGGCACTCATATGATACTCCTAGAGAGAGCCCAACGAAGCCTTTTGAAGGTAATGCATTCAAGGCACCGTAGGTACGCTACGCATGCCTTGTTTACGGAGAGTGAAGTACTCAGCGTCCGCAAGCTATATATACTGAGATGCACCGCCTTAGCTCATGTGCAAATCGTTAATTTGCCAAATTACCGAAACCTAATACAAAAACGCACTTTCAATTTTCCTTTGCCATCAGTAAGATCCCATTTCGCTAAAAGATTCGGTTCTTATCGTTATCTGTACATATATAAAAAAGTCAACCACATTTGTAACATAAAAACCTGCTCACTGAGAG
Organism: Apotomis capreana; assembly: GCA_947623375.1. NCBI lineage: Eukaryota > Metazoa > Arthropoda > Insecta > Lepidoptera > Tortricidae > Apotomis > Apotomis capreana. The sequence goes on along the minus strand of OX392500.1, from coordinate 6,955,797 downwards.
AAACTAAAATTAAAGTAACCAATTGGCTAAGCACTTTGAATTATAATGACACGGAAAAAATACTATCATAATATTGAATGCAGCACGCTCACACATACACACACACACACGCACTCACTCACTCACTCGCTCGCTCGCTCGCTCGCTCGCACGCACGCACGCACGCACGCACGCACGCACGCACGCACGCACGCACGCACGCACGCACGCACGCACGCACGCACGCACGCACGCACGCACGCACGCACGCACGCACGCACGCACGCACGCACGCACGCACGCACGCACGCACGCACGCACGCACGCACGCACGCACGCACGCACGCACGCACGCACGCACGCACGCACGCACGCACGCACGCACGCACGCACGCACGCACGCACGCACGCACGCACGCACGCACGCACGCACGCACGCACGCACGCACGCACGCACGCACGCACGCACGCACGCACGCACGCACGCACGCACGCACGCACGCACACACACACACACACACACACACACACACACACACACACACACACACACACACACACACACACACACACACACACACACACACACACACACACACACACACACACACACACACACACACACACACACACACACACACACACACACACACACACACACACACACACACACACACACACACACTTACCTATATCTTCGCATTCCCTTCCCTAGCACATAATTAATTTCTCACGTGTAATCTTTATTTATTTTTTTGTTTTGTTCTACTTTTTCACTTTTTTTTTTCTGCTTTATGTGTATTGTTTTTCTTTGACGCAAAACTCAATGTATTATGCAATATTATAATGCGGTAATTGTATTAATGTGTTGTCCTACAAGACAGGCATTGCCTAGTGTAGGTAATACAGGTAGTCGACCCATTTAACAAAGCTGAACAGTGTCCACTAATTGTATAAATGCAAATTATATATTTTATGTATTTGGAACACTGTATAAATAAACATTTTTTACTTTTTTACTTTTTATATATTTGCCTTGCGCAGCAATGCGTTAGTATGCCCGTCGCACCAATGCATCCATCCTTCAGGATTTGGAAATCACAATGAGACTGTCCAACAACTGCCTCCGTAGAATCCTTGAGTTCTTCGGTCATGTAGCCAGGAAGAAAAATGACAACTTGGAAAAGCTCTTAGTGACAGGAAAGATTTAAGGAAGAAGATCAAGAGGCAGGAGTCCCATGCGCTGGACCGATCAGATTCGAGACACAACAGTCACCAAGTTTCCCGACGCCATGCGGTCTGCAGGAAATGGAAATGAGTGATTAATAGAGGCCATGACCCACCCTCAGCAATGAGAAATATGATACAAAAGAAAATGAAGAATTCAAACAATATTCAAGTCTACTAAACACAAACAATTAAATGTATTAGCATTAGTACACAAAACAGCAATGTTATTTTTAGATATTGAAATATAAATCTTTTTTTAACTAGCTACCTAAATCGAATACTCAGTAATAACATTCGCCATCTTAAAACAAGAAGTTTGAAACCAGGTTGCCTAATAATTAAGTAGAATAAAAATTAAAGTAAGAACATGTTTAACTACATTTAAGAAATCATGTATGTCGCATCAACATCATGCCACGTTAGTAACAACTTTCTGACTGAAAACGAAAAGATAAAATAGTTACATTTACAGTACACAGGTAGGAAATTACACTTGTTAATATCACGTTCGGCCATCCGCAACTAATTGAATGACCCCCATTCAATATTTTTGAAACAAGGACCAAGGCTATGGTAGGTCGCAGCTCCACTCACTGGCTTCGAAATTAGTGTTGAAATCTATTTATATAATAAAGAGTGTTGTTAATAGCGGAGTATATGTTGAGGTTGTAACGGCCTGAGGTAGGCCACCGTCTTACCATCTTTGTCCAGGGTAGGTACTTTTACCGGGTCTAGCGAACGCCGACGGATAGCTGCTATGTTGCCCAATAATGCGCTCGCAGAGTGAATCCGCCTTCGGTAGGTAGCCATCGTGGTGTGGAAGGGACTCACGAGGTACAGCAGCATCTCATGTCTTTCATTATGCTTGTTACCGCGTACATGCGCAGGATGTATCGGCCTCAGGCAAGCTTAGTGAAGTAAATTACCGCGTACACGCACTGGGTGTATCGGCCTCAGATATATGTGGAGACTGATTACCGCGTACACACAAGGTGTATCGGCCTCAGAGAAAATGATTGTAACTGCGTACACGCACGGGGTGTATCAGTCTCGGGTAAACTCAGTAGAGTCAAGTTTGAAGTTATCCGGTGAGTCTTCATTGTCGTCTCGTTGCCGCGTACACGCACTGGGTGTATCGGCCCCAGCAGCTGAACAGTGGTCGGGTGGGTCGTCTTGTTGCCGCATACACACGCAGAGTGTATCGGCCCCAGCAGCCGAACAGTGGTCGGGTCAGTCATATTGTTGCCGCGTACACACGCAGGGCGTATCGGCCTCCAGAATACTAGAAACAGACACAGAACACCAGAACAGTTTTGGTATGCATATCACACTAAGCCTGTAATTTACAGGTAATGGAATCAAACCGAACATTACTATTTAACCAATAGCCTTCATACTAGTCCACAGGTTTCAGATCACTTTATCAAAAAGCTAAAAAGTAGTATATGGGGATGCATTCTCACTGCTGCTTTAACTTTTAATTTGAGCTGCTTTTCCCAAAATTTTACTAAACGGGCTATTATATTCTTAAATAGGTACTTCTATTACTCTATATCATCCACTGATATCCTTACAAGGTCATCGATCTAGCCCGAAAGAGAACCGACAGAAGGTGTGTGGTCATGTTTACCCTAGAACTCGGGCAACCTTCTCAAAACCTTACTGTTGAGTTTCTTTCGGCGTTTCTTCTCAACAGTGGTCTCCTCTTGTGAAATGCCGGTAGACTCAGAAATGTAAAGGTGCCCTTGTGGCCTACTTGCAGAATAAAGTTCATTATTTCATACTTATTTATTATTCATTATTTATATCAATGATTTGCCACAAGCAATCGAGTACCCCATGGTTCTCTTTGCGGATGACAGCACTATACTGTTCGCTTGTAAAGATCCAGCAACTTATGAATATGATATATGCAAGACATTGGATACAGTAATTCATTGGTTAACTAATAATAATTTTAAAAAATAATTTAGATAAAACTAAGATAATGACATTTAAAAATAGACAAGGTTTTCCATATAATTTAAATATATCATATAAGGGACAGCAAGTAGAGGAAACGGATGTGACAAATTTTTAGGAATAAGCGTAGATCATAGGTTGACATGGAGGAATCAAGTTGACAATATATGTAAGAAATTGAATCAATTTTCATATCGCCCCCTGCCTGCTATACGGCCACATCTCAAAAAAAAATTTTTTTCGGATTATTGCAGATTCGTAGTCAGAATAGGTTAATTTACGACCTTGTTTCGAGAGCCATAAGAAAAAGTGTCCTTAAAAGCCTTTTTTCCACAAGTGGCCTTATGGATCTGACCAAAAATTGTCAGTTGACTCCCTGCAAGACAGCCACTTTTCAGTTGTGGCTGTATAGCATAAATTTGTAATATTTTTTTTGAGTTGCGTCTCATAGAAATAACGTATATTCTAGTATTATTACGATGAATCCCTTTAAATATAAGCAAAATAAACGTCATTGTGCGCTGTTGAGCCAAACTGGCGCGCAATACTCTGTTGTGGAGTAGGTAAACTAGGCTAAGACTGGTAGTGCGTAGTTAGCACATCAGTTGTTGCTCCCCAAGTAGTTCCCCTTAGTCTGTGGAGTATGTAATTCGGCGTCTGTAGCTTCTTCGCATATAGGCAAGACTGCGGTCTAGAGTGACACAAGTACTTTTGTGTAGGATTTAATTTAAGCGCAGTCTCTCTGAAGCATATACGTAATGTGGCTCATAATTTGCTTCTTTGTTGCAAGGGTACGTATTACAATGCCGAAGTTCAAAATACCGAATTTCATAAGACCTATGGATGGAAGGCCGAAAATTAAAATGTCGAATCTTTATTTGACCGAAAGTTTAAAATCCCGAAAGAACGTTTGACCGAAAGGCTGAAATCCCGAAGACTGTAATCCCGAAGACTGTAATCCCGAAGACTGTAATCCCGAAGACTGTAATCCCGAAGAATGTAATCCCGACGGCTAAAATTCCTACAGTTCAAATGCCGAACGATTAAAATAGTACAACAAAAGGAGCGCTTTTTAGGGATATAAAAAAAAAACTAACCTAACCTAACCCGGCCGAGTCGGATCTGCTCTGAAAGGTGAATCATTTAAAGTTTGAGAATAGGTTGAGGTGAATCAATCACCTTTCAGAGCAGATCCGACTCGGCCGGGTTAGGTTAGGTTAGTTTTTTTTTTTTATATCCCTAAAAAACGTTCCTTTTGTTGTAGTTATGATCATATTCTTAAAAGAAAAAAAATATTTTTTCATTGGCATTTTACTGACAATGGTTGACTTTCGGGATTATAAAATTTCGAGATTCAAAACTTTCGGGATTATAAAATTTCGAGATTTTAAACTTTCGGTATTATAAAATTCGAGATTTTGAACTTTCGATCTTTTCAAAATAGGTCTTTTGAGCATCGGTATATCGAATATCGGCTTTTCGTACTTTCGGTTGTTTGATTTTCGGTATTTTGACCATCGGTATTTCAACTGTAGGTATTATGAACTTTCGGGATTGTAATACGTACCCTTGTTGCAAGGATGGAATGTCGCAACTTCTGTTTTACTAGCATTGGGGCAGCCTAATCAGAAATGTCATTCCAGATTGCGAGTAAGAGCTTCTTTCGAGGATTTAAATTTGCCATGCTGCTTTGTGATGGCGATGTCATCACCATACCTAAATTTCCGACTCTGTTTTCGGAATCGGTCCTGACCCATTCCTGTTCAACCTATACACACACGATATGGGTTAAACAGGAGCAGGGCCAGGACCGATCCTTGAGGTAGTCCATTGTTCAGCTTTCTGACTTTGATCGGAGTGCTTCTGAGGTAGACGATAAATTCCCTATTGCTCAGCATAGAGTTGATAAGTCCCACCATCTGCACCACGGTCAGGAGCTTATAGATAAGCTCCTGTCTACATACGCTATCGAATGCAGCTGAGAGGTCGAAAATACTACCACGGTTTTCTCTCTCCTTTGAAAAATCAGCCTCTATGTGTGTTGTGCGCGACATTTACCTGATCCACGTAGTTCGGACCACTACGGAATCCAGCCTGCTGCACAGGAATTATTTTGTCGACAAAAGGTTCGATTTGATTGTAGATTAACCTCTCCAAAAATTTGTAGATGGAACTAAGTAGTAGAGGTCGGTAACCCTTTGCTTCGTTGCCTGGCTTACCCGGATTGAGTGTGGCTATTATATTTGAGCAGTTGAACTTAGGTGGAATTATATTATCCGAGACTATGTCTAAATAGAACTGAGAGAGCCACGTCCTACATCTTGGGCCAAGGTGTTCTAAAAATTCGTTGTAAATACCGACTCACATAAATTGGGACTTTGATTCGAACCTGTCTTCATCCAGTATTGCTAAACCTAAAAGTAGAAAACGAAAAGCTTATCCTGCACTATGAAAAGGTAATATTGTAAAGAAGTTGAAGAATTCTGGAAAACAGTACACTAATATCAACGGGAACCTAGTCCACGCTAAAACCTAAAACTATAGGGCCTCCTTGTACATGGTACATGTTATACATGGTAATCATATGTACCATATATGGTACATGTTAACACGATAATTAAAGATACAAGTGCCTTGAAGGAAAGGTACCAGATAATCATTAATTATATGCAAAATGATGATGATATCTGCATCTAGAAAGTTGGTATTAAAGCTGCATGCACTGATTATCGCTTACAGTGATGTTGTTACTGTAACAAAAGTTGATTAATAAAGGTATTTTAATTATTTTAGTATTTGTATAATAATTTTCATGTTACCATTTTCCAATAATTCTTGTTCGGTTTTGGACGCATCTCAAAATTTCAACAAAATGTTTCTGCAATACGGCCACAACTCTAAGTACCTATCTTAAAGGCCTCGTATCTTAAAACATATACACATTTTATATAAAAAGACGTATTCATGAGAAGCGTTATATCATGTAGAGTAAAAAAAGTTAAATTTAAAATGAATTGACCCAAAACTTAAGGAGTAAGCCCCATTTTACTACCACGCACTACGCTGCCAAAACTTTAACAAGCGATTTCTCGAAAAAATGTTTTTTTGAGATGTGGCCGTATAGCAGGCAGGGGGCGATATGTCCTATATAATTCAAGGAAATTTGTGGACCAACCGATAGTTTTAACGGCCTATCAAGCCTATGTAACGTCGACGCTAAGATATGGCATCATATTCTGGGCTAACTCCGTTGAAAGAGATGTTGCATTTAAACACAAAAACGGTGCATCAGATCACTATGTGGACTTAAGCAACAAGATTCATGTAAGCCATACTTTATAAAATTAAGCATACTAACTCTTCCTTGTCTTTATATTTTTGAAACAGTAATACAGTACAATACAACAATTCTTTATTGCACACCATCAAGATTTTTTTTTTTTTTTTTTACAATTGAAACCTTAATTTATAAATGGTCAACAATAGGCGGCAATATAGTAATGTTTGTTAAAAGAAATTTGCAATTGTTTAAACAGTTTAGGAGTGTACGTCTTAGGAATAAAATAAGTTTCATGCCTTCCAAAACAGCATTATACAGAAAAAGTGTACTTGGTATGGCTCCAAAAACGTATAACAATGTTCCAAGTGATATAAGTAGTATAGAGGATATAACTACATTTAAAGCCAAATTGTTGAAATTTTTAGTGGACATAGCATATTATTCAGTAAACGATTTTTTTGTCTGATTGCATTTAATGCTGACTGTACGCCCCGGTGAAACAGTCTATTATAGCTAAAATCTGTATGCCTTGCGGCCCAACATGGTGATGTAGCTTTTTATTTTATAAGATCTGTGCCTATGTACAATTGTTTACCCGTGTGGAACAAATAAACTATTTATATTTACCTACATCAAAATAATCCTGTTTGCTTTCGTTTCATACATATTGCATAGGTATTCAATGAAACTATTTGTGTGTATAGAATGTGTAATTAATTCATTTAATTGTCTACTAAAGAAATAATGTAATTAATAATGTATGATGAGCTATAATTTAATTTGTACGTCTGACTTATTGACAGAAAGTGGAGAATCTAGTCATCGTTAAGATCGTTTATGTATACTACTTTTGACAAATAAATGTTCCAAATGCACGGTAACTCAGTTTTAGTAAGCAGTCTTAAAGAGTGATATTTTACCATATTAACCCGTTTTCATATTTTTTTTTGAGCAGTAAATCGTTCCATGACAATTGAGGATATACTGTAAGTAACACACTGTTGACTGTGAAATCAACGCAATACAATAATTGTTTTATATTAACACTTTCGACACCAAAAACCCGGAGGCCGGGTGCTCTAAAACTTTGTTCAGATGCCGGCCAACCCGATAGCCGGGGTTGATGCTATAAAAGTCGGCTAGGCCGGTTTCTGGGGTATGTCTTACTTTTTTGTCTGGTTGCAAAAGTGTTAAACACTCACTTTTCAAACATCATGTTGATTATGATTTATGATCAATAATCCATGTGAAACATAAGTTCTTAAATGAAATCACAGTACTAGGCTTAATTCGCTAAACCCATTATTTAAACTTTAAATTTCAACCACTCAAAGCAGATTATTTAAGTGCTTGATTGCCAAACACTTTATGGTTCACTTTTAGATATTCACTTATTTCGAATGAGTACTAAACAACTTATAAGTATTTGAGTAACCTTCAAAAGATGTGCACATAGCCAGGGGCCTTAATTTAAACAAAGCCTAATTGACCCCTGTGCAACGACAGTTAACCATATCTTTTGTATGAGCCACTCTCGCAACACAAAAGACGCGACTATAATGCTGCTTTTACCAAGCCGCCAACCATGCACACGCTTCCCAAAATTACTCATTTGACAAACTCACATGTATATATACACACATTAACACACAAGTTGCACGAATTACTGCAATGAGCTCTTGTACATATACTGTTCGTCTTATACTTATATTTCACTTTTAACTTTGTCCCATACAAATTGAGTATTTCACATACAAACGTTACTTACATTATCAAAACTTGTTGATCACATGTACATATGCTTACTCACTTATAATTGTAAACTTTAAACTCACCTATTAAATCACAGGGTATTAATATAACAACACAACCTTTTCTCTACACCAACTACATATTTCTGTTTAACCCAGTGGTTGACTGGTAGAGATTGCCTAAAGACATTAAGTCCTTTTTGTGCTTTTTTTTTTTTATTGTATTGTGCAATAAAGTATAAATAAATAAATAGTAGCACAATTTTATGATACTATTAGTCATTGAGTATTTTATGTAACTCTTGTTTAGCCTTTGAATCACTTTTTATCTATGATGATATATGTTTCCAAATTTCTCTGTACCGTTTAGATATCCATGTTCATTACTCATAATGCAATCACTAAATGTTGTCATTTTATATTGTCTTGATAATATACCACTTGGGGTACCCAATAATCAGGTTTACTATAAGTTGCTTTATTCCAATTTGTGGTCAATACTATATTGATAATAATGGTTTTTAAATACATATAAGTTACTTGAATAAGTAATATTAAATAAACAAATACTCATACCTGGTTCTATCTACCATTTTGCTTACTTACAATACAATGCAACTATTTAGATCGGTGAACTAGAGATTTTCATCATTAAACATCCTGTCCGGGTTTCAAAAAATATAAAATACAGTTCAACTGAAACACTTAGAAGCAAAAACCACACACCCCACCAAGATTATGTAACAAAATGCATATATATTATGAAAACTTGCTGTAAAACCCACATTAAACAGGTAAATAACAAACCCAGTCATAATAAAATCAATATGTCATATCATAGAGCGATTAAGATGCAATTAGTACACTGCCAGGTTGTAGGTAATATGGCCCACTCAAAGACACAAAGTGATATATTATAGAAAGCCACATTAAATGCAACACACATACAGTTTATTCACCCATAATATCCAAAGAAATGTAAAATACCTTACCAATTTATTATAGATGTAAGATACACCGGCCAATTTCTTACGGATTGCAGTTTTGAAGAACTTACCGCGTCATCGCTTAACTACTTACACAAACGAACGCCAACAGAGGAGTTGAAGCAGTCTCCGTGGCCGAAAACGGTCAGGAGGATATATATACTTACACAAAGTCTTAATATATGAAAGACTCAAATATATAATGTTTCGTTACTATCCAATAAGTAGTGCCCTTATAAAATACGAAGTAATACATAAACGCAAAGCGTCATTCTTTTGTTTTACGAAACAATCAAGATTTCATACGATAATCAATTAAGTAGACCGAAATATTTTGTAGGCATGTAAATTAGTCGATCCCAATTCTGATATAATAGAAACACTAGATATTGGATAATAATATATTTTAGTACAGAACAATAACCGATCTTATTCATGGTCTATGACGCTATTGACGCTACTCTGACAATCCGCGGCTATATATATAGCTGTCAGTCTCTTGGGTTGCCAGCGACCAAAGTACGTTCCGAAATAACGTTCTAACAATTATAAACGTGCACATTTTCATTTTTTTTATTAGGTTTGAGAACTTACAATTGTGCATATTTTCATGCAAAAAATATTGTTGAAAATGGGAGGGGTCTTAGAGTTCCAACCAAAAATATCCAAAAAAAGGGTTAGGTACGTTCGAAAAATAAAGCTATCGAGAAAATTATTACCAATCATGTTTTCACCTTCACAGTTTAGAAGATAAACAGTTTAAGTTTAATACTTCGAAATAAAAGATACGTAATCATTATTGATATTGAGATCTAGGTCGACGAAGATAGCGAATTTTGCATATGCGGGCTCTTAATACTCATGAAATGAAAAAGAGTCGAAAAGTTATAGACCACTTTTTTGGCAGACCTTCTAGTACCTTAATGCATTTATTTTTATTTTGTCTTCATATGTTTTAATTTCTAATCATCTTGAATAAATGTCTATAATGAGTTACTCCATTAAACATAGCGTTCTTGAAAATGTCCTTGTCACGCGCATTTTTACAAATAAGACACTTATTGTTATTTGCTCACAAAAACATCGCACATTTGAATCGGCATCTTCAACGAGCCTGTTGAGACGTAAAAGATGTCTAGAAAATTCTATAGTACCCACGAAAAGAGGCAAGAAGGACTCGAATGAATTCTTCGTAGAGATTTGAAAATGTTCAGTTTGTAAGCTCACTCGCGAAGTAACTAGCAATAAATGCTTGTTCACTACTTTGTGAGTACTTACCCTTTGAGTTCCGAATGTCAATATGTGATTTTTTCGACATTTTGGCAAGTGTCATAATCATAATGGTCCAATCAATTATTATAATCTGAACATTTTCATTAAAATAACTTTGTTGCATAAAAGAGAAATAGACTAATTGACACACTTTGGCATTCATACTGAATGAAAATTTATTAACTAACACTTGATTTATGCAAATAAAATTAAACGAACCTCTTCACAAAATGAACATGCATTGAGCATACTTCGAGCTCAATTTTAAACTAATTTACTTGTTCCTGAATTCGGTACGGTATAAAACTCAACTCTGAAACTGTACGGTTTAAATTTTAGTATCAAAACTTTTCTTATTACGACCGTGCCTAACATTATGCAATGCACAGAAAAAAAAAATTTAGAAGATCGACTACCACATCAGTAGTTAAATTTCTGTATTATTTTTACCCATCAAAATACTAGAACTATAGTACTTTCATAATAATATGTTATATACACTTTAGTTTTCGCATTTGTCACCCATTAAATAAACAATACAAAAATATTGGCAAATCAATGTAATACATTTCGCGTAACTCAATAGAAAAATGTATAGGACCTAGCGTGAAATTGGGTTTACCATGGTCAGAAGAACCAACTTTACTAACTTACCAAATTTGATTGAAATCTGAGAAAAAAAGAAACCGACAACAAAATAAAAATTGGCCCAATATTGTATATATAGTAGTTCATATTCCCGACTTTTAACAGGTTTCGTTTCCCCTAAGGTAGGCAAAAAAACTGAATTATTCTATGACAGATTTACATTTGTACAAACAACGCATTTAAAAAATAAGAATTGATTCTTATGTGTGACTCAAGATGGCCGCATGCGTTTAAGTTTCGTTGTTCATTATTTATTCATTTTTGTTGTTCAATGTGTAGTATTGATAGCTTATTGTGCAGTGAACTAACGTACTAGGTCGATGCAGAGTCAGCCACCGGCTAAGCTAGCACCATAATGGAGCGGAGTTTTTTTTTTTTTTTTTTTCGAAATTTTCTCTTCGTCACGACCTAGCGGAATTTAATTTGTGCATTTTAAAACAAAAAATTCTAAAATCGGTTGAGAACTCGCTGAGATCTGCGCATTGTTACAAAGTCCATTCGAGTCGATCCATGGGAGCTTCGCTCGCTTCGCTCGCTCCGCTCCAATTAGTGAATGGTTAATGAAGAATTCAACTTGAAGCGTACATAGCCCTTCTTGGATCAAGGCCCAATAGACCGCGTGGTTTTTTGTAAATCGCTATCACTTTACAAAAAGCACACCTCACCGTACAACGTGATATTAATCCTCAATCTTGTCGCCGTGTGCGATTCGAAACGAGTCATTGGCGAAATACCACTTGCTCAGCAAGAAGGTGAAAGCCACGATAAAAAAAAAAAAGTAAAAGTGTAGGTTCACACATGACATATGGACGATGAATGGACGTGCTCATTGTATTAAATTTCTTATACATAAGTAGTTAAAGTACTGTATTTTATAGTTTCTGCGCAAAAATTGTGCACAGGTAAGTTTTAAATGCAGCCATAAAATGTTTTATTCTCCACTTTTGTACACACAATCAAAACTTGTGGGTGAAATTGATAACCTCACCACGAGTTCATTAGACTACATTTGATAATTATCGCTCGTGTTTAAGCTTAATAATGTATGAGAACACGCCTTACGAAGCCTTGTTGCAGATACACTTTATCAGTAAAATAGAGTCGCTTCATGAAATTATTGCAAATATATACTTACGTAGTATCTTGTTTCTTTTTAATTTACTATTACTATTATTATCTATTACTATTATTTATTGAATCACATAAAAATGTAACATGACAGTTTACACCAAAGCGTTACATGGATTCTTAAGCTAAAATACTTAACTAAAACCTAACTAACTTACAACTACAAAATAATTATCTTGTTCTTTCTCTAGCACTCTCTTCCATTCGGTCATCAATCTCGCTATCCCATCCGCAAACAAATCACATTCAGATTGTGCTAAGAGTAGGGAGTTGATGAGCGCGGTCGCGCGCGGAACGGTCGAGTGCAGGCGCAGGCGCGTGCGCGGGTGCTCCACGGCCAGCAGCGGCGGGCGGCGCCGTCTGCTGCAGTAGTCATCGGGTACGGACAGCTTTAAGAACCGTTCCGAAAGACCGATACTGTCCACCTTGTTCCTCAGGATGTTAATGACAAAATTTATTAATCCTAAATTTCTACGCAACTCCAACGAATCGTAGCCCAAATGCCCCTGTAGAAATCGTGTTGGATACATAAAAATTTTTAACAAAAAAAAGAACCGACTTCAGTAAAACTAAAAAACCAAAAATAACCCGTTCAAGTACAGATTACATTTGACTCACCCTTCGAAGTCGATCCCAAACCACTCAGTTCTTATATTTATATTACTTATAGTTTATGCGAGGTTTGGCACCGACTTCGAAGGGTGAGTCAAATGTAATCTGTACTTGAACGGGTTATTTTTGGTTTTTTAGTTTTACTGAAGTCGGTTCTTTTTTTTGTTAAAAATTTTTTTTTTTTTTGCTTTTTAGTGATTCATATAAAAGTTCTAGTGGCCAAATCCTATTTACTGAATGTAAATTCTTGACTTTATCAATAAATTACCGAAAGCGCCGTACATGTCCCTATAACATTTGAAGAGTTCCCTCGATTTCTCCAAGATTCCATCATCAGATCCCGACTTAGTGCCAACGGGACCAACTCGGAGTTATACCCTTTCGATTAAAAAAAAAAATTGAAAATCGGTTCACGATTCTCGGAGATATCGAGTAACATACATAGAAAAAAAAAAAAAAAAAAAAAAAAAAAAAATTAGTTCGAATTGAGAACCTCCTCTTTTTTTGAAGTCGGTTAAAAAGGATAACAACTGCATATTTTTCTATATAAATTTCTTAGAAATTTCTTTTGGACTTGTTCCAACATGAGAATGTATTTTTTCTCGTGCGGACTCCAGACCACTGTATTCGTCTCTTGGATGCTCCTGACAAGCGCTGCGTACAGCGCAAGCGTCGCGGCAACAGTCAAGGGAGTAGCGTTGCGCAACACAAATCCAAGCCGCCGGTATAGTCCATTGAATAAAAAGTTCTAGAGTGCGTGAGTTAGTAACGTAAGATGTTTCTTCGGAAACATGTCAAGAGTCCCTAGGTAATAAACATACTAAAACCCCGGGACACTAGGAGGAGCCCCGGAGTGGGGGGAGGGGGGGGAAAGGGTCCATTTTTTCATTTTTCGCTTAAATCTCAAAAACGGTACATGTTAGAGAAAAACTTTCAAGGAAAAGTTGAAAGGCCATAAAATTATCTACAAGTTGTACCTGAATAATTTTTTCCTATATCCTACCGTTTCTGAGTTACACGCAGTAAAAAATGATTTTGGCTCAAACAATTTCCCCATACTACATACCCATGTTTATCACATCAATCGATCAAAAAATATTTCTTTCTTCCAAAAAACTCAAATGTGCAACTTGTGACCGGTACTGATAGATTGCTCTTAATTAGGTCTATAATTGGTAAATTAAACACATTCCTCCATGGAAGCCTTTAGGAGGAATCGATTGTCAAAATATTATATTAGGGTAGTTTGAGTTACTGAACTTGATCTTTTTATTTCTTCTTCCAAAAAAACTCAAAACTGCAACTTGTGACCGGTACAGATAGATTGCTCATAATTAGGTCTATCATTGATAAAAATACCAGATTCCACCACGGAGGCGTTTACGGGGAATTGAATTTTATTAGGGTAGTTACGATACTTGAACTTTTTATTTTTTTTCTTCAAAAAACCTCAAATGTGCAACTTTTGACCGGTACTGATAGATTGCTCTTAATTAGGTCTATAATTGGTAAAAAAAACACATTCCTCCATGGAAGCCTTTAGGAGGAATTGATTGTCAAAATATTATATTAGGGTAGTTACGCAACTTGACCTTTTTATTTTTTTTCTTCCAAAAAGCTCAAAAGTGCAACTTGTGACCGGTACTGATAGATTGCTCTTACTTAGGTCTATAATTGGTAAAAAAAACACATTCCTCCATGGAAGCCTTTAGGAGGAATCGATTGTCAAAATATTATATAAGGGTAGTTTTCGAATTTTTCACCTTTCATGGGATGTAGCTCGAAAACGGCTGCGAATAGAAAAAAAATATTGAGGTACAACTTGTACATAATTTTATGGCCTTTCAACTTTTCCTTGAAAGTTTTTCTCTAACATGTACCGTTTTTGAGATTTAAGCGAAAAATGAAAAAATGGACCCTTTCCCCCCCTCCCCCCACTCCGGGGCTCCTCCTAGTGTCCCGGGGTTTTAGTATGTTTATTACCTAGGGACTCTTGACATGTTTCCGAAGAAACATCTTACGTTACTAACTCACGCACTCTAGACCCCCCTTGGAGGGACTCATTCAATGGACTAGTACGCGTCGCGAGTCACATTTTGTATGTGCGGCCGAAACGTTAGATGCCGGTCAAAAACCACTCCGAGATCACGGACTTCATCGACACGGACCATCACCTTCTCACCCATGCGATAACCATAATAAAGTGGCGACTGTGAGCGAGTAAAGGTTATTACTTCGCATTTGTCGGTATTGAACACTAACCTGTTCTCTAAGCTCCATTTGTAGGCCGAGTCGATGTTCTTTTGTAGAGTTTCGCAATCAAGAGTGGATTTGATCGGCATCACCAACTTTACATCGTCAGCAAACAGCAGCACTGTGGATTTTTCTATTATCTCAGGGAAGTCATTTATTAGAGTTAAGAACAGGAATGGCCCTAAGTTAGATCCCTGACTTATACCAGATCGCGTGTGATAAGCTTTAGATTGATATGGGCCATATTTAACAAATTGTAGCCTGTCCCTGAGATAGCTGGCAAATAGTTTTAGTAAACGAGGGGTGAGTCCCATTTGAGCAAGCTTAATCAACAGGATATCATTATCTACCCTGTCGAATGCTTTCTGGAAGTCAAGGTAGACAACATCCACCTGACATCGGCTGTCCATCTCGCCCGAGAGAATGTCCACCAATTGAACCAAGTTGGTGGTCACAGACCTCTTAGGCAAAAAGGCATGCTGTTCGCTGGCAATGACAAATAGAGCTCCTAAAGTAGTTTTAGTAGCAGTAAAAATATTGTACTATGCCTTACGATAGTTCGTTATAACACAACAGTATTATACATTAAAATTGTAGTCAAAAGAGTGAGTTTTCTGTATTTTTATTGTTATGTATTCTGTGCCGGGAATTGGAACCTGGAAACGTATGTTCATTAACAGGATCACTGCCATTCAATTCGATATTTTTTAGACCAGGAAATTACTCATTTCAAGTTTCAACAATGTATGACCATCTAAAACCCGGTACGTATGTCCCGATATTTGTTGGCTGATATATATTTTTACTTAAGCCATACAGCCATAAAACATTTGACAACTTCAATCTTCTGTACTGTAAAATTTATCAATTATTATTGTAACACTTAGCCATTCATATCAAAACTTCAAACAACATCTGAACGTAAAGGCGTTCCCACGCTGCACTCCGTCGCCTAAAGTTAATAGCTTGCAGCTATTTATGTCATGGGCGTTATAAATCAGAATCAACGTCGCTCCGTCCACCGCTCACTCAGTAATTTGATGCAGAAGAATATGCCGAGTGAAATTCCCTGTGACAGCCATTTTAACGTGGAATGTGGAAGTTTGTTCCTTGAGCTATTTACATCTTTGCTATTATAAGATGTGAACATGTTCTATGGAGACCGACCGGTCATTAGTGCGATGCAGCCATGTGTTGAGAAAAATAAGTTACTTTGACCGTTCTTCACGGTGGAAAAGCTGGACAGATTTTACCCAATTTTGGTACAGGGATAGCTACTATCCAAAGATGGCTATAGGTATTTATTACCCGGCTACATATTATTACACATATATCGATAATTTCAACCAATTTTTTAAAGTGAGTTATACTTGTCCCTGACTTCTAGGTAATATATAACATTAGTTATTTCATGCTTTCATTGAGTGCAGTCGAAAATAAGTTAAAAAACAAAAAGCTGCGTGAATTGTGTCAATTTAAAAAAATTATCAATGCAAAATTCAAACTGTAGATTTCAAATATATAGGTACCAATAAGTCTCAATAACCAAAAGTATATTGTCGATCAAACGAACACCGGAGTCCAAAATTAACTAATAGTTGAATATCATAAATATTTGGCTCCAGCATCATTGACATGGAAAGCATTTTACTGCTGGCTTGTTGAAATGCAACCGACACCATTAAATCGCAATACAAAGAACTGTCCAATTAATATTTCATTACGGATTGGTATAATTTATACCGGATTTATTACCTTCCACTTTGTGTCCGTGGTTGTGGGTAAGGGTTTGTACTGATTACCGTTTCGCGTCATTACATAATATACATATAAGGAAGCGGAACGAAAATAATTCAACATTTAAATACACTTATTTTGGGCTTCACATAAACGAAGCTTTATTGGTTAACGTTATTAGTATTTTTTGTAAAACCTTTTGTGATTGTAAAAGTGTAGTATCATTCATACAAAATACAGATATATTTTGTATGTTGTTGTTGCTGCCACTACTCTAAGAGCCGGCGCACACTACGGCTTCTGGTCGCCGCCACAGTATACGTTCATTAAGCCAAAACGGCTGGTCCGATTTCGATGATTTTTGGTCCATAGCTAAACATTCATACTCGTAGATACATATGAGTAGGTATCTATAGATTTGGGGAGCTCCATAACGCCCCCGCCGAGTCAAGCAAAACGCGCACGCGGGCACGCTGTACCATCTTCTCTCGAAGTACATATTTTTGTACGTAATGGAATCCCATTTCGTTATTTAGTCCATTGAATAAAAAGTTCTAGAGTGCGTGAGTTAGTAACGTAAGATGTTTCTTCGGAAACATGTCAAGAGTCCCTAGGTAATAAACATACTAAAACCCCGGGACACTAGGAGGAGCCCCGGAGTGGGGGGAGGGGGGGAAAGGGTCCATTTTTTCATTTTTCGCTTAAATCTCAAAAACGGTACATGTTAGAGAAAAACTTTCAAGGAAAAGTTGAAAGGCCATAAAATTATCTACAAGTTGTACCTGAATAATTTTTTCCTATATCCTACCGTTTCTGAGTTACACGCAGTAAAAAATGATTTTGGCTCAAACAATTTCCCCATACTACATACCCATGTTTATCACATCAATCGATCAAAAAATATTTCTTTCTTCCAAAAAACTCAAATGTGCAACTTGTGACCGGTACTGATAGATTGCTCTTAATTAGGTCTATAATTGGTAAAGTAAACACATTCCTCCATGGAAGCCTTTAGGAGGAATCAATTGTCAAAATATTATATTAGGGTAGTTTGAGTTACTGAACTTGATCTTTTTATTTCTTCTTCCAAAAAAACTCAAAACTGCAACTTGTGACCGGTACAGATAGATTGCTCATAATTAGGTCTATCATTGATAAAAATACCAGATTCCACCACGGAGGCGTTTACGGGGAATTGAATTTTATTAGGGTAGTTACGATACTTGAACTTTTTATTTTTTTTCTTCAAAAAACCTCAAAAGTGCAACTTTTGACCAGTACTGATAGATTGCTCTTAATTAGGTCTATAATTGGTAAAAAAAACACATTCCTCCATGGAAGCCTTTAGGAGGAATTGATTGTCAAAATATTATATTAGGGTAGTTACGCAACTTGACCTTTTTATTTTTTTTCTTCCAAAAAGCTCAAAAGTGCAACTTGTGACCGGTACTGATAGATTGCTCTTACTTAGGTCTATAATTGGTAAAAAAAACACATTCCTCCATGGAAGCCTTTAGGAGGAATCGATTGTCAAAATATTATATAAGGGTAGTTTTCGAATTTTTCACCTTTCATGGGATGTAGCTCGAAAACGGCTGCGAATAGAAAAAAAATATTGAGGTACAACTTGTACATAATTTTATGGCCTTTCAACTTTTCCTTGAAAGTTTTTCTCTAACATGTACCGTTTTTGAGATTTAAGCGAAAAATGAAAAAATGGACCCTTTCCCCCCCTCCCCCCACTCCGGGGCTCCTCCTAGTGTCCCGGGGTTTTAGTATGTTTATTACCTAGGGACTCTTGACATGTTTCCGAAGAAACATCTTACGTTACTAACTCACGCACTCTAGACCCCCCTTGGAGGGACTCATTCAATGGACTAATTGTTAATAATGTTCATACATTTCTATGTACAACATATAGGTACATATGGATATGAATTGATATTGATAATTCACTATTTTAAATCAGCGTGATCTGACCTTTATACAACCGGCACGTATGGATAACGACACGGGTAATGCTGGAATTTAAACACAACGTTCGGGACACTTCACACAATACCTCGTTAAGCTGTGCTTCACCTGTACACCGAATTGTATACTCTTTAGACAATTTCAAATAATGTTTTCAGTATTGATGATCTTATTGTTTTTATAATTGGATGTTCCTATCATTAACTTTGACGACGCGTTTGGCTCGGTTGGTAGACACCTGCCTACTGAGTCGGCGGTCCCGGGTTCGAATCCCGGCCGGGGCAAATATTTGTGCAAATATTTGTTCTTGGGTCATGGATGTTATCTATATAATGTATTTATATATTATGTACATAGTTCATATTAATGCGCAGAGTATCCCGGCTCATTTTACGGATTTAAATAGTTACAACTTTTGACTTAAGTAATATCCATGCGATCCTAATCTCGGAATCTTGGCTTAAGCCGTGTCTACCTTCTTCGTTGTATTCATTGCCTGGTTTCCACCTAATTCGTCATGACCGCTCTGAAAGAGGTGGTGGTGGAGTTGCCATCTATCTTCGCTCGTTTATTCCATATTCTATTGCCTGTATAATCACGTCATTCTCCTGTTTCTGACGTTCCAGAATATTTATTTCTGGACATCTCTCTTTCTCATACGAAACTTCTACTCGGAGTTTTCTATTCTCCTTCACTTACTGTTGATTACTTCACTTCTTTCGAGAAAACTCTGGAGAATCTCAAGCCATCATTTAACCATCACATTATAATGGGTGATTTCAATACATGCTTACTTAAAGATGACCACCGTTCTAAATCTTTATTATCCCTGGCAGAGGCTTGCAACCTAGGAATTCTCCCTTCTGGCGCAACGCATAACTTTCCCAATTGTACTCCATCTTTATTAGATCTTACCCTCACTTCATCTATTCCTCATGTTGCTAAGCACGGTCAGCACTCTGCAGATGCCTTTTCTTATCACGACCTGTTGTATTTGTCTTATAAAATTAGACTCCCTAAGCCCAACGTTAAAACTCTCCTTCAGCGCAATTTTGCTCGAATGGACGTTGATAAACTTCGTGAGGATGCTGCTGACATTGATTGGGGTGTCATCTGTAGAGCTGTTAGTGTGGACGAACAGGTGTCTCTTTCTAATTCCCTCCTCGTGCAGCTCTACGATATTCACGCCCCAGTCCGTTCTGTACGGGTAAAACATCTTCCTGCTCCTTGGCTCACCCAAGAAATTAAGGAGGTGATTGAAAAGAAGAATGCAGCCAAGTCAAAGTATAAAACTAATTGCACAGAAAGTAATAAAGCACGCTATCTAGCCTTGCGTAATCGATGCAACAGGATTTGTCGTGATGCTCAGAGACGTCATATCCATCAGTCTGTGGAGAATGGTGACCCTGCAAAAGTCTGGAAATTTCTTAAGTCACTTGGAGTTGGAAAGTCACAGCAGAACCCCTATACTAGTGATATAAATTTCGATCAGCTTAATCAGCATTTTTCCACTTCTGCCACTTTCAGTGGCTCAACTAAAGTTAAGACTCTTGATCATCTTTCGTCGCTTCCAACTCCTGACTTTTCACCTTTTTCTCTTGCACAATTTACCGACAGTGATGTTAAGAAGAACATATTAGCGATTACCTCAAATGCCGTTGGCGTGGATTGCATTAGCCGTAATATGATCCTCCCTCTCCTTGATCTCCTTGTACCCATTATTACCTTTATCCTCAATCATTCTATATCCACCAGTACTTTCCCTACGCTCTGGAAGGATGCCAATATTATCCCGATACCCATGAAGCCCAATCCTTCCGTGTTTTCGGACTATCGACCTAGTACATACATACCTAGTACGTACATAGTACGGCTACTGCTCTAATCAAAATTACTGATGATATTCGAGAAGGTATGGATAAGCGAAAATTAACGGTGTTAACGCTTCTTGATTTCAGCAATGCGTTCAATACTGTTGATTTTGATATTTTATTAGGTACTCTACGTTCTCTTAACATATCTCCTGCGGTTATTGATTGGTTTCGTAGTTATCTAGGTGGTCGTCGGCAGAGAATAAAGGTGGATAATTCCCGATCTTCGTGGTGCAACACTTTGGCCGGTGTTCCGCAGGGTGGAGTGCTATCACCCTTGTTGTTTTCTATTTTCATTAATTCCATTACACGTAACCTTTCTTCGCGCTATCACCTTTATGCCGACGATCTTCAAATCTATTTGCAGGGTGAAGTTGGAGAACTTCCGTCTGTTATTAACTCTGTAAATGACGACTTGGCACACATTTTGAACTGGAGCTATAGCTTTGGTCTCAAGGTAAACCCAGTAAAGACCCAAGCTATTATAGTTGGTAGTGCTAAACTTATAGCTAGGGTTGATGTTGATAAGCTGCCATCAATTTATTTCGATGGTGTCTTAATTCCTTTTTCACAACAAGTCAAAGACCTGGGTATTATTTTAGACCAGACCTTATCTTGGGTGCCTCAGGTGAATGAGGTCAGCAGGAAGATGTTTGCAGCGGTGAGCTCTCTTAGAAGACTCCGTAATTTTCTTCCAATCGCCACCAAAATTGCGCTTTGCCAAACCTTACTTCTTCCAATCTTAGATTATGCTGATATCTCCTACCCTGATCTCACAGAAGAACAGCTTAATAAACTTGAGCGTATTCAGAATATTTGCATCCGGTTCATATTTGGGCTTCGTAAATATGACCATGTTTCCAGTTTCCGTTCGCAGCTCAAGTGGCTTCCTATCCGCTTTCGTCGTAACTCTCACATTCTCTCTCTTCTTTACAATATTCTTTTTCACCCTGCAACTCCCTGCTACCTCAAGGAGCGTTTCAGTTACCTTCGTTCTATTAGGTCCTCTCAAAATTTGCTTCTGGCTGTCCCTTCTTCTTCTTCCAAATTCTATAACAGCTCATTTACCTTTCAGGCTACTCTATTGTGGAACTCTCTCCCTGTTGAATTGAAACGTAGTCAATCCGTTGCTACTTTCAAAACACACCTCAAAGAACATTACTTGTCTCTCCTTTAATGCTCTGTCACTGTGACTGACATAATCAGTGGTTCATTACACAAAATATTATTTTAAATATGTATAAGGTTTAAGTAAGTTTATATATGAGTATATATTTAGTCTTATGTTCATTTATGTATATTTTTATGTATGTTTATGTTTCAATATATATTATTATAGGTTTTAGTAGATTTTAATAATTTTTCAGTAGTTTTCTTGATTACTTTTTGCATCGCCTATTCATCTCATTTCATTTATATTAATCCGCTACCCAAAGGTTGTCTGGAAGAGATCGGTTTTTAGCGATAAGATCGCCTATTGTTTGCCTCTATTGTAATGTTAAGTGTCATTTGTATTTGTATTTCTTTCTTCTTGAGGTGTGCAATAAAGAGTATTCTATTCTATTCTATTCTATGTATATCGTCGTCTAGTACCCATAGTACAAGCTTTGCTTAGTTTGGGACTAGGTCGATTTGTGTATGATTGTCCCTTAATATTTATTTATATTTATTTATTTTATTAATCTTTCTCTCATCGTATTGAAATGAGAACTGATTTTGTTAGGGGATGGGCCATGATTTCAGCAAAACTCTTAACAGCGCGAGGCAGCTCGATGAATATTTTGTATGGACGTTACCGCCGAGAGTACAACGCCATCTGCTAGTGTGAATATCGTAGTCTTCTCATCATGTCAATACGGTTCAATAGGTTGGAACCAATTTTGGTACTAGACATCCAAAGATTGTCATGGGATACTTTTTAAACGGCTACGGTAAACAAAAAGTGGTCTAGTGAAGCAGCAAAGTTTTTTTTTTATTATTTTTATTAAAGCAGTAACGTCTGCGAACGTAAACCAAACGTTTACAAGAAGAAAAAAAATTGAACGGTTCAGGCAGGATTTTTAAGCCGCAAAGATATTCGGAATACGAAATCAAAGAAAACATGCATCGCGCAGTTATTTATATCATGCAATCGTGACCTGTACAAAATGGGTTTTCAATAAAATTTCAGTTTTAAAATAGTATTTTATCATGACATGAAATGAAATGTTGCCATAACGTGCGTTATAACAGGCTTTGAAGTATCACGTTTTGGACGGAACAACTCGAGAGAACTGTAAAGAAATTTCATAAAAAATTGAAGGCCTAGGTTGGCAAGTATTTTTTTAAACAAGGCGTCTCTGAATTATGTTTTTTTTTAGTGGTGTATTTTTCATTTTATTGCATATGTTTGAGAAAAGCACTATACCTACATGCCTTAGTCGTGAAAAGGGCTTGCCGGTTTCGTATCACTATCCGGCCTCTCTACGGTCGGTCGTCTACACCTATTGACCCGGCCCTTCTTTTCCGGCGTCTGCAATAATATGTACTATTATAAATTTCACACACACTAGCATGTTGTCGTAATCTTATTCCAAAGTCACGTTTTGCTGTGCTAACTATGAAACCCAATTGCAGGGTGCATTTAGCTTGAGATCCCCGTGAATCGTGCTCAAGCCTTTGAGCGTCTTCCACATTTGAGCATTCGTAACATTTCTTAACTCAGTTCTGACGACTTAACACGCTTAAGGCGTATACGGTAGGTAAGGCGAGGACGCGACATCATAATTATTATTTATGTAATAAAACCTCACGCGATCTCAGATGGTCGGACGAAATTAAAAAGACGGCAGGGCTGACCTAAAGTAGGATTGCCGCATCAAGAACAGTTTGGAAATCCATGCAAGAGGCATATGTCCAGCAGTGGCCGCATATATGCTGGAAAAAAGAAAACCTCACAATATTAATTTTAAACGGACTCTGCCAATTTTCTACTAATTTCCTTTAAAAGAAAAACAATGCCGATTTTATACTCACTTCCATAAACGCAAAGTAATGAGTTTTTGAGGAATCTTCAACAACGCGTTCTTTTTTATTTCGTTGAAACGAGCACTTATGTTGTGAAACTATGTACCAATGAAATTGACAAGTTAAAATGATAGTTATAGCATACCATGAATAATTGAATATATCTAGTTACCTACTGGCTTTTTTGTGTAGTAAAATATGTTTATTCTACGACTAGCTGCGCCGCGCGATGTTACCCGCTCATCCCACGGGAATACTACATTTTTTCGGGGCAAAAATTAGCCTATGTGATAACCCAGGGTGTCAGCTACCTTCATACCAAAATTTATCAAAATTGGTCCAGAAGTAACGAGCATACACATAAATATACTCACTAACTTTTGCCATCATAATATTAGTGTGATCATTGTGGGGAATGAAGAAACTTCCAAGATAATTAACGTTTATATATGTATATAAGTTTCCACGATTGTAGCGCATTAAAATGCCACCATATTATTCCATTTTAAAACATTTCACAAATGTAACAAAACGAAAGCTGTCACTCTTATGAAACGTCAAAAAACATAATATACGCGTTACTTATAATAAAAAAAATCTAAATGGATGTCATTAAGTACAAAATGGCTGATTGAAGGTCATCTGAAAGTATGCGCCTTAACTAAGTTGAGTCGCGACGCGACACGACACGACCTCGAGACACGTGCCTGCAATTCGTGCTAAATAACGCTTGTTGCAATTCGTTTAATGAATTTCACGGGTCCTTTGTAGGAGACGGAGCTCATTACGTTAATGTCGGGGTGTGAGAGATTACGGCTAGAAGGTACAAGCGGTAGCGGGTGCCGTATGTTTACTTCGTTCACGAAGGAAATAATAAATCTACCTAACGCTTTTTTTTACGGTGAGGCGAAAACCTAGGATTTTGTACCTGCCTGTGTGATGAATACGTACAGGTGAATTTTGTAACTATATTTTACCCAGTGGAAAAAGATTGCTGAACTAATTCATTTATTCATTTATTTATTGCAATACCATGGTTATAATTACAAGGTGTTAATTTAAATAACACGCCTGCATACGATTTATCTCAGACGTAAAATTATGTAAGAAAAATATAATTTCCCGATATTTCCTACAAACTTTTGTATAACAACTTAAATTGAGTTGCGAATTCCATATCCTTTTTGTAACTCAGTGGAAGTTTTCATACAGTTTCTTGGGACACATCAGGAAATTATGTTTGTCATACACAGAAGAATAAACAGTAGGTATTTAACAATTTCGTAAAAACAGAAAAAAGGAAAAAACATCAGGAAATTAAAAATCATCCCATTTATTCATTTATGTACATGAAGATATAGTTCGGTGAATAGAGACTACACGACTGAGGGTGACCTTACAAGGGGTCAGTTAGTTCTGAATTTTTGATATGTTATCTAGGACGGTTAGTGAGTATTTAAATCCCCTCCATCACGCCCGCCGCAAGATTGAAAAGATTTTTCTACTCTTCAGTATAACCTGTAAAGGACGAAATAAATAAATCGCTATTCTCTCCTCACATGCGGCGCCTGCTCGGCCACGGGACTAAGACACAATAAAACTTGTCGTGCGGCGATAAACTAGCTCTAACTAAACACTCACTTTTCCCCAAACTTAATGATGTGACTTTGTTATGAGGTCCACGGTCGTCGCTCTTAATGTACCGTCGTTAAGGCTCATTGCCACCAAGATGACCTTATGTGGTGTCTGTTTTACGTTAGCCGCTACACGCCAACTCCATGGATGTACCTATATAAACTCACCTACTACAAGTGGCTCTGTGAGCTGTCGACCTCTTGATAATTCACCTACTTATTATATATTCTTATCTATTAGCGAATGAAGAGATAGAGGTAGACCTAGATTTACTTGTTTTAAATAAATGAAGGAAGGCACTATATCGAGTCAGAAGAGCGGCAGCTGATCATGGGCAAGAAAAGAGTGACGTCTTCTTCACCAACAACAAGCTCCTCAATTCTGAATGAACAATCCCACGTCAGAGTAAAGCAATGAGTCTACGATGGTTCAAAATTATATATAACAAGGTCACCAAACAATCGATACACAGGAAATCTAAAAATACCCGTTTTCGGCATAAACATTTAAATCCTTTTAGGTTGCGGAAGGGACAAAGTTGTGTTCCTCAAACTTTTGTTTTGCGCATTTATATTTCATCGTCACGCTCTCACTCCGACATTGTTCGTTGTATTGTAAATTGTCTTCATTTGTTTTTTTGTAATAACTTAACTTTGGATTTCATTCATAATAACATTTTATAAATTTAATAATAATACCAAAATATACCTACCGTTGATTAAGTGACGTCTTTTACGATTCTTGAATATCCGAGAGCTATTTTTACTTATACTATAGAGATTCGACGTATTATATTATACTGTACCTATACAAAGATATTTCATTTTGCTTACGTCAATCAAATTAGGTCCATAAAAATCGTTTTGAGGAATTTATTTTCAGTAAGCTGGAGCTCGTTTGAGTATAATTTTAATTTGGTCTTAATTGCATGTAATTTGTACTGCCGAAATAAAAGTTAGAAACCAGAAAATATTCTCATTTAATTGCAAACTTATATTTTATCAAGAAAATCGCCTTGGTGGATGACCTACATGAAATAACATGTTTTTATTCATATTTTATCAATGTCACCTCCAGGGATGGCGATAACTTGGCTTAGATACACACCTTTAAATAGGACTAAATTACGTAGTAAAACGATTTCCACCTTGCTGAATATTTATTCTTAAAAAAACTAATTTGGTTGGTCTAGTTTTAAAATAATAAGCCGTATACATAATGTATTTACACACAGGTTGCCATCTTCCTCTATTTTAAATATGCTTTGTATCACAGCCATACAGAAATCTGATTTAATACTACAATGAACTGTTGAGAACAAATCGTACGCCGAAATGTTCACAAAAAGATGCTTTGAATTCGTATGAAAACTTTGAAAATGCCAAAACCGTGTACCGTGTACCTATTTACCCAACCCAACACATTTCAAGAAAAAATCGAACCATTTGTAAGGCGTCAGTACTGCGAACGAGGTTGTTAAGTCGAATCCGACCACGCGCGCTTCCGACGGGCTCTGCCGAATCCAGTGGAAAGCGGATATTTTTTAAGTAAGTCTGATAAAAAAGGCTATAAATCGCGAGCCCATCAATTTGCATGCTAATACAGCTCGGGGAAGGCTGCCCCAGACAAGTGAGTGACAAGGGCGCAACTCGCCTACCCTTCGAGCGCCTAAGCGACCCCCTGGGTATTAAGACATTTTTCTTCTTTCAGCAATTATATTAAATTTCGCCTTCAAAGAATCATTTTGACCTTCTTATTAAAAAAAAACTAAGCAATGCCGCGTCTTCCAGGCAAAGTAATTTGCCTCATCTCGTCGTCATATTTTACAGTCATTCGTTACAAGTATCTTAAATTAATATTTTTCTTGTTTATTCAAAGCAATTTCCTTTGAGAATGACAAAATATTTCCGGTACGAGTAATTCTGTTTACGCAATTTGTTATGATTTAATTTTCGAATTGTCGCAGTCTCAACGTCGTGAAAATAACATTAAGAAATATATAATTTCCTATTTTAGAGACCAGTCTGTTTGGGTGTAGGCAGTGAGCCTTCATAAAAAAACATAAGTAGCGTGAAATTGAGAGTCTTCTATCCTTAAGTAATATATTTTATAATTTTTAAACGTCTAGCACTTTTAGATACGACTTGGAGTGCTAAGAATGATAAGAGAGATAAGAATGACGGATCTTTTATCATTCGGGCGATAACCACGACTATCATAAATCCTGGTACACTGATGCTTGAATAAAAATAACTACACTACAGACACGGAAAGACACAGATTGGGAGGAAAGGTTCAAACATAGAAGCACAAATATTATTTTTGTTTATTTAACGAATCGAAAGAAAATCTAACCGTTTTTAACCAAAAGTCACCAAACATGGATTCTTAAGCTTAATACCTAACTAAAATCTAATTAACTTACAACTACAAGGTGTTTGTCTTGTTCTAACACTCTCTTCCATTAGTTCATCAGTCTCGATATCGCGTTCGCAAACAAATTCATTGCGCTTAGACACAGATTATATACAAGTGGCTTAGAGTAGGGAGTTGATGAGCGCGGTCGCGTGCGTAACGGGCGACTGCAGGCGCAGGAGCGTGCGCCGCCGGTGCTCAACGGCAGAGATGGGTAAAAATTAAATGTAATCGATTAAGGCGACTCCGTACGTGGAATGGTGATATTTAAAGTCCTAAGGCTCGTAATCTAGCCAACGGAAAAATCTGAAAAAAATATATGTTATTTTTGACTATTTCTTCTAAAAAAATATAGTTGGATTTTTTTTTAAAGCAATAATTACTATGGAAAAAATAATGTTGAAATAGGGTCGTTTTCAATTTTCAATTCCCTAAGGCTTCTAAACTACAAATGATATTTACACGGCTCTTTCGCAAGAACATTGACAATTCATTGATCTTTAATCGTATTGTTTAAAAGTTAGTAAAATGGAAATTCGGTCTAATAAAGCATCAAAAAAACTGAATTTCCGCGAGCGCGGCCGTGCTCGGGCTGCGAGCTCAGTGTAAATCTAACCGTCGAAGGGGAAGGCTGTGTCACTTGCTCTCGCGATCCATCTAGTTACGGAAAATTATTATAGTACCGGATCCCGCGGAGCGGAGGTTCGATCTGTCTTCGTGCGTTTGAAGTGTATTTTAAGAGAGTGTAGTTCGTTTTTTCACACGACTACGCTATGCGACATAACAAAAAGCACTCATTTTCATATAGAATTACAATCAACTGTTTTTTTTCGTATTTAGGTATCTATTAATTTTAAGTACTTATAAAAAAATTGTCATTGCTTAGCATTCCCGGACACATTTGGATACTTAGATATTCTCAGTCATGGGCCCACACCAGACAGGATTCCCAGAAAATAACACTTTTGATGTGGGTTTTAGGGCCCTTCTCTGTGTAATATTAGAGTACCTTAGGTATTTCGGTTGGTAAAAAAATCTGATAATACAGATATTTAAGTATGATAACGTCTAATGATCTTTATTAATTCAACCCTAAGAGATATGAATATCGTAATGCAGAACAAGTATTGTTCGTTTGAATACCATTGTAATATTCGGTAAAACGCTAATTTACGAATACGAATATTTATTGTAAGTATTCACATTCGTTGCGTCACTAGTACAGTACATGACATATGATATAAAAATACATTATCAAAAATTACAATAATTTTCTATTCAAGAAGGCAAGTGACAATTTTGGCATGAGGGCTTATTTATGTAAATATAGTCAGAATACATATTTGCATCAATAAATTTCCCACTTCATATTTAAATCTAAATGAGCGTTAGTAATTATTGACATATCCGCCGGGCCTAGCTAGACATACCTAGCCTGGCCATAAGTTCTGTTCCATTGTTTACTGTTTATAAAATAAAAACCTGATTTTTATTACATATCGTTTAAAAGCCATATATTAATGATCGGATTACAGTTGAATTAATGAAAAATATATAACTTTATTTAGACTCATCGTAATGCCCAGACTTGATTTTTGACTAATGCTCAGAATTTTTCTCTCTAAGTTTGCCAGAGGGCAATGAAACGATCTTGGATCAAATTAATCGATCGCGGAAGGAACGCCAAAACCCAAATAGCTTACGTAACTCAGACAACCGCTAAACTAAAGTAGGGCTGAAGAAATCTACACCCACCGAATAAAATGCGGAACTTCTAAGTTAACGTAAAAAAAAGATACGGCTCTTTATGCCGCAAAAAAACGTATCTACGCTGGAAAGGAAAATTATCCAAGAGACACGGAGCTAACTTTACAGGAGATCTAAAAAACTACGAACTTTAAAAAAAATAAAATTATTAAATATTCTGTGGACCTACTTTTTAAATGAATCATTTATAATTATAAACAACATCATGTTCTCTACATGTCGCTTTTGTTATTTTGTCTATTAATGGAATAATTTAAAATTTAGCATCGCTTACGCAAAATGGCTGTCAAAATAGAATTAGGTAAAATTATCTAAACGACACGGTTCCCGAGATATTAGTCAGGTAAAATAGTATAATCTACATTTTACACAACAATCAACATAGTAAACAATATCTATGTGCATACGATGCTCATTTTATATAAACAATATCATGTTTTTTACATGTTGCTTTTGTTATTTTGTCTATTAATGGAATATTTTAGGATTTAGCGTCGCTTACGCAAAATGGCCGTCAAAATAGAATTAGGTAAAATTATCTAAACGACACGTTTCCCGAGAAATTAGTCAGGTAAAATAGTATAATCTATTACACAACAATCAACACAGTTAACAATATATGTGCATGCTCATTTTATAGTCAGGTAAATATATAAATGTGCATAAATCAGCATGAAATAAATCAAGAAAAATTATCTAATCGCCTTTGTAGGAAATATTTTAGGCATGAAAAGCTATTTATCGTACAATAAAACCTCACGATTAATGTTTTAATTAGAGGAAAATATTTATTTTCAAACATTAAAATTAATGAAGTGACATTTAAAGTTCTCTAAGACAAAAACTTATGGTCCAACTACGCAAATACAAAAAAAAACTACTTTACAAATGTTAAAGATTTATTCATCAGATATCACGTGAAATTTCAATTTTATCAATTTTTATGTGTGATCTGCTGAAAGATTTCCAGTAGTTCTAGACCAATGTATGGTAGCAAACGATAGCTATGACTAATGAGAACAGCACAAGAGTTCTCAAGACTGCAGTCACTCGGTACTAATTAAGGAATTTTAAATCACGAACTACGTGAAATTTCAAGTTTTACAATTGCAATGAGATAATATCCTATCCTAACAAGAATAACAAAACTACCTACAACTCTGTGTGGTATAAGTGACGTCTCACATAAGTCACGACACTGTTTGAGTGAGATGGCGTTTGGGTCCATCAAGCGAGTCCAAAGTAATGCCTTAGCGCCACAGACACAGATTTACACCGCAGATGGGCCTAAGGCCTAACGGCCTTTATAAATATATTGAATTACTACTAAATGTGTGATATTTTATAAAAAAGAACCGGTAAAGTTGTCTAACTACCAATTTAACGAAAATATTTGTTTTTTCAATTCAAGATAAGCGACAGTAGTCGAAAAGTTATATCAGGTAAAAAAGGATAAGCGACAATGGTTTCATAGTATCAAAGCAGGTAAATTTGGATAAACGCCAATAGTTAAGATACGACAATCAGGTAATTTAATCTATGTTATTTTTTTTTATAGAATCTTATATCGATTCTGTTTAATAATGTGGAAATACCACATTTTTACTTTTTGGCTAATGCGCATAAGCATTTTAAACACACATGACTCAGAGGGCGCTCCAGTAGCGAAGAATTATGGAATCAAAGATTTAGTGTGATTGACGTAACGATATGATAGCTCAGTTGGGAGAGCACTACGCCGGAAACTTAGGGTCGCAGGTTCGAGTCCTGCTTACATTGCAGTGGATCACATTCAATTTTTCTTTCATAATTTACCTTTATGTTAATTTTATCATAAAGACATAGGTAAAATGCCTCAAATGACTTTAAAATATATTTTACGATCAGGTAAAAACAGTTAACCAACAAGTGCAAGGTTAGTCGCAATAAAGAAAATTATCCAAGTTGTTTGATCTGTTTTGACAAATAAGTAAAAAAGCTCTAAGGTTCATTATTATACAAAAAACTTTTTATGTAATCTCCATTTTGCTAAAAAAAACCTCAAAAATCAAGTCGTTTAGTAGAAAAAAAAGTAGAGATTCTCTAAATCACCGACGGGATAAGCGACACAAAAGTCGTCAGACAGATGTAGGTATACGAGACCCAACCCATTGGATGCAGAAAAATCTGCCGATCCCAACAGTGTGTTTAACTCAATATCCCCAAAAATGTCGCTTAGATAAGTTCTCCTTTCCAGCATCGGCATATTTTGACACTCAAGTAAATTAACATTTATAGGGTATCCATTGACCTTGAACATTGAAATTAGCCAAAAAATTCGTCTAGTAAAATATCGTCAATATCAACAAGTATAGGGGAAAATCTGAGAACATTACTAATGTAGTCATAAAAAACTATCACTGTTTATAAGTAGGTAAAGGACGTAAATCCGTTTTCCAACGGTAAAGTTGAGTTTGTCGCTCTATTATTTATAGTTTCTTATATTTCTTATATCTCTATCTTTTCATTAGAGCAGCATGACCCGGGGGATAAAGCTGTACCTCCACTACTATGTTAAAATATCGGTTCATCCGCTGGGTCACGATATGATTTTTTTATTAAAAAACGATATTTTTTATTTTTGCATGATTTTACACGTATAATCAAGAATTTTGTCGGCATTTTAACTATTCTTGGTAGGTACCTACACATACAAAAGAAACTAAAAAGTATTTATCGATGCGAGACTTCCAAATGGCCAATTTCACTTATTTTTTTGGAAAATAGCTTTAACGCATTTTATTTTTAATATTCTACTGTAGTGGGTAAATAGATATTTAGTAATCCGCAATAATTATATCATTGTTTAAATGATTTATTTTACTTCGAGATTTTTCAATGCCTTTAAATATTATAAGGTTTGTTCATCTTCAACTCTCGCTCGGACTATGCGAGTGTATGAAGCTGCTTGGACGCCACTCAACGAGATTATGAACGAAGTAATGTTCCGGGGGCGCACGGTCGGCGGGGGGAATAACGTTAGGCTCCGCCCAGATCCTCAAGGACGTTGGGATTAGGAGTCGCCTTAACGGTTAACGATTAAAAATTAATTTTAATCGTACTAGTTTCGATTAACTTCATCCCGATTAAATTAATCGTAGATTAATATCCATCGATTACATCTTTAATCGATTAATTAATTTGATTAATTTTCTCTCGATTAATATTTGGACGTAATAAGATATTTTGCACTGATATATCCTATTAATAAGACCGCTATTTGAACCTGTTCGCTACTGCTAGGTATTGACCCTTCCCGCTAATGCTGTGTAAATAAATGTATTACGTAATACGCCGTACAACGAAAGTATAAAAACTAAATTTTGAAAGGAACAGCTAAAGCAAATAACAATACGGTTCCCCGAACCTCAATAAGAACGTCTCTCGTGGGATCCCGCTGCTTTGCGAACTTTGCAATAATGATTGCCTTCCAAAACAAATAACCCGAACTGAGAAGCAAATAAGTATCTCATCTGCGAGATATTGGCTTTGTCTTATACTATTTGATACACACGAGAAACGAGCCCAACACCACGCCAGCCTGAACCCAAAATGTTGTAACTACGACGGCTTCAAGCTTTGTAAAGTTTTTTTATTGTATGAGGCAAGCGA
Organism: Apotomis capreana; assembly: GCA_947623375.1. Taxonomy (NCBI): domain Eukaryota; kingdom Metazoa; phylum Arthropoda; class Insecta; order Lepidoptera; family Tortricidae; genus Apotomis; species Apotomis capreana. Next base: position 6,922,640 of record OX392500.1, on the reverse strand, counting down.
TGTAGGCCCCAAAGTCACGTAATAGGATGGAAATATATTCGGTTTTCGGCTATTATTTTAACCCACCAGTAACTGAAAATTGCAAGCACTGTTTGTGCATATGAAACCTAGTTTGTAGTTTTGTACCTATGTGCTTTGTGCAACGATTATCTTTAACGGAATGCAAATTTGAAATGAAGCCTCGATATTGGTTTTGAGTATAATTACAAAGGCATGAAAGAGAATTTTAAATGTGAGATATTTGTTTGAACTAATTTTATTAACTTTTCGTGGAAACTAAAGCTACTTAAACAAACGCTAATTTAATTACAGGTATAATTTGTTCGCTCTATAAAGCTACATATTTTTTAATTACAATTATTACATTATGCACGAGAATTTAGTGATAAATCACACACACACTACTACATATTTAAGTAAACCAGTGGTTGACTGGTAGAGATTGCCTCAAGGCATTTAAGTCCACCATTGGCTCTTTTTTAGGGTTCCGTAGCCAAATGGCAAAAAACGGAACCCTTATAGATTCGTCATGTCTGTCTGTCTGTCTGTCTGTCTGTCTGTCTGTCTGTCCGTCTGTCCGTCCGTATGTCACAGCCATTTTTTTCCGAAACTATAAGAGCTATACTGTTGAAACTTGGTAGGTAGATGTATTCTGTGAACCGCATTAAGATTTTGATGCAAAAATAAAAAAAATAAAAAAAAATATTGGGGGCTCCCCATACTTAGAACTAAAACTCGATTTTTTTTTTTTCATCAAACACATACGTGGATAGATCTTCAAAAATGATATCGAGGTTTCTAAAACATTTTTTTTCTAAACCGAATAGTTTGCGTGACAGACGCTTCCAAAGTGGAAAAAAGTTGGTCCCCCCCTCTAACTCCTAAAATAAGAAAATGAAAAATCTAAAAAAAACATATGATGTACATTACTATAAAAACTACCAACGAAAATTGTTTTGAACGAGATCTAGTAAGTAGTTTTTTTTAATACCTATTAATACCTAACTTTGCACCTAATTTATATGGGGCGCTATACATACCAGGTGCAAACTTAACTTAACCACTTAGGGATGGAAAGTGTTTGTACGGAACCCTCAGTGCGCGAGTCTGACTCGCACTTGGCCGGTTTTTGTATTGTGCAATAGTTTTAAAATAAAAAAATAAAAACGGCTTTTACAAAAACGGGAGTGATGATTAAATTGCTGACATGCAATCAAAAACCACCGGAAGAGACAGAAGAAGTCATGATGCTGCACGGTTGATAATATTTATTTATTAATTTATTTATTTATAATGATCACGAGGCTATAAACAATACTGAACGTGTATAATTTTCAAAGACGAAGCCTCTAAATTCAAGGCAAGCAGTCCGTATAGACTCGATGCCTCCTTGGTCTTAACTTTAAAATAATCCCTTATCGTCAGCGTCCCGCCTAAGTACCCAACTATATAATACTCAAATGTATAGTCATCATTCCCTTCCCTTGCACTTATCATTTGAGGTCGGTACAGTATGTTTTGTCTTCAATTATTTCCTTCAAAACAAAAAAATAAAAAAAAAACATCCCGTCCCGATGCTGGCAATTTAAAGAATTCCAGTTTTATATCATTATAAGTGATCGGCACGGCCCGTGCAACGCCGCGGCTTTCCTATAGTAATTTTAATATGAACATAATTATAATCTCACGGTCTTGATAAAAAAAAAAAAAGTGTGTGTGTCAGCTCCGACGCACGACTGGAGTTTACTCTTCAGGCCAGGCGCGCACCACGATTTTTTTTTAGTCGCGCGATCATTTTGTCGCAGAAATAAGCGTACTTCTGGGTTTATGAAAATCGTGGTGCGCGCACTCTCATATAAACCCATATCTTGCATTTATGCGACAAAATTATCGCGCGACTAAAATCGTGGTGCGCGCCTGGCCTTAAGAACGATTATAAAATATATACTCAATACTCAATACGTTTATTGCACATAATGATTAGTAAATACTTTAAGTATCACATTATGTACCCTGTTGGGTGCTGCAAACAAGAACGAGGAGGTAGGCACTTACATAATATTAATATACGAGTATAATATACAGCAAAATTACAATATTTTACAAGGAAAATTTACTTCCGATTCATTTTTAACAAATTGGAGAGATCATGAGTAGTAACTAAATAAGGAAGCGTGATGTAAAGCGCCCTCGAGCGGCTAGTTTAGTTACTAAATTTACGAAAAAAAAACCGTATCTTACTATGAAATCCATACAAAGATACGACCTTATTAATTAAGGAGCTTTGATAATTTTTATGAACATGCCAGCTCCAGCAGGCCTAATACACAACATCATTCATCTAAAAGACATAGATAAATAAAAACATAAACCGTATAAACTTAAAAATAACATGTACACGAAAACAACTAAATTTGTATACACTATTTACATTAAAAAAACTGTATACAAATTTAGGCGATTCCGACAAGGGTTCCGCCAATATTGAATTGAACATTACATTCAAGAAAGATCTGGTATTAGACCTAGCCATTTACATTAGACAAAAACAAACGTACAAAATCACCTTCCTTAAAAAAATCCTTAAATAAATCCAAAATCTCCTTAACAACAACTCCAAACAGCGTTTTGAACTTCTCCTCCCAACTTTCGGTAGAAAACAAACTATCCTTCGTCTTCTCAACCAGCCTTTCAAAAGTAATATGTCTCTTCTTCTTGTCCTTATTTTGTCTTTGATCTTCCATATCAGCCCGCTCAATATAGGCTGATTGACCAATAGGCACTCGGACCTCTTCACATCTGTTACTCTTTTTGACTTCCGCGGCTTACGAACCTCTTGTTGTGGCTCGCTCTCTAATCTGTACTAACTTACTGATCGCTGGCCCTCAGCCTGACAGACAGAATCTTCAGACTCTTTAGATTGTAACGGCTTCGACAAATTAGCATCTCTATATGACTTTCCAAAACTTAAGTCATTCTCAAAAACAGATGGCGCATCCTGACTACAAACATCCGTATCCTTTTTTTCCTTATTTTGCATATACAACCAAAAAGCCCGTTTATATATACATCCCTCAGCAGACATAATCCTGCGAATTTCTTACTCCTTCACAAAAACCGGGCACGACTTATCTAAGGCCATATGGCTGCCTTTACAATTAATGCATCTAAAAATAGTCGTTTCGCAATTGGCATGCTCCCCGCCGCATTTCGGACACGTAACTTTAGTAGTAGGACAAAACCTGCTCAGATGACCGAACTTCCAACATATTGAACATTGGGTAACCGGGAAAGTGTACTGATTTACCTTAAATCGGCAACCGTAGGCATAAACATATGGCGGTAAAGAAGTTCCCTTAAAACACAGACGAATAGCTTCAGCCTTAACCCAACGCCCATCATGATCCAAACGGTTCAGTCTACATATTGACAAAATGTCTTCAGACCCTTCAATATTCTTTAAAAATTCGTCTTCCTCAACCTCCAACTCAACCTGCCTTATAATTCCATAAGTGCAGCATGCCATATTAGACCAATAAGAACGTCTCGTCTCATTGTTAAACTCCTGAGAAGCCAGAAGCTTCTCCGCATCATCCTTAGAGTTAAACTGTATGCGAACTTTACGTGGACCCATAAACTTGACGGATAAAATTCCTTTTATACCCTTAAATTGCAGCAACTTTGCCAAACCAATCTGTTTCGGTAAATCTTCTTTTGACACTATATAAACTTCAAATAGCTTGTCAGGCACACCGTCCGGCTCCAGCTGCGTTTTGGCGGTTGCTAAAACCCGCAAGCGTTTAGGTTTCCTGCCTATTGTGATAAAACTATCACTACAACCACAGCTTTCGTCGCTCAGACCACAAGCACGCTTCACCGCTATATGCCGCACATCCGACATGGACTCAGCGTCCGATACAATATCCGATTGACTCGGCCCTGCCTTATTATCAAACTCCACTTCAGATAGCCACGACGGAGCTGCCCGCTGCCCACATTCTAAAAGTGACGTATCACTCACGACACCTCGACTTGACTCACTCATCGCAAAAACAGCGAAAAGGACTCTAAAACTGAATTAACTTATACATAAATAAAATAAAATTTGATAAAATTTTCAACCGTCGCCTTTGACAACCAAACGTCAATCCTCGCAATACTTATATTTTTGGAACGTATCTGCCGTGCTAATTTAAAAAGTCGTATCTCAGTATACGATTGGGGTAAAAATACGACTTCTTGATTTAGCAGATTATGCGTTAAGCGTTATAGACTAAGCTCCCGATATAAAATGACCTTCACAGAGATGTTTATTTGATGAAATGTATTTTATATTTAGTTTAAAATGTCAATAAATATATTGCATATGAGTTGCCTAACAAATTTAAGTCCAGGGTATGTTTAGTTTAAAATTAAAAAAAAATTTTTTTACATTTCACCGATTTGATTATTAGATAAATTCATAATTAAATAATCTTTAATTTTATTTATTTTCAATTCAACAGTCAGACCTTTGCAAAATGCTAGTAGGTATAGATTTACCTGTTTATACCTGGCTACCCAATAGTTGTGACGGGAAAAGAATAGGCAACCTAACGTTTGCATATTCTATGGGCTTCATACTTTCGATTGGTATAGAATTTATCTAATATTAATCAAACCGGTGAAATGTTTAAAACAATTTTTTTTTATTATTAATTAAACATACCCTGGACGTAAATTTGTTAGGCAACCCATATGCAATATAGTTATTGACATATTAAATTAAATATAAAATACATTTCATCAAATAAACAATCGCGGTGAAGGTTATTTTATATCGGGACCTTAGTCTATAACGCTTAACGCATAACCTGCTAAATTACGAAGTCGTATTTTTACCCCGATCGTATACTGAAATACAACTTTTTAAATTAGCACGGGAGATACGTTCGATTTTACACCCCATATTTTTCATACCCCGGGCTTATATATGAAAATCGATTCTTAAGGAGTAAACTCCAAAAAATAACTGAAACACTCACAAACTTTTGGCCAAAATTGGTTTAAAAATATAATTCGTATTTATACTTATAAATGAAGCCCAAAATTGGCCAAAAGTGAGTGAGTATATCCGTTAATTTCTTTCTTAACTCTTGTTTTGCTATGATTAATCCGAGCTATGAATCATAATCGTTTTTACGCCGAAAACCGAGATATTCCACGGCCTGTGCCGATCACTGATCATTATACAAAAAATATGATGAGGATATCAGCGCTCGAAAAAAGTTTCAAGCAATATATATCCATCGCCGTAGCCGGTAAGGCGCAACTTTGCGGCCGATCGCCTGCGATTTATTTTTTGGGCTCCAATAGCACGATCGGCTCCGAGCCGGCAGTAATAAGAGAACTCGCTACTTGATCCGACGCAGCTTTGTTTTACTGAATTTACATTTATATTACTTGGAGTTTTAAGCAATACCTTGCGTGCGGTTTCACCGCACCTCGCCCGCTGTTCCGAACTTCAAAGGCTCTAGGAATTTTAATAGGATTAGCCAGTTTATTACAAATAGATGTATCGGAATTTGTAAGCGACTTAGGCGCTGAAATGTTCGAGACAATATTTGGATCGCGTTTACGTTTAATCTCCAGTAAAACCGTGAATTTCAGGGACTTTCTGAGCCTATTGCCCTTAAACATGCGACTTCCCGAAATTCCTTTGTACGAGACCATACTATGTCTGGTATGTACAAACGTATATTATATCTTATAATCACGCGTGTATATTATTTATTTATCTCCATACCTAAGTATTAGTGATGACACGAGCACGCTTGTAAAAGGATGTTAACGTTTCATTAGGTACGGTACGGTAAGTACTAATAATTAGTTTCGCAATTATTAAGAAAATATCGTTAACGGTAGGTCAAAACATGACAAAGGACAAATAAATACGCCTGCCACTTATAGTAGAGTTGTTAGTCCGCTGTTTTCTAACATAATTGTGCGCATCGGGTTACAAGCATGAAATTTCTACCACAGATAGAGTGTTCCATGGTGATTATTTTCAGATGTGGAGGGAAGTCAGATTCGTCCCCTGTGAGGCGGGAGAGCGGAGTGAATACGGCCAAGTATCCCACATTTCTTTCTTTATTGCTGGTCAGTTAAGTCTACCAGGACGTGTTTGGTATCGTTTCCGTGTAAAACAAATATCAGAAATTCATTTTATATGTTATTTTTGTATAGTTCTATATAAAAATATGGATGTAATGGCCGAAAAGGTAAAAATCACAACAAGTTTTTTTATTCAGTGAGGTAAATTAGTTCAATTTCGTGAACATTTTCAAATTATTATTATTATTTCAAAAAGTTCATTTAATCTGGTTTCTAAAAATTTATTAATGTTGGGCACTTCTCATACAAACAGTAGCTGAAAATATATCTTTACGGCGGCGTAACCAACGTAAATCTCCGAACGCATCCTATTTCGCTTCATTAAATACATTAAATAATGATTATTAACATGCTTTTACATATAATATTTACTATATACGTCCTAGAAAAACAAATTAATGTAATTAAAACAAATTTTTTTTTGCTAATGTATCACGAGCACGCGGGCTAATCTCAACTTCAACAATTTATTTAAGTTACTGTTTGTATGAAGAGTGCCCAATATTTATATATTTTTAGAAACAAGATTAAATTTGCTATTTTGCAATATTTTTTTTAGTTGTAAATATTCAGGAAATATAACTAATTTATCTCCCTGAATCAAAAAAACTTGTTGTGATTTTTACAATTTCGGAAATACAACCATATTTTTATATTGTACTATGAATAAATAACATTCCTGATATCTGTTTTACACGAAAACGATACGACACAAGTCCTACTTGCGTTACCTGATCAGTAATATAAAGAGAAAAAGAGGACTCCTTTGTCCTATTCACCCCGCTTTCCCGCCGCACAGGGGACGAATCTGACTTCCTTCTACATCTGAAAATAATCACCGCAAAATACTCTATCTGTGGTAGAAATTTGGTGGTTGTATCCCGATGTACACAATTTCGCGACTTAGCAAAATGTACTAGAACACGCAGGCTAGGCTTAACATCAACATTTTTTTCAAGGTACTTTTTGTATCAGATGTGCCCAATATGTACACATTTTTAAAAACAACATTAAATTTGCTGTTTAGTTATATTTTTTTAAATTGTAAATATTCGGAATAGATAACTAATTTATCGTTCTGAATAAAAAAAACTTGTTGTGATTTTTACCTTTTCGGCAATAAACCCAAATTTTGAAATGAAACTATTCTTAAATAACATGAAAAATTAATAGCTGATATCTATTTTGCACGAAAACGATGTTGCACAAGCCCTAATAGCCTTAACTGATCAGTAATAAAAAAAAGAAAAAGCTCATCTTCACCCCGCTCTCCCACCACACAGGGGACGAATCTGACTTCCCTCCACATCTGAAAATAATCACCGTGGAACGTTCTATGTGTGGTAGAAATTTCATGCTTGTAACCCGATGCGCACAATTTCGCGGCTTAGCAACTCTACTATTACCGAACCATATATGTTTACCCACTTTGTCTAATCACGTGTTCTCGATATTATTATCAGAAATTGGCAGTAGGTATGATTTTGAAGGAAAAAAATGGGAGAATTATGTGAAGATGATAGGAATAAGGAGGAAGTAAGCGCCGACGAAATTACAGATGATAGGGGAAATACGAGTATGACTAAATAAATAAATTCTACGTGGATCCCTCGTAAATGAGATACGGGCAAGTTTACGATGATGATGGTACTACAGTCTAAGTGTTGTCCTAAAATTCACATTTTCACAGCAAAAAAATTTATTTTTCAAAATTATAACATAACACCAATTATATAACGTGGCCTTTGTCACACCCGTACTTAATGCTGTAATTCACACTCGTCTAATTCCTTTTGAGTTCATAAAGGGACTTATTTAGGGCTATAAACAAAAGACTTAATTCAGTTCGTGTTTAACATTTTAACAAGACGTCTTGTATTAAAATGGTGGCAAATTTATAGCCGGTTTATCTCTTCGTCGTCGTTTTTACCTCTGAACCTGAACGTAATAAAATTCAGGTAAACCTATGCGGGCACTGACTTACTTCATCACTTTTTTGGGTACTTCCATAACTATTTTGTATAAGGTCCCTTGATTTTTTACATTTCTGCTACTTTGTTTATAGTGAATTTAATTTTCAACTATCAAGTCGACGTATAAAATACAATTAAAGTAAAATACAGTTAAAGTGTAGCGGTTAAAAGGTTAATAAGGAACACTATGCCAATAGGTAGTCGAAGTGATTTCACACTGCAACACCGAGACGCGTTCTTATACGTCACGCTCACGTCCCTACACGTCACGCTCGGGGCGCTCGCTTCCGCTGCCGAATAAAATAAAATCCCCACAGAACACTTTTACAGCCTGACTACAAATGAACTGTAGGGTGCTGTATGTTGAAGGAACTGAAACTAATTACAGACAGAAATCGCAAATCTGAATGCTACAATGACATCGAAATGCCAAAAACTCTTTGTAATCAGGTATACTTTGATTCTTGCATCGCTGTGTAAGGTTGTCATAAAGTTCTTACTTAGCCGTCGGGTCATTTAGTGAAATATAACTGACAATGAAGACCAAACCAATGGAAATCCCCTAATGAATCAGAATTTTCGGATTTTAGGTAGTAATATAAATTTATTTATTTTATTTATTTATACATGGAGAACCAACAGCTTAACTTACGCTAATAGTGACATAACTAGTAATACAGAGCCAATTATAGGATCTCACATATAGCAACGTAATAATATTTTTTAACATTAAGTTAAATAACACGCACAGTTTTACAAAGACAAATAAATAATAAATATAAATAGTAAATATCGGACAACCTCACACAAATCGACCTAGTCCCAAATTAAGCTCAAGAAGGCTTGTGTTATGGGTACTAGACGACGATATACGTTCTTATCTAGGATAAATATATACTTAAATACATAGAGCAACCATGACCCAAGCACAAATATTCGAGTTCATCACACAAATATTTGCCCTGGCCGGGATTCGAACCCGGGACCGCTGGCTCAGTAGGCAGGTGTCTACAAACCGAGTCAAACGCGTCGTAATCAAAATATGTTGAGGTTATTAAGAAACTTTTTCTGATCTCACAGTCAAACTTTGCAGCATTGAGACTCAATGATGGGATCTATGGAAAAAACGAAATTACTTAATTGTTGTGTGTTATAAATAAAGAAATAAATAAATAAGTATCAGACAACCTCACACAAATCGATCTAGTGTAGTCCCAAATTAATTATTATATAGATAAATATATACTTAGATACATAGAACAACCATGACCCAAGCACAAATATTCGAGTTCATCACACAAATATTTGCGCTGGCCGGGATTCGAACCGGGGACCGCCGGCTCAGTAGGCAAGTGCTTACAAACTGCGCCAAACGTGTTAAGATTGGAATTTAGACATATTCCTTATTGAACTGAGATTAGGTTAGGTTTTTTATACAAAAGTACTAAACATTATAATTTCCTCCTACTTGCGTGGGTTGCCTTATTGCTGAGAGTCATGATCTCAGCAATGAGGTAACCGACATGAGTCTCTCCCGTGTGATGCGCCGCCATCTGTTCCTATCCGTAGCCGCGTGAAGAGCATCGTGTACTATAGTGCCAAGGCTTGTGCGAATTTGCTATGTCCAGTGTGTCGGGCTCCTGCCTCTTGGTTTGGG